>OY992887.1:78398878-78438878 GCA_963921405.1 Cepaea hortensis
CCTCCCTCCTACATTTACCCAAGACAGACAGTCAGACAGATAGCCGGAACGGGATCTTATATGACTACTTATATAATTTAAATGAGATGCTCTCCACCATGGGCTGGGCCGGGTCAGACAGACAGACAGATAGATAGATAGATAGACAGACAGAGACAGACAGACAGACAGACAGACAGTCGGGAACGGGAACTTATATGACTACTTATATGAATTAAATGAGATGCTCCCCACCAGGAGTTGGGCGATGCCGGGCCGGGTCAGACAGACAGACAGATAGATAGTCGGAACGGGAACTTATATGACTACTTATATGAATTAAATGAGATGCTCCCCATCAGGGTCTGGGCGAAGACGGGCCGGGTCAGACAGACACAGACAGACAGACAGATAGACAGACAGACAGACAGACAGATAGTCGGTAACGGGAACGGGAACTTATATGACTACTTATATGAATTAAATTAGATGCTCCCCACCAGGGTCTGGGCGAAGCCGGGCCGGGTCAGCTAGTATAACAATAAACGTCAGAGCAATGAAAGTATGCGTTTTTCTAATGCAACGTGATCATCACCATCATGTGCCTTGCCTAGTGGTGTAGGCCTTCGTGTCTCTCCACATATCTCGTTCCTCTGGAATCCTGTTCTGGATAATTCTGCTCATGATATTCTATATGCCACCGTCCCAGTTCATTCAGCATCATTTCTGACGGTTTGTTTCTCCCTCTTTTCCCACTGATCTTTCCAGTCGTCACGATGTTTTCAATGTCTCTCTTCTCACCATATGATCAAAGAATGCTGGTTGTCTCTTTCTTACAGCTGTATATGTTCTAGTTTCATTAGCCTCCTCCAGGCACTTATTGTTAGTTACTCTGGCAGTCCCAGGTATTTGCAACATTCGTTTCAGGCGCCACATCTCCGTTGCTTCCAAGTTATTCCTAATCTGATCATTCATTTTCCACGATTCACTGGCATACAGCAAATCAGGCTACGTATACAATTTAAAAACAGTTCTTACATTCAATAGTCACTTATTGCATACAATACTTTTCATGTTCTGAAATGCAACTTATGCTAGACCTATTCTACTCTTACTTAGATTCATGAGTTCATATTGTGACAGAATGGTATTTAAAATTTATTGAAAGAAGAAAGAAAGACAATAAATGCACTCTACTATAACTTAGCATTGAAAATATAGAGACAAACAGTAACAAGGAAATTGAAATATATTGGCAATTAACAAGACATAAGTCGGCGTCTTTGGCTTAAGTATGTGTGTGTGTCTTTCCTCTCGTGCCTAAGGCGGCGCATAGGGCAGAAGCCGTGGCTCTCCATGTTTGTGCGAAGCGTCAAACATTTGGAGCCAGAAATCTGATTCTGTAACAGATGGGATATTTATGATGGCGGATTGTCAAGCCGCCGATCAACCGTCTTTAGTCAAGTTAGAAGAAATCACGTCCCGTCATCTTGACCCAAGCCGGAAACTCGTTAATTCCTCCGATGGTAGCATCGTTTTTGCAAGATGAAAAATATACTGACCAACAAAAAGATATAAATTGAAACGAGAAACAGAGTGTTAGTGCACTAAAGAATTCAGGAACTTACTAATAAAAGAACAAGTACATCAACAGGCTGTCTAAAAACTAAAGATAACAAAATCATAATAGAAAAAGATCAGATGCTACATTTGTGGACAGATTATGTGAAAAACGGCTTAAGTATAGTGAGCGCAATTTCACAATCTTGACATACCGATCGAAGTCAGCCGCAGGAGATTTGGTATGACATCGCTATGGGTTGATTTTCACAACTGTTTGAGCGTCGGTCGTGCAGAAAGAAATGGCAAACTTGTAAACGTAAAAATATATAGACAATTCAAAAACTACCAATAAATTTTGGCGTTAATTGTACAATCTTTTGACATAATAAATTGAACTATTAGATAGCTAGTTGCATATCCTTTACAAAACGTCGCAGTCAACTCCAGGATTTGTATGGGAACCAACGCAAGGCAGTCTGCATTCAAATCGCCCGCAGCTGTATTTCGAACGTAGTATGATGATTACGAATTGCATCCGTAACTCCTTTGCCTCAGATCCCGCAATAGGTGATAGCAACAGACAGAACGGTTCTGTGACAGTTGGCCGAGGTTGTATGCTCCAATAGGGGGTACAATGCGGGGGAAGAATGCTATCGGCACCTGGTGCAATGACACAATTATGAACAGTTTCACACATAAGCGACACAAGGTATGTTGGGGAAATAAAATACGGACAACTTCATATTACTGCGTCGTCTTGTGTTAGTTATTTGTCTTCCACTTCCGGTTCCACTTCCACTTCGACTTCGTCGACTTCCGGTTTCAAGATGGCGACGGACGGTCGTGTTGTTTTGTGTTCGTTAACTTTTTCGCGTAGGGGATGGATTTATTCATTTCTTGCGTGTAATTGGTGTGCCAGGATGTAAAACCAGGAGTTTCTACTCAAGATCTGCGCGGGTGCTACGGAGTTCGTGCATCGAGCGAAGCCATCCTTGAGTGAATTTTCAGCAGCGTGTGTGGTTCTCAAAAGTCTGTGTTTACGTTTTTTCAACATGGCGGAACAACGTGTGTGTTCCGAGCGATCAGCAGTCAACATACCGAAGCGGCGTGGTAGCCGCGCAGGGAAAAAGAAGCCAGGTAAGCGCGGTGGCTTGAGACGTTTTAGACTCAAGTGTCACCGTCTAGGACTCAGGAACATCCGTATTCTATATTGGAACTGTGCCAGTGTAAAACAACGGGGCTCTATTTTAGAAACCCTAGTTTACAGGAACGACATTGTAGCACTCCAGGAGACGAGACTGGGCGATCAGCTACTCCGAATTGCCGGCTTCAAATGTTTCTACAACAGACGACATCTGGGAACGGCGATTCTCGTTCGCGACAGCATGGTGGCGTCGGAGCTAGACATGTCCAGTTGGAACAGTGACGATATGCAAATACAGGCGTTGAGAGTTCATTCCAGTATACCATTCGTGTTGGTTAATGTTTATGCCCGCAATGCAAGTGTGGACGCCCAGAAGTGGCAGTGCTTAAGTGGCATATTAGGCCACGAGAGAAATGTTATTTTCTGTGGTGACTTCAACGCTAAAGGCATATCATGGGGAAACACTTCCTCCAATACACAAGGGGAGGAGCTCGAGAATGCACTGGAAACCATCGACCTGGTTTGTATCAACAGCGGCTGTGTCACCAGGACAGCAAGCCGTCCAGGCGATGAGGACAGTGCTATTGATCTGGCGCTAGTTTCACCTTCACTCACTACAGTGTGTAGATGGGGTGTCCTAGGACACCATGGCAGCGACCACCACCCATGCAGCATATTGGTGGAGAAAGGCAGAACCAGGCAGCACAAGCTAAAGGTAAAGACGTTCCAGTATGACAGTACAGGGCAAGATGTGGTGAGTAAAATAAGACGTGACAAGCGCAGAACGTTTCAGGGCAGGAAAAAAAGCTGGGAGCAGCCACCGTGGTGGAGTTTCGAGGTGGAGAAGGCTTGGGTGGATAAGCGTAGTGCTGTAAGGAGATGGCAAAATGCCAAGAAGAACAGAGCTGGTCATCCTAGTCCCTGCTTGCACTTAGAAAGAGAGATGCACACAAAAGTAAGCTATTTCAAAAAACTGGTCAAGGTGGTTAAAAGCGAAAGATGGGCAGAGGTGTGTCAAAGAGTAAGCACAGACAAGTCACTGAAATTGTTCTGGCGACTACATAAAAGCATGAGTGGTGTAGTCAAGAATAAGAGCATTTCTGACTTCCAAGGTGCTGACCTCATCTGGCAGAGGACTGACGAGGACAAGGGCAAAGCCCTCTTTGAACGCTACCTTGAGCAGAGCAACCAGGCAGACATGGGAGGCCGGAATCTGGCCAAGGAGGTCACCTCAGACAGATGCAAGGCCCAGAACACTTCGGATGAAGACACAGTGACAGTGAAAGAAATCAAGGCTGTGCTTCGACGATCAAAAAACAGTGCTCCAGGTCCTGATGGCATAAGATACGACGACATAAATAGGTGTACCGACAATGAGCTAGAGAAACTAGCAGACATGTACAACAACAGTATAGGGAGTGCTAGCATCAAGGAGGAATGGTTACACAGCTATCTGATTCCCTTGCCGAAGCCTGACAAAGACCACAAAAAAATTCAGGGATATCGAATTATAACCATGCAGAATACAATAGGCAAGCTGCTGGAGAAGGTAATTGCCAGGAAAATATCAAGCCAACTAGAGTGGCAAGGTGTTTTCCCACCTACCCTGGGTGGGTACCGTCCAAAAAGAGAAACCTGGACCAATGCAGCAGTCTTTGCCCACGATGTCTATGAAGGTTTCCACTCAGGCACTGAAACCGTTGCTGCAGCGATTGATCTTGAGGACGCATACAACAGAGTACCACTGGATTTTTTAATGCTTCAGCTTCTTGAACTAAACGTAAGTCCATTCCTCCTTAGTTGGATCGCTGCAGCCCTCTTCCAACGGAAAGTAGTTTTTAGATGTGGCAGTTGGACTTCGGAACCAACAACAATATATCCTGGCCTACCACAGGGATCACCATTATCTCCGGTACTGTTCAACGCCTACACAGTGAGAATCACCAGTGAGCAGATCACTGGACCTGGCAGGACATTGTCATATGCCGATGATGTTTTAGTGTATCGTCAGGGTAAGGATAGAGAGGAGGTTGCTGTGGAACTACAAACCGAACTCAATCGCATAAGTACTTGGTGTGATGAAGCTGGGGCAATGGTCAACCCAACAAAGGCAACAGTGACTTGGTTCTCGTTGAATAATCATATTGTCAACAATCCAACACCAACTGTAATGCTGTGTTCAGAGACGGTGGAAAGAACGCAGGCAATGAATTACCTGGGGATACGGTTTGATCGAAGCCTTGCTTATAATGTGCACATAGACCAGGTGATAACAAAGGCCAAGCGGGGTTTGGCAGCGATGCGGGTGATGGCGGCAGCAAACTGTGAGCAGCGCCATCTATGTCTTCTGTACGAGGGGCTGGTCATGTCTGTTTTGGAGTATGCAATGGCAATCCTTACTCTCAGCCATAAGCAGATAGAAAGGATGGAAAGGATACAGAATGAAGCTATGCGCATTATTCTTGGATGTACAAGAGATACAGCATGCAGGGCGATGCGCTACCTTCTTGATTTTCCAACCATTGAAGAGAGAATGCAAGTTTGCAGGGCACGCGCCTACCTCAGAATTAACGCAAAAACACAGCATCCACTGCATAGTGAAATTAGGAAGGTGAAGGGCAGCAGGTTAAAAAGAGGACGGTCGTGGATGGGTCAAGCCGAAGACATTCTTCAACAGGTGTGTTCACTTGAGGACTTAGAACCTGGCGAGGAGTGGGTGCAAGTGCCAACAGACTTCTGCACATCCTTTTCAGTTTGCATCCAACTAGATAGAAAATGCAGACAAGAAAATCCGGCTGCTGTGGAGGCTGAAGTACAAGCGTTGATTTTCGAGAATTCGCTAGACAGTGACGCGGTCATCTACACAGATGGGTCGGTCGTCCGACATGTGAGAAGCTCATGGGCCTTTACAGCTCGGGCCGGAGGGAGAATTGTGAAGGAGGACTCTGGTGCTTTCACTGAAACCACAAGTAGCCTGACCATGGAAGTCATGGCAGTAAGTAAAGCAATAACATGGCTCGGGACACAGACATTCACTAGGGCTTGTTTCCTTAGCGACTCAATGAACATGATCAAGAGGATAGAGGAGGGGTCGATCCGAAGAGAATGGTTGCTGCCTCTGAAGCGGTCTCGGCTGGCAAAGATTAGTTTCATCTTCGTGCCAGGGCATGCGGGAGTACAAGGAAATGAGCGGGCTGACAAGCTCGCAGGTGAGGCTACTGTGGAGGGCGGACGCGCCATGGACCAGGCTGACATTCTGAATGCTCTACGAGAAGTGAGACTTTTGCAAGAACCAAGTGATGACTGTGAATCTACAACAATGGCCAGACTGCGAGAGCAGCAAATTAAAAGAGGGGTGGCCAAACAAGAACACTACGCAGGAAGCCAAAGAAGATTGATAAACCAACACAGAACTGGCGTCGTTAGCCGCTACACGCTGCGGGATTTGCTGAGGAGGGGATCCGAGCACTTATGGACTGAATGGTCCGATGTGCAACGAGGATGATCTGTCGACTAACTAACTAACTAACTAACTGTCTTCCACTGATGCCGTTCATTAGGCGTCGTGGGTGATGAGTAACTGAAGTTCCAGAGTTTATGATTAGCGCCTTTCCATTAATATCCTTAGATTCGTAAGCATTGTTGTCAAAGATCAAGAAAATGTCCTACGTTTGCTCTACCTGACATAGTTTCCTGGTCTATCTTGTGTTGTTGTTGTGTATATCCGTTACATGACGTAGCACTCAACCCCAGCATATTTTGGCTGCTCGTTATTCCTGGGAAAGTTTACGTTCAGTAGTTTGCCATTGCTTTCTGAATGACCATACCATTTCATAAACAACCAACATTAGGCGGTCTGCTGCCAAATCGCCCACAGTTGTGCTTCGAACGCGTGTATACGGAATACCGAACTGCGTCCGTATCCTCTTCGCCACGGAGCAGGCATTTCTTGTGTACTGTGTAAAATATAAACATATTCAAATGAACATTAGCGACACTTGGTGTATTTGGAAAAATATGAACAAGTTTACATAATACTAGAGAAACCTAATGTGTTGAGTAAAATATGAACAAATTAACATTATTACCAGCGACATCTAGTGTGTTGAGTAAACTATGAACAAATTCACATTAATACAGGCGACATCTAGGTACTGAGTAAAATATGAACAAATTCAAATTAATACTAACGACATTAGTGTACGTAGTAAAATATGAACAAATTCACATTAACACTAGCGAAATTAGTGTACGTAGTAAAATATGAACAAATTCACATTAATACTAGCGATATTTAGTTAGTTAGTTAGTTAGTTAGTTAGTCGACAGATCATCCTCATTGCACATCGAACCATTCAGTCCATAAGTGCTCGGATCCCCTCCTCAGCAAATCCCGCAGCGTGTAGCGGCTAACGACGCCAGTTCTGTGTTGGTTTATCAATCTTCTTTGGCTTCCTGCGTAGTGTTCTTGTTTGGCCACACCTCTTTTAATTTGCTGCTCTCGCAGTCTGGCCATTGTTGTAGATTCACAGTCATCACTTGGTTCTCGCAAAAGTCTTACTTCTCGTAGAGCATTCAGAATGTCGGCCTGGTCCATGGCGCGTCCGCCCTCCACAGTAGCCTCACCTGCGAGCTTGTCAGCCCGCTCATTTCCTTGTACTCCCGCATGCCCTGGCACGAAGATGAAACTAATCTTTGCCAGTCGAGACCGCTCCAGAGGCAGCAACCATTCTCTTCGGATCGACCCCTCCTCTATCCTCTTGATAGCGATATTTAGTGTACTGAGTAAATTATGATCACAAATTCAAATGAACACTAGCAATACTTGGTTTATTGGATGAAAGCTGAACAAGTTAATGTTAATGCTAGCACCACATGTTGTACAAAATGAATAGTAGTAGCACCTGGTGTATTCAGCAGCAAAATATGAGCAAGTTTACTAGCGACATCTAGTGTGTTTAGAGACATCTAATGTGTTTAGTAAAATATGAATAAGTTTAAAATAAGACTAGAGACATCTAATGTATTGAGTAAAATATGAACGAGTTTGCAATAATACTAGAGATATCGAATGTGTTGAGTAAAATATGAACAACTTCGCATTAACACTTAAAGTCGCTTAAAAGTCGGCATGGTCGACTGCATTGCACCTGTTTTTTTTTTAAAATCTCATATGGTTCTGTCTCCGCAGCGCGGAAAGCGTCGCACAAAGCACGAACTCCGTAGCTAAAGCGACGACCGCAGAAGTCTCCGAAAAAATGCACTCGTGAACCGAAGGAAGCTGCCCGGAATCGAACCCACAACCTTCCGAGCCCGAGGCAGACGGCTTGACCAATTCGTCACGGCATTAATACTAGCGACATCTAGTGTACTGAGTTAAAATATGAACACATTCACATTAATACTAGCGACATCTAGTGTACTGAGTTAAAATATGAACACATTCACATTAATACTAGCGACATCTAGTGTACTGAGCTAAAATATGAACACATTCACATTAATACTAGCGATATCTAGTGAACTGAGTAAAATAAAGACAACTTCAAATGCACACTAGCAATATCTGGTGTTTTGGGTGAAAGATGAACAGGTTAGTGTTAAAACCAGCGCCACATGTACACAATGGATACTAGTAACACCTGGTGTATTTGGAAAAATATGAACAAGTTTACAATAATACTAGAGCCATCTAATGTGGTGAGTAAAATATGAACGAGTTTACAATAATACTGGCAACATCTAGACTGTTGTAAAGTATGAACAAGTTCACGTAAATAATAGCAACACTTTGTGTATAGAACAAAATATTAACGCATTCACACTGAAACTACAACGCCATCTGGCGTATTGAGTAAAATATGAACGAATTCACATTTATACTGTGAGCCGCAATAGCGCAGTGGCTAGATTCTAGCCTGTCACCCTGTGGTCATGGGTCCCATTCGCTTGTGGAATCACCCCCACCCCCACCCCCCACCCCCACCCCCGCCAAAAAATAAAAATGGATCTGAGTTCCCGGGTCGATCCAGTGCATAAATGGGTACCATGAAATGTCGTGGGAAGTAACAATGGCTGACTTCAGCTGACTATATCACCCGCCGAGTGCTAAATGGTGAACACAAATATAGGTTTGTACTGTAAGTCGCGTGTGCTTTATAATGATCAATATTAAGAATGTCGGCCTGGTCCATGGCGCGTCCGCCCTCCACAGTAGCCTCACCTGCGAGCTTGTCAGCCCGCTCATTTCCTTGTACTCCCGCATGCCCTGGCACGAAGATGAAACTAATCTTTGCCAGTCGAGACCGCTCCAGAGGCAGCAACCATTCTCTTCGGATCGACCCCTCCTCTATCCTCTTGATAGCGATATTTAGTGTACTGAGTAAATTATGATCACAAATTCAAATGAACACTAGCAATACTTGGTTTATTGGATGAAAGCTGAACAAGTTAATGTTAATGCTAGCACCACATGTTGTACAAAATGAATAGTAGTAGCACCTGGTGTATTCAGCAGCAAAATATGAGCAAGTTTACTAGCGACATCTAGTGTGTTTAGAGACATCTAATGTGTTTAGTAAAATATGAATAAGTTTAAAATAAGACTAGAGACATCTAATGTATTGAGTAAAATATGAACGAGTTTGCAATAATACTAGAGATATCGAATGTGTTGAGTAAAATATGAACAACTTCGCATTAACACTTAAAGTCGCTTAAAAGTCGGCATGGTCGACTGCATTGCACCTGTTTGTTTTTTTAAATCTCATATGGTTCTGTCTCCGCAGCGCGGAAAGCGTCGCACAAAGCACGAACTCCGTAGCTAAAGCGACGACCGCAGAAGTCTCCGAAAAAATGCACTCGTGAACCGAAGGAAGCTGCCCGGAATCGAACCCACAACCTTCCGAGCCCGAGGCAGACGGCTTGACCAATTCGTCACGGCATTAATACTAGCGACATCTAGTGTACTGAGTTAAAATATGAACACATTCACATTAATACTAGCGACATCTAGTGTACTGAGCTAAAATATGAACACATTCACATTAATACTAGCGATATCTAGTGAACTGAGTAAAATAAAGACAACTTCAAATGCACACTAGCAATATCTGGTGTTTTGGGTGAAAGATGAACAGGTTAGTGTTAAAACCAGCGCCACATGTACACAATGGATACTAGTAACACCTGGTGTATTTGGAAAAATATGAACAAGTTTACAATAATACTAGAGCCATCTAATGTGGTGAGTAAAATATGAACGAGTTTACAATAATACTGGCAACATCTAGACTGTTGTAAAGTATGAACAAGTTCACGTAAATAATAGCAACACTTTGTGTATAGAACAAAATATTAACGCATTCACACTGAAACTACAACGCCATCTGGCGTATTGAGTAAAATATGAACGAATTCACATTTATACTGTGAGCCGCAATAGCGCAGTGGCTAGATTCTAGCCTGTCACCCTGTGGTCATGGGTCCCATTCGCTTGTGGAATCACCCCCACCCCCACCCCCCACCCCCACCCCCGCCAAAAAATAAAAATGGATCTGAGTTCCCGGGTCGATCCAGTGCATAAATGGGTACCATGAAATGTCGTGGGAAGTAACAATGGCTGACTTCAGCTGACTATATCACCCGCCGAGTGCTAAATGGTGAACACAAATATAGGTTTGTACTGTAAGTCGCGTGTGCTTTATAATGATCAATATTAAGAATGTCGGCCTGGTCCATGGCGCGTCCGCCCTCCACAGTAGCCTCACCTGCGAGCTTGTCAGCCCGCTCATTTCCTTGTACTCCCGCATGCCCTGGCACGAAGATGAAACTAATCTTTGCCAGTCGAGACCGCTCCAGAGGCAGCAACCATTCTCTTCGGATCGACCCCTCCTCTATCCTCTTGATAGCGATATTTAGTGTACTGAGTAAATTATGATCACAAATTCAAATGAACACTAGCAATACTTGGTTTATTGGATGAAAGCTGAACAAGTTAATGTTAATGCTAGCACCACATGTTGTACAAAATGAATAGTAGTAGCACCTGGTGTATTCAGCAGCAAAATATGAGCAAGTTTACTAGCGACATCTAGTGTGTTTAGAGACATCTAATGTGTTTAGTAAAATATGAATAAGTTTAAAATAAGACTAGAGACATCTAATGTATTGAGTAAAATATGAACGAGTTTGCAATAATACTAGAGATATCGAATGTGTTGAGTAAAATATGAACAACTTCGCATTAACACTTAAAGTCGCTTAAAAGTCGGCATGGTCAACTGCATTGCACCTGTTTGTTTTTTTAAATCTCATATGGTTCTGTCTCCGCAGCGCGGAAAGCGTCGCACAAAGCACGAACTCCGTAGCTAAAGCGACTACCGCAGAAGTCTCCGAAAAAATGCACTCGTGAACCGAAGGAAGCTGCCCGGAATCGAACCCACAACCTTCCGAGCCCGAGGCAGACGGCTTGACCAATTCGTCACGGCATTAATACTAGCGACATCTAGTGTACTGAGTTAAAATATGAACACATTCACATTAATACTAGCGACATCTAGTGTACTGAGTTAAAATATGAACACATTCACATTAATACTAGCGACATCTAGTGTACTGAGCTAAAATATGAACACATTCACATTAATACTAGCGATATCTAGTGAACTGAGTAAAATAAAGACAACTTCAAATGCACACTAGCAATATCTGGTGTTTTGGGTGAAAGATGAACAGGTTAGTGTTAAAACCAGCGCCACATGTACACAATGGATACTAGTAACACCTGGTGTATTTGGAAAAATATGAACAAGTTTACAATAATACTAGAGCCATCTAATGTGGTGAGTAAAATATGAACGAGTTTACAATAATACTGGCAACATCTAGACTGTTGTAAAGTATGAACAAGTTCACGTAAATAATAGCAACACTTTGTGTATAGAACAAAATATTAACGCATTCACACTGAAACTACAACGCCATCTGGCGTATTGAGTAAAATATGAACGAATTCACATTTATACTGTGAGCCGCAATAGCGCAGTGGCTAGATTCTAGCCTGTCACCCTGTGGTCATGGGTCCCATTCGCTTGTGGAATCACCCCCACCCCCACCCCCCACCCCCACCCCCGCCAAAAAATAAAAATGGATCTGAGTTCCCGGGTCGATCCAGTGCATAAATGGGTACCATGAAATGTCGTGGGAAGTAACAATGGCTGACTTCAGCTGACTATATCACCCGCCGAGTGCTAAATGGTGAACACAAATATAGGTTTGTACTGTAAGTCGCGTGTGCTTTATAATGATCAATATTGCCTTATTTTATTTTAACTTAATTATCTGCCGTTTTCAGAAGGAAAAAACAACAACAGTGATACTTTCACATTAACACTGGCACAATATGGCGCTGTGGCTTAGGGGCAGTGAACTTGTTTCACGATTCCCTGACACACCGACTTGGGGGTTCGAAATCTGCTGCACCTGATTTGGAAGCAGACATCATTGAGTTGATTTGGATTGTATGAAGGTATATCTTTCAGAAAGCATTGGCAATCTGTTGAACGTAAAAATATTGCCTAGTAATTCATCAACAGACAAAGACTGCTGGGGTTGAAAGCAACCTCCTGTAATGACATGCAACTAGCACAATATGTCACATGTGTGTTGAGAAAACTATAGGCAATTTCGCATTGTGTGTTGAAACGACTTCTAATCATGTTACCACTGACAGTAACAGCGTGTTGCGCATTTCGAGGACAGTTATTACTTTCACACTGACAGTGGAAGCACTGCTGGTTTCACGAGAAATAAATTTCCAGATATTGCTGACACTCAAAGTGACGAAAAGAAAACAACATATGTGGATTAAACATTAAAGTTAACAATTATAATTTTGGTGCTAAGCTTCTTTTGACATTTATAAGTTTTCTGGTGCAAAGCACCTCTTGCATTGTGAGTGCTTATTTTAGCATCTCTTTCTATTTTCTCAAATGTGTCAACAATGCTACCTAAATAGATGTATGATTCCATGTTTCACGAAGGAAGATCAGATTATTATATACTTGCATTATTCTCATTATCTTCACATTTTAATAGACAAAACAGGAAGGTTCGGCTTTTTTTTCCCCTTATTCTGTGTTATGTTACCTTTACTTTGTTAATATACATTTCTGAGTATTATTGTCCTTTAAAGTGATGAAATGCGAGTGTGTCCAGTTTCAATAGTTTGTGGGGTCACACGAAAATTATACCTGACCACAGGCGACACCGTTCAGTGGTGACCAGTTGGCAGTACGTAGAAGTATGTTTTTTTAAATTTTTTTTTTATTTTTAAAATTGTTAACGAGGCCTAAATCTCATAGCTAAGCGACAGGTTAAAGTACTTGTTCGCCATAAGCTTTGGCGTTTTCTATTGTCTAATATGGACTCGTTGCAATGTGCATATATGAGTGAAATAATACATGTTAGTGTAAAGTCTCACTACACTTTGTATGTAGAATAAGTTTGACAAAATGAAGTACATGACGTCATCACAAAATGTGCTAAATACTTCATTACTTTAGTTACAATTGTTACTGTTATGACTAACTCTGTTTTGGGGAAGCTGGAAAGTACCAATAAAGTATTCATTATAACAAATGTTGGAAATATCCATCATGGGCTTCAAGACATGACTGTGCACATCTCTTCATATTGTCAAATAACTTCTGCAACGTGTCTGTTGTTATTTCTTGAATACTAATTCTTATTGCTTTTTTCGTGTCTTCAATTATGTACACACAATTCTTTTTTAAACATATCCTTTCAAGAAACCCTATAGGATTACTCCAGCCATTCAATGCACATCGCTTCACGATGGTCTGTGAAGCACATTGTTTGATGACGTCATGTACTTCATTTATCAAACTTGTTCCACGTACAAAGTGTCGTGAGACTTTACAAACATACTGTATTTCTCATATTCTTTGTTGGTAAGGTAATTTGATGAATTCCACAACAAAAGCAATCGGAATTCGCGATCAGTGTCACAATAGTTCCTTTTCGTGATCTGTGCCACAGTAGATCGGGGTCGTGATAAGTTTCACAGTAGTTACAGACCGTAATCAGTTTACTGTAGTTCGAGGTAATGATCAGTGTCAGAGTAGTTCCAGGTCGTGATCAGTGCCACAATAGTTCGAATTCGTGATCAGTGTCACAGTAGTTCGGGGTCGTGATCAGAGTGTCACAGTAATTCGAGTTCGTGGGGGGGGGGGGGGGGTACGGTGTGTCAGGCATTGGTAGTACCTTTGGTAAGGATGACTGTTACGCTCTTGTCAGGACCCATCCCCCAATGGTCCAAGCCTGGCATCCAGCTCACGTCTGTGTCTCCAGGTAGCCCCCCCCCCCTCCCCGCCCGGGCAACAGCTGTGACAGGCTGGCTAAACTAGGAGTGGGTAGCCGATTTGGTGTTTACTTGCAAAGCGTTGTGGAACGTAATAAGCACAGCAAGGCACGCAGAGCGCCCTGGCCATCCACTGCACCTGCATTCGTCTCCAGTCGTCTTGACTTGTCTTGTCACTGGACTCAGATGGACTCAGGCGAGAGAGTGAGGTCGACGAATTGCGCAACTCTTCCTCACTTTAATCCAAGTCATCGCGCAAGTCATTCTTCATCCAACTTCATATATAACCTTCAAGCCCTGTGGCGATGGGCGAGCGGCGAAGCGGCAAGCGTGGGTAGGCTGACAGCCGTAGTCGCAGACCTGCACACAGGTGGCTCAGGTCATATGGTCGTCTTCTACTGACCGGAGCAGCAGTGGGATCCGGCAGCCCCCTGAGCGACTGAGCAGCCCTCTATAGTAAAGCACTGCTCACCTCCATAGCATGAGGAAGGGGCTAGAAAAGGTGCCCTAAACATTGTCTGCTCCATCATTACCTAACCAGCTAGCCACGGTTGATGGGTACCTTATACATACAAACAAAGTAAAAACAGGTAAAGCTGAAAGAGCAAACCATATTCCCTTGAGAATCGGAACTTGGAATGTACGTACCCTACTTGATAGAGACGGCTTGTTGAGTCCAGAGAGACGAATAGCACTGATTTGGAGAGAGCTGGGCAGGTACAACATCGACGTTGCAGCCTAGAGCGAGACACGACTTGCAGAAGAAGGCAAAATCTGTGAAATAGGTACTTAGAATTCGTGATCAATTTGTAAATAGTTGAAGTCGTGTTCAAATTCACATTAGCACGAAGTCGTCATCAGTTTCGGAGTAATTCGAAGCTGGTATTCGTTTACATTAGATTGAAGTCGCGATCAATTGTACAATAGTTTGAAGTCGTGATTAATTTAACATAACTTTGAAGTAGTGATAAGTTTCACGTCAGTTTTAAGTCGTGATCAGCTTCACGTTAGATTGCAGTGGCGATCTGTTTCACATTAGTTTGAAATCGTGATCAGTTTGGCATTTGTTTCAAGCGGTAATCTGGTTTCACACAGGATTTAAGTGATGATCATTTTCACATCTGTTTCAAGTGGCGATAATTATCAGAGTAGTGTACTATCATGATCAGATTCACATTGGTTTGAAGTCGTGATTAATTTCACATTAGTTAGAAGTTGTAAGCAGTTTTAAAGTAATTGAAAATCGTAATTATTTTAAGAGAACATTGAAGTTGTTGTGAATTTCACAGTAATTCAAAGTTGTGATCAATTCAGAATAATTCAAAATAATTTGTAAAGTAACATAGACAGCAACAGCACCCTGAGCACAAATAGGAGATGTCAGCAATTTCAGTGCCATTAGAGCCACCATGCAGATGTCACGAAATGTTATAAGTTGGCATTTACAGCGTAATTCACGGCAGCTCAGTGACTAGCACACTTTTTGCTGGCCCGTCGGTTATGTGTTATGAGTTCAAAGCAAGTGAATGGAAGAAGAAACACACACACACACACACACACACGCACACACACACGCACCACACGCACACACAACACACACACTCATACGCATACACACACACATATACTCACACACGTCGCACACACACATACACACATATACACTCATACGCGCTCAAACACACACACGCACACACACACACACCACACGCACACAGAACACACACACTCATACGCACACACACACACTCACACACGTCACACACACATACACACATATAAACTCATACGCGCTCACTCTCACACATACACACACACACACTCACACACACATTACGTGATGGTTTTGTTTGTTGTTGTTGTTGTTGTTGTTAGCAAGGCGCTGTGTCGAATTTTTGGCGCTTGAACTAACTGATGGAACCCGGGATCTATTTTTATTTTCACACGTCGTAGCTGTTGATTGTCCCTACTTCTTTGGTCTATAGTTTCCAGGTCAACCCTACCAACAAGGATACCAGAAAATGGTCAGGAAAGTAAAAGCGGTCAACGGGACATTGATTATATTATATATGGAGTGCCAGCCGGTTAATAAAATATGGAATTAGCACCATATATCCAAAGCACCTCAAGGCATGGCATGGCATGGTTTATTATAATTCATTTCTCATCCACAGTTGTTTCATTTTGCGAATTGCGATTGGCTTCATACAGGTTTTCCACCTACAGCAAGGCCAGTTTATAACCAAGTCTCAATACATCTGATGTGGTGATGGAACAGAATACGACCTGAAAATTAATGTAAAGAAACACATCACATAACACTTACGAGGTGTGTTTGTTTGTTATTGTTGTTGCTGCTGCTACTGTTGCTGCTGATACTGATGTTGATGGGGCTACTGTTTAGATGCTACTGTTGTTGCTGCTGCTGCTGTTTTTACTGTTGCTACTGTTATTACTGTTGCTACTGCTGTTAAGAAGGCTTAGCATTTTTCGCAAATGTCAACATTTTGAGTGATGACGTAACCGCCAAGATTGATTGATTGATTGATTTAGGAACAGACATCACAGCATTCGGGGCATTCCCATAAGCGCTCCGTCCCCATCCTCAGCAGCCAGCGAAGAGTTCCAACATCAACAGTACCATTAGCAATCTGATTATATGTCCGTCTCGCCTTTCCCCTGAGCGTCGAGCGTCAGCCAGATCCCCTAGTCACTCCTCGCTGCCTCATTCTTGCCAGACCATGGTGATCCATTTGCTCTTTCCAGGTGTACACGTGCTCCCACAAGGCCGCAACCACGTCTGCCTTATCATGCATCAATACTTCCCCAAGTTTTACAGAGCCAGCCAATCTGTCCGCCTGTTCATTCCCCAGCACACCGGCATGCCCCAGAGAAAAGATCCAGGTGATGCTTGCCACCCGTTACCTCCGAAGCGTAGCAAGTCACTCTGCCCGAAGCTTGCCTGTCCTCACCTTCCTCAGCATGCTTTCTGAGTCAGTTACAATCAGGATGTGTGTGTATCGTATTCTCCATCCAGCGGAAAGCTGCACTGACCTACTCCATCTCGATTCTTACGCTAGATAGGATCGGGTAACACTGGTTACAAAGATCTTATGGGGACATATCCATCCATCATGTGCCACAATGTTTTGGGCATGTTATGAGAAGAAATGAATTGGAGAACTTGGTGACAACAGATCGAAGGGAACAGACCAAAGGGAAGACCAAGAAGTAAATACAGATTCAGATGGCTTGGCCACATGGCATGGCCGAGAAGGAACACGGAGCTGATCCACGACTCTGGTGATTGAGTGAGATGGCGAGTCATGACCGCCCACGCTTTCCGGCATGGCATATGATGGATGGATGGATGGTAGTTTAGCTTAGTTTAGTCGACGGATCAACATCACGGCACACGGGTGTAACCCATAAGTGCTCAGTTCTACTCCTAATTCAAGCCTGAGTCAGGAGAGTCTCATCTCAGTGCACGAACTCCGTAGCACCGGCAAGGTTCCAGAAATCTCTTTTTGTAGATTTTAACTCGAAGTAACGCCCGTTCAGCTTCGTTAGGCTACTCTTTTTCGATTTCAAACTTCCAAGGAATTTTTTACGTGCGCAACAATACACACTGGCGTCCGATCTCACTACCCAGAGCCAGGGGAAATTTTGTTACTAGTAGTCCACGTGAAAACATCCCGACCCTCACGGGGCTTCAACGCTGTCCGCCTCAGCACTCGAGGCGGACACCATACCTAGAGACCACTCAGCCCCCCCCCCCCCTAAGAGTAGATCAAATGGACCGAGTATCCACCGGGATAAGTGGAGAGCTCTGTCAAAGGCTGAGGTAATAAACTCTCGTGTGGATGTGGAGGGCAAGGGGAACCTACTATATTATTTTACCAAGACTTCATGACAAAAACCATTACAGATTCATTTAACTACGTTAACGGCTGTCTTAGGACATCCTCGTCCGGTAGGGACAGTCATGAGCCACAGGTGACACCATGCCGTCATCCAGCTACTGATGGCAATATAACAACTAAAATAAATAAATGTAAAATAGGTTACTGGGATGTTAGAACGTTGAATACGCTTGGAAAGTTTTAAAATGTTATAAGTGAAATGAAAAGCATGAAACTGAATGTCCTGAGATGAGATGGAAGAGATCGGGCAAAATTGAGTTGAGTTGCGTTGAGTTAAGAACCGACAAAATTGCACTCAGGACATTCCCATACGTGCTCCGTCCCCTCGTTCAACAGCCAGCGAAGAGTCATATTAATAATCGTTCCCACAGCTATCTGATTAAAAGTTCTCCTGGTCTTCCCTCTTAGTTTTGAGATTCTTCCAGAACCCCTGCCGATCCCCCGCAATATGGGGCAAAATTATAACTGACAAACACACAATAATTTACTCTGGAGAGGATACACAATAAAAAGGAGTAGAACTAAAAAAAAAAAGCAACAGCCACGTCAATTAATGATTACTGGTGTATTTCAGATAGAGTTATTATGGTCAAAATGAAAAGCAAACCAATAGATATGAATAGTGTACAAGTATACGCACCAACAAAAGCAGTAGTGATCAAGAAATACAACACTTTTACGATGAGGTAGAAATGGCGATGTCTCAATTTAGTAGTAGAAGGTCTCTTTCAGTCTTGTAGGACTATACAGTTGTGCCGCTGTGCCGCTGTGTGTGTGTGTGTGTGCATATCCCTTACAGGACGTTGCAGTCAACATCAGCATTGATGCACCAGGCAAGACCCCGCTCAGTGTGCCATTGCTTTCTGAGCGACCAGCTCACATACCCCGCAAGCCACCAACGCGTCGAGAACCGCTACCGACTCTCGCGCAGGTTACGCTACTCACGAGAATATACGGGTTTACGGAGAAAGACTTTAATTCCTAGACCAGGGAGACCGGCTGTTGATATTTGTGTATATTTGTGGATTGTTATTTCTTGTTACTTCTTTGTACTAAGTGGATATTTACCGAGTGATATGCTGAAATCGTATTTGTAGCTATGCCAAAAAGACCAGGAGCTTTTGAAAGCGAAGATTTACGTACAATTAACCTCATAAACCATGTCATCAAGCTTCTACTCAGAATTATAATGAGAAGAAAAAGAAAGAAAATAAAAAATGGAAATTGGTAAAGAACAGTATGGATTTGTGGAAGGAAAAGATACACGCAGTGCAATATATACATTACGGACTATAATAGAAAGATCAATATAGGCACAGAGAGACATATATTTGTGCTTCATATATTATACTAAGTCATGTGATAAAGTAAAACATGATGCATGAAATGGAAGACATTAACATTGATGGGAATGATTTCAGAATAATAAAGAATATTTACAGGAACCAAGTCGCAGCAATTAAGATGCGAAATAATGAGGGCAATTATGAACAAATAAAGCTAGGAGTACGACGGAGATGTGTCTTGTCACCAGATCTCTTCTCCCTCTATAGCGAAGTACTAATGAGAGATATCAAAGAAAAGCAAGAATTTTCATCGGACGTTATAATATTAACAATATACTCTATGCAGATGACACAGTATTGGTTGCGGATAATACAATAGATCTACAGAAATTGTTGGATATTGTAATAACAGAGAGTGCAAAGAAATAACTCTCCTTGAATATCGAGAAAACAGTTACAATAGTGATATCAAAGAAAAAGGTGACACCAAAATATGAAATAGAAATAGAAAAGAAAATTCTTAACCAAGTGGATAGTTTTAAATACCTCGGGTCATTTATAACATCAGATGGAAGATGCACAACAGAGATTAAAAACAGAATAGGGCAAGGTTAAGCTGCATTTAAGAAAATGAAGAGTATCATATACAATAAGTGACAAATAGTTAGTTAGTTAGTTAGTTAGTTAGTTAGTTAGTTAGTTAGTTAGTCTCAGTTCCAACTTCACAGCAACGGGTCGTCCCCATTATGCTCCGTTCCTGTGCCAGTGACAATTATTTAATGTAAGAAAGAGAGTGCTAAAGTGCTATATAGAGCATTTATTGCTGTATGACAACGAATCTTGGAATGTCAATGAACAAATTAAGGAGAACTTGGAAGCAACAGAGATGTAGAATCTGAGACGAATGTTCCGAATTCCTTGGACTACCAAAGTAGCTGACAACGACTGCCTGAAAGAGGCTAATGAAACTAGAACATTATATACAACAATAAGAAAGAGGCAAGCAGCATTCTTTGGTCATGTGATGAAAAGAGAGGCATTGAGAACATCGTGACAACTGGAAAGATCGCGGGAAGAGAGGCAGAGGCAGACCAAGAGAAATGATGCTGGACGGATTGAGACGGTGGTATAGAGGAATATCATCAGCAGAGGTGATCTAGAAAACCAAATACCGAGATCTGTAGAATTTTAAGAACGCCTACGCCAGCTGGCATGGTACTTTATCATGACGATGAAGTACTTTAAGCTCTTTACTTATTTCACGGGGTGGTCTTTTAGAAGAATCTTTGTTGTTGTTTTTTCTTCTTTGTCTATTACCTCTGTTTTACCGATGCTAATTTTCATGTTATGTTCCTTACACACTTCGTTTAGACTATTTATTTGGTCTTGTAATTTTAATTCTGATTTTGCTATTAATACTTGATGGTACGAAAATAGAAGTTCTTTAATGGTGTAATTTGTCGTTGGTTCTTTTTCTGTGTTCTGTTCTTCATGCGGTGTTGTTATGCGGTCTCTCTTTGGCTAGTTTCTTTACAAATGCTGTCTATGCAGGTTATGAACAAGAGGGGGACAGGACACAACATTGTCGTACTCCGGATATTATGGTGAAGTGTTCTGTGCGTTCTCCGTTTGTTATTACCGTGCATTCACTATGTTAGATGTGTATTCATTCCATATCGATTAAGGATTTTCCCCAGTTTGATTCTATCAACCCTATTAAATGCCTTTTCTAAGGCTAAGTAGAGCGTTTCATTAAATTCGATTGATTTTTCTATTTATTGTCTTAGAGCAAAGATAGCATCTGTGGTTTTACTAAACCCAAGTTGTGTTTCACTTAGCTGGGGTTCTATTGTAGCATCTTTTCTCTAGAACTTTGCAGACTATTTTCCCGTTATGACCTAAAAGGGAAATGCCTCTTTATTTTGTGCAGTTTCTTTTACTGCCTTTGTATTTCAAAATTGGGATAATTATCGCTCTTCCCCAGTCTCGTGGTGTCTGTTGTTCTAACCAAACATGGTTAAACATTCTCAGTAGCCATGCTGTCCATACATTTCTTGCTGCTGTAATCAGTTCATTTGCTATTTTGTCCTGTCCCGGTGATTTATTCACTAGGGCTAATCTTATAGCCTCTCTAATTGCTTCTTTTAGTGTGTCTGGTTCTACTTCTTCCATGGCATTTGGGTCAGTTTCTTGGATTCCTGTGGTATCTGATGAAATGTTGAGAAGTTGTTCGAAAAACTGCCTCCATCTTTTTAGGATTTGTGTATGTTCACTTATTGGTTCTCCTCTCTTGCTGTTAATTATTTCAGTTGGGTCAAAGGGTTTTGCTCTGGGTCTCTTGCACTAATCTTTTTGTAGAGGTTTCTAGTTCCCTCCTTGTAGTTTTTATTTAGGGTTTCTCCATATTCCTCCTAGTCTGTTTGTGTTTCTCTCTTTATTATTCTATTCACGCGTCAGGTGTGTTCACTTGAGGACTTAGAACCTGTGTCGTTAGCCGCTACACGCTGCGGGATTTGCTGAGGAGGGGATCCGAGCACTTATGGACTGAATGGTTCGATGTTCAATGAGGATGATCTGTCGACTAACTAACTAACTAACTAACTAACTAACTAACTAACTAACTAACTAACTAACTAACTAACTAACTAACTAACTAACTAACTAACGAACTAACTAGTCTTCTTGCTATTCTGTATTAGACGTAATCATGTTCCTGTTTGCTTTACACCCACTTTTTAAATTTTTCCTGTTTGTCTTTTACAGCTGTCTTTACTTCGGCGTTCCACCATCATGCTTTTTTTCTGTATCCGTGTTTTGCGTTTTTAGGGATTCCACGTTATTTTGCAGTGTTTAAAATACTTTTATTTGAACATCTCCCCTACTTCTTCCACAATTTTTCTTTCTATAGGTAGTTTTACAGAAATTTTATTTAATTCTTTCCCATAATTTTCCCCCACTGTCTCGTGTTTGAGACATTTTAAGTTGACTAATTTGCATGGTATGTTCCCCCCTCCCCCCTGGTCTTTGCTTTCTTCTTTTAATGGTTCTCGTTGTGGCAGTGACTGCTTTGTGGTCTGTGTTCATACTTAAGTCGGACACTGCCCTTGCATCTGATAAATTTCTCTTTCTGTTGTTTCTTGTTAATATGAAATCATTTTGGCTTTTGGTGACTATATTGTTCCATTTATACCTGGTGTTATTGTGTGAGTCTTTATGTTTACAAAATGTGTTTTTATTAAGCGTTCGTGTTGAGTGCATAGCTCTGTCAGTATACTTCCATTATAATTTCTTTCATTGTGTTCGTCTCCAATGCTCAAGATATTTTGTTATGTCCGTTCTGTTATGTCCTAGTATTGTGTTGAAGTCTCCCATAACTATGCTGTTGTCTTGGTTCTCTATTTTATTAAATATATCGTGGATGTCTTCGAAGAACTCACATTCTTTCTCATTGTTGTTTGTGTTACACGGTGCGTATAGTTGTACATATGTACTAACTGTCTGTTCTTCTGTTCTCACTGTTATAATTCTTTCTGATATATATTTTATTTCTAATATTCTTCTTGCTAGCCCTGGTTCAATGACTATTCCTTCACCGAACCTTGCCCTTTCTTGTTGTTCCACTCCGGAGTAGAAAAACGTATAATTGTGATGGATCTCCTTGCACCCCCTCCCTATTATTCTGGTGTCCGATATTCCCATCAATCCAATTTTCCTCTTTTCCATTGTTTCTATGAGGTCTTCTTCATTATTATTAAAACCGCAGATGTTCAGTGTGACCTCTTGGTCTACGATACTCTAAAAACGTGTCTGTAACATTTAAGTTGAAAAGCCCCGACATTCTTCTTTACTGATAACCAAATGTATATTACTCACATCCAGACTTTGTCGCAGAAAGTTGCTTGTCCTCAACAACATTATTTCAGCTTGTTTGCTGTTGTTGTGCTATGGGATCTATATGTTGTTTAATCTATGCATTGCGTGACCTATCTATGTTTTACTTCCTTTGAGTAATCCCCGTGATTACCGGCCATGGATTCAAGATATTCAAAGTTTGTGACTTGTTCAGTGTCACTGTTGTTAACTTTGCTGTGACATGTTTTGTGTCATCACTGTTAACTTTGTTGTTGATGGGTACACTAACGTTTACAAACTGGAATATTACACAACACAAATAACTTGTGACAAAACAATTGTTTACATTTGTTAAAATATGTGGAAATCGCTAATGATTCATTTTTACCCAATAGAGACAATATCAGGTTTTAAAATTATTCTAAGTTATGGCTTTAAATTGTTCAAATCGTCTACGTACGGCCAATGATATTGAATACATAACTGTCAACTGTCATTTACTGCCAATATAGTACCTTACGGTGTATGGCAGAGGGGTCTTTGAGCCCGAGGAATTAAGGCCGCCTGGCTAGTGCAGTCGCCGCGAACTGTGCAGGTTTGGATATTCTTTTTGCCCTCGACAGAAAAAAATCCCACACCTTACCGAGGGATCGAACCCGGGTCTCCCGAAGAGAGTCCGGCGTTCTAGCCACTCGGCCAGCCGCTCCTCACCATGAATACATAAACAGGCATTAAATGTCCTTAATGAAAATATTCCTGAAATAAAACCAAGTTAAACAATACAAAAATTAATGTCTGAACATCTATTTACGCTTGTCACAGATATGTGGAAATCACTAACGGTCGTAGTTACTTAAATTAAATTTAGTTGCATGTCCTTAACAGGACGTAGCAGTCAACCCCAGCATTTTGGCTGTCCGTGATTCCTGGGCAAGTTGTACGTTCAAGTAGTTTGCCATTGATTTCTGAACGACCGGCATCTATACCTTTTTAGAAAAAAACGAGCACCGCTGTTTTTCGAACCGGAGTATACGGGATTACGAATCGAGTCCGTAAAACCTTAGCCACGGAGACTGGCTCGTAGTTACTACACCATACAACAATAAATTTTCCGTTATTCTCTCTGAGTGCTGGCTTTGCAATCTGGATATCTTCTCCCAAAGCCTGTGGTTAAACATAATTCCAAACACTTTCTACACGAATTATATTACCAATTATCTCATCGATACAATTTTCCACAGATAAATGCGAAAAACATAGACTTATCATATCTCGGAAACTGTGACACCGAATTCAAATTATACTTATACACTTTAACAAATTCTCTTTTAATTAAACTTAGGCAGGAATGAGTTTATAAGTAGGCCATGCCCGTGGGCACACATTCTGGCATACTTTTGGAATACCCTGTATACAGCGATGTATCGAAAATTATGTCAGCAATTTTCTTCACATTAATAGGGTGTACTGAGTGACAGCATGACAACATCCATCTCAAGTGTACATTACTACAGTATAGATTACGTTGCTAGCGTGTGTTATCGCTCTTGCACTGATTTAAGTCTTCAGTGAGCTATAACTGCGTGTCACACAAATGACTAAAAAGAGAACAAATTAAATTACCCTTTGCGCACCCTGGAGCGTAATGGATATTTGGTGCTAGTCTGATATGTTACAGACCATTCGGTATTCGTAGGATGAAGCTGTCGCTATCACGCCGGCTGTCTTGATTATGACATTCGTGGATCCCATTTAAGATGGGTCGTCACGAGAGTTCAGATCAGTGTTTGATTTAAAAAATCTGCTCTTTTGGGGTTCGAACACACGGCCGACAGTCTAGCGTGCTAGCCACTGCGCTACGGAGGCTTGATCAAATAGTTGATTGCTAAATGCTAAAACATCAGTTATGTGGTAATTGCTACAGAGGCTAGGATAATGATACGTTTTCTGTGGTCAAATGAACGCCACATGCCCACGGACGCAAATGGTAATGAGTAAAACAATAGTCAAACTGCCCATTGCAATTTATTACAAATTATAAAATACAACATATAGATCCTTCACACAAAATAACAAACGTAACCACTATATACATAGTATGACAGAGGCATTCTTGATATCTGCATCGACAGACTGTATTAGTTGATTCTCTATGGGAAATCACAGACTGTATTAGTACATTCTCTACGGGACGTCATAGATACTATTAGTTGATTCTCTACGGTTTAGTTTAGTATAGTTTAGTCGACGGATCAACATCACAGCACACGGGTGTAGCCCATAAGTGCTCCGTTCTACTCCTAACTCAAACCTGAGTCCGGAGAAACTCAGCTCAGTGCACGAACTCCTTGGCACCGGTAAGGATCCTGATTTTGGGTAAATTTTTAACTTGAAATTGTGCCCGGGCAGCGCTGTTAGGCTACTCTTTTTAGATTTCCAACTGTCAGGGGATTTGCTACGTGAGTGTCGGATAAATAGTTGATGGCTCAACCCCAAAGAGATCAAGGATCCTCAGTTCCTTTATCTCAATGTGATCCTGCCCGTTAAAATTAATTTAGCTGTTACTGGC
Organism: Cepaea hortensis; assembly: GCA_963921405.1. Taxonomy (NCBI): domain Eukaryota; kingdom Metazoa; phylum Mollusca; class Gastropoda; order Stylommatophora; family Helicidae; genus Cepaea; species Cepaea hortensis. The sequence continues at coordinate 78,424,578 of OY992887.1, forward strand.
TCAATGATTTGAGACCATTAAATCGAGTTTTGGAGAAACAAGGAATACCTCCAGGAAAACAATGAAATTCTTACTGAGGATCCCAAATGTCCCTATGGGTGGTTCCTTGCCTCTCCTCTACCAACTAAATAATTAATCTAGGGTAATTGCTTACCACAATTTTACTATGACAAGAGAACTCTCAAAAGAGAAAATAACCTGTAATTTTCATCATTTATTAAGTTTATAAATGGAACTATTGATTATACATGCAATAACATCCCACAATCAATGCAGTACAATTACAAGATTATTTACATATTCATCTCTAACTAATTATCTATCTCCTGGTTGTGCCACTGTATCATACATTGTCCTCAGTGTTGTATTCGGTTTCAATTATAATTATTGGGCCTCTTCTGCTGGCCTAATTCTAATCTGTGGAAAGAAACTGGGTACATCCTGGTTGGTCTCCCATCCAGTTCTTGGATCTCTGTAGCATTCAGTCAGTGTAGACTATATTCTTGAGTGTTCTTTATTTTTCCCCCGGTGATTTATTCGGGCTCACTGTGTTTCCTCCACACTACCTAGACAAAAGGATATGTGATACCTGTCCTGGAAAGGTAGTGAAAATTGGCAAGAAGTTGCTGTGGAATAGTATTTGGCCTCACTATCTCAGCTGCCTCACTCAGTTAAGTGGCTACTGCATTCAGTCAAGCTGCTACTACTATTTTCACAAAGTGCTGCATTCACAAAGTCAGGTCTGGATGATGACCACTACCTGAAATGTTAGCATCCATAATAAATCTAAAAAGATTAGCAATATGAACATCTGAACTGAAATGTTCTATATTTTTCCCAAGAACATCACAAAGAAAATACCTAAAAGAATTGTGATCCTAGGAAAATAAACAGTGGTAGGTAAAGAGTCTTGGTGCTCTCAAATAGTTATCCACAACATAATTGGTTGCTCTCCATTCCATCTTCCATTATATGGTGTTCAAGTTTTAGACTAGCAGATGTGCAGTTTCATCTTCACCTATGCCTGTCCTCAGGTCTACCGGTTAAGTCATACTTGATTGATTTGGAATTGAGAACTATGTTTCCCATCCCGTTCTGTACCTAGTTAGATCTCTTCTTCATCTTTTTCTATTCAAGAAAAAGGGTCTCATACATTAAGGGCTTTTAAAAATCAGTTCCCATTTCAACGAGTATTTGCTTATAAACAATATAAGCACATTATGGTATCATTCTTGTATAGCATTCAGGTGTATTCTTCTTCATTAAATGCTTCAAGTGAGAAGTTTTCTTCCATTCTCATGGATGTAATATTTATTATCATCATCATCAACATCATCATGGTTTCCTTATCTCATTGTAATTACAATCATTATCATTATTATCATGCTCATTATATTATTGGTCTTACAATCATTATAATTATTATCATAATCATTACAGTCCTCATCATCATCCTTGTAGTGCATTATTAGACCATATGTGTTAACAGGAGTGACATGAACTACAAAGAGGGATTTTGTTTAAATAACAAACGCAGATGCTGGTAGTATGCGTAATGTATGATATTGGTTGTGTCGTGCTTAGCGCACAAAACCAGATGATTGTAGCATGAATGATATTTTATACAAAGTGTTGTTATGCTCCGGAGTGTACTAAATTATTATTTAGTTTATGGGTTACGCCGAACTAGTTTCTGGTGATAGTCATGGCATTACACATCAAAGTTGCCGGCTATCCTGAGATTGACTGTTGGCCTATACTCCCTCTCTCTCAGCCTGTAACTTCCCTCACTCACTCAAACTCCTCATGCATCAGTCACATATCCATCTGTGCATGTGGGGTCAATTCACTCATCTCAGACAGCATTCATATATATATATATATATATATATATATATATATATATATATATATATATATATATATATATGGATGATCATTTCACTCACTCTATAGACACATTCATATCGGTATGGGTGATCATTTAGGAATCATTCATCACACATCCTTCATACTGGCATGTAAGGTGGGTAATTATACTTATGCGATTGCTCAATGACAACATAAAATGTTTAACATCACTGATATCACAATGAAATCTCTCATTTCACAATTATTCACCAGACACATCATATCTGTAGGAATGAAAATTAGTATATGTCTGTGCTTTACACATGATAAATTCACAGATTTAACCACTATGCCATTACATTAGAATCTCAATCATGCTCCTCTTTCCTCAGAAATTATAATATTTCCTGGATGATGAATAGTCATACTGATGTGTTGTTGCCAAATGATACATTCACATCTGTTTAACAATAATGAAATCACACATGAATCCTCACAGACATGCTGTCAGCAATGATATAGTGATCATTGTGATCATTAGACATATTTATGACATTCACCAAGGATTTAGCACATAAAATCCATGAGTCACCACATGCTTTCATCAAATACATACAATTTATGTGATACCCTCATCCGCATTCATTCATTATGAATCATAATCATTCTTGTATGACGGTTGATTACGCACTATTATATGGCACAAATATTATTATTCCCCATGTTTGACAACCATGAAAATATATTTGCCTTACCCCGTGTGTGCTTTAACATCACTGTCACGAAAATAAACTTGATGTTCGATCAATGACAAACAAGACCCGACATTAGTCTGCAAAAACAAGCAACCCTTTGATGTTGTATGAAATGAGAAAAATACGTCGCGTCAAACTGTCTGCCTACGGTCGGCATTTCTGTATGATGTGGATTGTTCGAGAAACAAATACGTCGCGTTACAATGTCTACACCGGTCGGCATTTTGTTAACAAATTGTTGCTCGAGACGAACAACGGCGTCATCTGTCTGCAAGGCGGGAGTCGGCCTTTGAAGTGATAGACGGAATGTCTGACTAGAAGTCGGATGGAGCCTGTGATGTGGGGAGAAGGTCTCTGGCTTACAGACAGCCAGGATCTTTGTTGTATGAGACAAAGAATTCCCCAGATGAAAGTGAACTGGACGGCGGATTGACTCCAGTTAGTCTAGAACAGGAGGAGGAAACAAGATTCTGGACGGATCAGCGTCTAGACTTTTTGGTGACGTCACTCCAACTCAATATAAAAAGGCGTGGCGGTAAACAAGTGGAGTTAGTGGATCAAGATTTCTGAAGTTGGAAAGATTGGTGTAGTTTTCCGAGTTGTGTTCAATGAAAGAAACTAGGGTGTCAAATTGTTGATGTTTATCGGCGGACATAGATCCAGTCTGTGATTGCCTAGTTTCAATTAACAACCGGAATAGGCATATGGTAGGCTATTAATCATATCTAACTTAGAGTATGATTAGGAATAGAGTAAGTACTGTGCGGTGATATAATGTATTATAGGTGCGGTGATATAATGTATTATAGGTGCGGTGATATAATGTATTATAGGTGTGGTGATATAATTTATTATGTTTAGTGATAGATTGTTCTATAAGTGTGGTGCTAGAAAGTATCATAGGAGCGTCGGCACTAGTATTCTATTGTGTGGCTTCAACTAGCTTGTGTGATATATCATTTTACTCAGGGAGTTGAGGACAATGTAGTGGAGTAATAATTAGAGAGATTAAGGATGGTTGAGAGGGAGGAGAGGAATGTGAAATGGTAGGATCTTCCAGTAGGGCATCTGCTGGGTTTCTACCCGTTCCTTTATTCTTTCCTGGTGTTGCCATGTCTCAGATCATGTGATGAGTTATTTGGCCGTATGACAGAGATCGGATCTCTGTTATAGATCTGAGTGCTGCTATTGGCCTAAACTCACCTGATTCCGGCCAGGACTGAGTTGCCCTCACCATAGTATTCTCTATTCTACAGGTTCCATTTACAGGTCCACGTATGTGTGCTATGATTTTCAACAGTGAAGCTAACACAATTTAGAAGATGATGGCTCAGAATTTGAAGACAGAAGTTGCTGAGAGGCCGCTACTTTGGGCTTATACCCAAGTTACTTTGCGGGAACCTGGCTTCTGCTGAGCAGGACATGCTGGTGCGATTTATGTTTAGCAAGTGATAGTTGTATCACTGAACAGTCAGAACATTGTAGATATACACTACTGATACCAGGAACATTCATACAAAATTTATACTGATACCTAGAACATTCAGAGTATGGTGTTAATATGGGGAATCTTTAAAACCAGTGACACTAGATCCATTAAAATTTCCCCAGTAACAGTGACGATAGGGTTAGAATTTTTTTCTGATTAACAATCAGTTAAATAACAGAGGAAATTCATAGTGGGAATCAGATTGAAGACTCTCATTAGACAGTGTTTGTCATAGGTGTCCAAGCATCCTAGTGGTTCAAGAGACATCGGAGGAAGTCTTCACGTGACCGGAGGAGCATCACCTTGGTGAGGTTGCTTGTCTGGAATACATGGTGCTAGTGTGTTCTCAGCACAGTGATGAGAATGACTATACTCCTGAACACTGATCTGAGTCTATATACACTTTAGAATATACGTCACACATTCTACGCTTTATACACACACACACACTTTTCCTACATATACTCTTTGCTTTAATAAATTTCGTGTTTTATTTGTTGAAGCTAGAGTTGTCAAGTATGTTATGTTGGGGAAGAATGAGAGGGGGCATGATCCAGGGGTGAGTAAGAGTGAGAAGAAGGTGTCTTCAGATTGAGGGAGTGTTGTGGACGGAGTCTGCTGGATATCTTCAGGATAGAGATATTGAATTAAAACAAATGTGGGTGTTGATTCCCCTCACTCCAGGGACGACACTAAAGTGGTAAAGAAGAACAAGTAACTACTACGACATTCATTCTTTACACACACGACAATCACACAAATTATGATACCTATAGAACTCTTTTTGGTTCTCATGTGTTCAAGAAATATAAGAAAATTACTTGTTTGCCTATGTGCTCATTTAAAAAAAAATCTACTGACTATATACATTACACTAATTTCTCTATCAGTGCTGGCACATTTAAATGAGTTTCCTCTGACCAGTGTGGGTACATGCACCATATGTACTTACCACTGTACTAAGAATTCTGAGTTTCCTTAAGTCTTAAGTTACTCTATTTCGTTGTAGATTGAGTTTCATGCTTAAAAAATAAAGTTTACAACATGTGTCTAATGTTTATACATTAACTAAGTTGTTTAGCTGGGAGAAAATAAAACACTGTAGTTTTCTCCTAATGTACAGTTTATCTTATGACTATGATAACTGAGTATAATATTATTTAGTTTGTACTAGATTAAATTCTTAAGATCCCACCATTCTAAATCATTGTAGATTGAGTTGCTTAAGAAATAAATGTACAACTTGGACTAATGCTTATACATTAAATCAGTTGTTTACTTTGGGAGAAAATAAAACTCACTATGGTTATTCTTAATGAATAGTTAATCTATAAACTATAACAATTAAATATATTATAATTAACTTCATAAGAACTCACCACATGTGTTCAACAAGTTGACTTACCAACTCTCCTTCTGGGAAAAAGACTCACGCTAATCTAAGATTTAAAATAAATTAAAGTAAATATGATGTTTACCTTATATATCAGAATGACTTCAACATGTCGACACGTTTCATGATCTGAATGAGATGCAATTTCTCACAAGCGATGTCGTAGGCTGAGCATTTTCTTTTCTCGTGAATATTGAAACTCTCTCACTCCTTCCGCTATTTCATTAAAAAAACAATATTACATTAATGTTTATTTTTCAAATATATTCTTCACTTTATGAGCGAGCATTTGGGACCCTTCTTGCGTCCAAATCCAGCAACAACATTGACAAAACGTATGTTGTACTGCATTCGTCGCCTGGCACGGCCAGTTCTCCTATTCTTCTGTTCTTGTTTCTCGACCTTTGGGGTCTGTCCACGGACTTTTCCGGCACGGGCCAAGCTGCCGTGGACTTTACATCCAAGTAATCTGAGTTCAACACTCAATGTTGACTCATCTCTGAAAGCAGCCAGCTGACATTCGTCTTCCAGGGGCTGACCTTCAAAGAACACGGCCATCTGCTCCATTGGCAGGTGCTCATTGTCACACACCAGAGCCTTCACATCACCAACAGTTTTCTGCTGGGAAAGATCCACAGCAAAGGTCTGAAGACATCACACAAAGAGTGGCACCCTGTCTTTCTAGCACGCTGTTACCTTCTGCGGTGCAAGGTCTCATGCGGGCTGATGAACAAAACAGGCTATGTCGCTGTGCGTGCTGCTATTTATACGCTGGCTGTTCCGGTTCACGTTTTTCATTGCCAATGGGTATATTAAATCTTGGATCGTACAATTGTGGAACAAAAAATCCTGGTGCGGTGTTCAGGCTTTAATTGTCGACGGGAAATTACAGCATGTTACGTTTGTGAAAATAAAGTATATCACAGTGAGCAACAATACACACGGGCGACCGATCTCACTACCCAGAGATCAGGGGATATTTTATTACTAGAAGTCCACGTGAAAAATCCATGTCTGACCGGGGCTTGAATCCGAGGCCTCAAGCACTCGAGGCGGAAACCATACCTCGAGACCACTCATCCCCCTGTTTCTCTACGGGATGTCACATACTGTATTAGTTGATTATCTACGGGATGTTACAGACTGTATCAGTTGATTCTCTACGGGATGTCACAGACAGTATTAGTTGATTCTCTACGGGCTGACACAGATAGTATTAAAACAACGTTTTCCCGTGATGAATTTGAATAACGAAGACACAAACAATAGATTGCACGCTTTATTGCCTGGCATATTTCGCTGCATCTCGTCAGGTACATACTGCAGAAATCACACAACTTACGTGAATTAATTAGATAAATCCTTCAAACTGAAATATACACATGTTCGCACAGTAATGTCGATTGTCTACCACGGTAATTTTAAACTGACTAACATGTCTTTCTGCTTACACAAGGACGGCTTACGAAGGTTGATTAGTATAGCTTCAGCAAACTTTAACAATCGACTACTTTGTGTGTTGAACAACACACGGAAGGCACTGTCTCTTTCAACCACGTGACCACTCTCGAGCACATGTGTCCCGACCGATGAAGCCAGACTTTTCCGATTCCGGTGTGTCGGTCTGGTAGCCTAGGCTACACAGACTGTATTAATTGATTCTCCACGGGATGTCACAGACTGTATTAGTTTATTCTCCACGGGATGTCACAGACTGTATTAGTTGATTCTCTACGGGATGTCACAGACTGTATTAGTTGATTCTCTACTTGATGTCACAGACTGTATGAGTTAATTGTCTACGCGATTGTACAGACTGTATTAGTTTATTTTCCACGGGATGTCACAGACTATTTTAGTTGATTCTCTACGGGATGGCGCATACTGTATTAGCTTATTCTCCACAGGATGTCACATATAGTATTAGTTGATTCTCAACGGGATGTCACAGATTGTATTAGTTGATGCTCTACGGGATGTCACAGATGATATTAGTTGATTCTCTACGGCATGTCAAATATTATATTAGTTGATTTTCTACGGGATCTAACCTACCACATTTGTTATTTCTGATGCTGCCATATTCATTTATAATGCTTATTCATCATCATCATCATCATCATCTTCCACTTCTGCCGTCAAGCGTCGTGGGGAGGAATAATTTGCGTTCCAGCGCCCGGTGGACGGCACTGGATAGTGTCATTCCGTGTGGTTGTACAATGTCTCTGATGTCGTCAATCCATTTTCTTCTTGGACGTCCTCGTGGTCTCGTCGCAGATGATCTTTGATGTAAGGCCAGTGATGGTAAAGTAACAGGTTCTTGTATTAACGCGATCTTAAAATTATAATTATCTTAATTCCCCCCCCCCCCCCCCCGGGAAACCCTAAAAGTCCCTCTTCCCCACCGGTTTAGAACCACTGTTTTAGAGAATATTCTTCATCTTGTGAAAGCTGCGTTTGATGGTCCATTCTACATTTAACTTCCTTAATACATCTTCAATCTGCTGTTATTTAAATACCCAAATAATTCAATACATTTACCTTTTTTCAGACTGGTTCCATCCACGTTGATTCGGCACAAGGGTTTACACTTTTTCTTAGTAATAACTATTACTTATGTTTTTCTGTTATTCAGGCTGAGTCTTGGTTTTCTGTTGCAGTTATATTAAGCATGCAAACTTCTGAACGTGAAATAGGTAAAATCTTTTTTAAAAAAAAGTGTTTGCATATCCTTTGCAGGACATCGCTGTCAACATCAGCATCTTTCAAATGATTGTTGATTTATTGGCAGGATTACACTCAGTAGTTTGCCATTGATTTCTGAGCGGCCGGCTCATTTACCCCGTAAGTTACCGACGCGATTCGAACCACTGCTGATTCTCATCGTTGTCACGTTACTTACGAGAGTATACGCGATTACGGAGAAAAATTGCTAACCTCTATGCCAGGAAGCCGGCAGATAAAATCTAAGACACACAAAATGATGTGATTGATTGTGGCGTCCTGTAAAAGACATGCAACTAACTTTAATTAGGACACCTATTAAACAGGCGTTCTGATACCGATTTCGATGGAAGAACGCTGCGAATGTGCTAGAAAGAACACACATCAAAGCGCGTACCAGAGAGGAAATACAGATACACGCAAATCCACCAGAACGACCTCTATCTAGCAACAGTAAATAATCCAATACCTGTGCATGTGTCTCTAGTTTTGAATCCTTTAAATACGGTTGAATGAATAGTTGAAAGAAAACATCCAAAAGGACAGGAGCGACATGTTTGGAATAAGGACATCACAGAACGGTCGTGCTAATACTTATTGGGGGGGGGGGGGGGATATAAATCATTCGAAGACTGGGAGTTGATTCTTTTATCATAGATCTTAAGATGAACATTTGACCTGAGAGGATATGATATGATAACGTATGTTTTTAGAGAATTATAATCAAAAGGAAGAGAAAATTGGAAATTTGTGGAGAATCTTAGAAAAAGATCACACGCATCAAATTGCAACTTTGCCTCACGGTTACAAAACCTCTAAAGTTGAAGCTATAAACAGACCACACGGCGCTCATACAAATAACAACGAGAAAGAGAGAGAATAGAGAGAGAGAGAAAGAGAGAGAGAGAGAGAGAGAGAGAGAGAGAGAGAGAAGCAGGCGAAAGTTACAGGAGAGAGAAAGACAGGCGAGAGAGAGAATAGAGATAGGAGAGACATACGGGAGAAAGAGATAGGAGAGAGAGATAGGAGAGATAAAAGGGAGAAAGAGATTAGAGATATACAGGGCAGTTAAAAGAGAGAGAAACAGGAGAGAAAGGAGAACAAGAGACAGAAGAGAGAGAGAGAGAGAGAGAGAGAGAGAGAGAGAGAGAGAGAGAGAGAGAGAGAGAGAGAGAGAGATAGAGGGGGAGACAGAAGCGGGAAATTGACAGAGCGACGCAAAGAGATTGAGAGAGAAAAATAAACACCAAATTAATAGAACAAGATCAAAGGGTAAATTCGTGACGATGAATAATGTAGATAGGACTTGGAAGGAACTGCAGGTGGCATCAAAGCATTGGAGGAGGGCGTGAGTTGGCCGAGGGCTTATTCTTCATTGAAAGATACGAAGCAGCTGAAAAAGAAGGCCTATTTGATACGATATTGATATCTTAAACAGACGAATTGAGAAACATAATCTTTTGTAATTAATACATTTTGCATATGTTATATTTATTTTTAATGTCAAAATGTCGCAATAATCTAATATAGTAGATAGAAATAAGCTTTGGGAAATCCATAAATGATATGGATTAAGATTAACAAAATTATGTAAAAGTTTGTACAACATCACTGAATGCACGGTAAAAACAATCGGAGGACACACACAACCATCCACCATAAGATCCGGAGTACGACAATATCGTGTGCTGTACCCTTACGTATATAGACAGCATATGTAAAGAAATGTAATATACAAGTAAATGGGCATATTCTTAAACAAGTGAATCAGTCTGTTATCTCGGAATAGTTATAACATCTGATGGGAAATGCCTTGAAGAACAAGAATTGCAAATGCAAAGATAGCCTTTTGCAAGATGAAAAACATACTGACTAATAAAATGATATCAATTGAAACGAGAAAAAAGTGTTGAAGTGCTACATAGAACCTGTAATTTTGTATGGATGTGAAGCGTGGACAATGATCAGACAAGCTGAAAAAACATCTTATGGATGTGGAAATGTGGTTTTTGAGGAAAATGCAAAAAATACCATGGACAGACAGAAAAACCGATGAACAAGTCTTTCAAGAAACAATTGAAGATCGTAAACTGATTAAAGACATTAGACGTATTTTTTTGGGCATGTTATGAGAAGACATGAATTGGAGAACTTGATGACAACAGGCAAGATCGAAGGGAAGAGACCAAGGGGAAGACCGAGAAGTAAATACCTGGATGACTTGGCCACGTGGCATGGTCGAGACAGAAACACGGAGCTGAGCCACGAGTCTGGTGATAGAGTGAGATGACAAAACATGACCGCCCACGCTTATTATCGGCATGACACATGATGGATGTAAAGAAACCAGCAAAAATGAGATCACTACAACACCTCATGATGAACACAACACAGATGAAGAACCAATGGCGATATTACACTCCTATTTGCGGACGATCAAGCACTAATACCTGAATCAGAAGCAGAATTACAAAACCACATAAATAGTCTAAACGAAGTGTGTAAGGACCATAACATGAAAATTAGCACCAGTAAAACAGAGGTAATGACTATAATCAAATAAGAAAAAACACTATAAAGATTCATCTAAAGGAACACCCCCTAAAACAAGTAAAGAGCGTCAAGTATTTTGGAAGTACGAGTATAGTAATATCATCAAATGGCAAATCAGAAGACGAGATCGAAAATAGATGCAATAAGGCAAACCAACTCACTGGACAAATGGCATCGATACTAAAGAAATGAAGAAATCAGGACTAGCGTGGGGGTTATAGCAGCGCTAGATTTCACCAAAACACATCAAGTCAAATGATTTGGCATATAACTAGGCTACCAACTAACAGTATACCATAACATGCAATGATGTGCAGAACAAACGGGACCAGAAGAAGAGCCAGACAATGTAAACGATGGACAGAGGGAATAACATAATCCATGAGTATCACGATGTATGAAGCCAGTTAGCAGGCATTCTCCCGATGTTTATGCTGCACTTCTACACCGCGAGGTACAAGAGCATTAATTTTCGTATGTATGTTTGTCTATCTGCCTGTTTATTGAATAATAATAATAATAATAATAATAATAATAATAATAATAATAATAAATAATAATAATAATAATAATAATAATAATAATAATAATAATAATAATAATAATAATAATAATAAGAAGAAGAAGAAGAAGAAGAAGAAGAAGAAGAAGAAGAAGAAGAAGAAGACGAAGAAGAAGGAGAATGAGAAGAAGGGGGATCTCGGTGACGTGGTTCAGCTAGACTGTAAAATATATTAAGGTAGTCATATTGCCTCAGTTGTGGTTGTTTTCTAAAGTACTTGCTGCAAGCACAACTTTTATTTTCTTATTAGCTAGTCATGAATTTATATTTTCGAAACTAACATTTGTTTGCCCTCCTATTCTCAGCTCACTTGTCATACCCGTTTTGTGGAGACCTGTTTTACCAAATCAAATTTGAAATCCTTCAACACTGAGAAACAACATCTGGAATAATAAATGCTGCAGCAATTTCATGGCCATCTCACACAACAGCTTGAACAAGTTCCAGAATATTTCTCACGAAGGCGACAGAACAGAAATTGCTGACGGCAATAGTGAATATTATGCACTGAAAATTAATTATCGTGTGATAAATCATGGCAACAATTATATTAATGCTGACGATGTAACAGACCTCATCCATTGGATTCTTGTCTTCATAGCCATTCCCTCCGTTTCTATACTCGGAGTCATCGGAAATAGCCTCAGTATCTGTGTACTTTCTAAACGCGGGCTGAAGAAAAGTTCAAATATTCTTTTATTTAGCCTAGCTGTATCTGATATTGTGTATATGATTGGGGTTAACGGACCTCCTAAAATTATATACGAGTGGGGGAGAGGGGGGTTTCAATACCCAGAAGAGACTGCTCGTGTTTTGTACTACTTCTATCATTTGTTTGATACTTTAAATTGGGGAAGTGGCCCGACATCTTTGTGTATACCCGTTCTGATAACTGTTGAGCGAATTATTGCTGTTTTTCTGCCATTGAAGTTTCCGTTTATTGTGACTCCAAAACGGACCGTTATTGCTGTTATTATGCCGAATGCTTTCTTTTATGGGCTTCAAGCGTATATGCGGACGTGGTTTCAGTTTGTTTACGTATTCGATCGCTCCCGCAACGCTTCTGTGGGTTTCGCTACGAGATCAGAAGCCTACTGGCTGCAGCGGGATGTTTCCCAAGTCCTAGAAGTCTGCTTCAATTCCATGATTGTCCTAGTGGTCTTCGTGGGCAGCGGCTGCGTGGCTATAGGCTTCAAGGTGCATGTAGCAGCTATCAAGAGGTTTCATATGACTAACAGATTTAAAGGGAACTCTAATGCTGAAGTCAATACTTTTAGGACTACAAAAACATTGCTGGTTCTTTGCACATTCTATACCGTGGCTTGCTCATTTGTTACCCTGCCTGCGGTCATACCCAAGTTTATGGTGTTCCCGCTGTTTATAGAAGAACCAAACTTTCGGTCTGTGGGGGTGTTTGTCTATCATATATTTAAGCTGGTGCTCAGCATCAATGCGTCAATTAATTTCCTTATCTATGTGGTTATGAATAAGAACTTCAGAGACACGTTCTTGAGTATTCTACGTGGCAAATAAACCGTTCCTGTAAACTACTATGATTCAGAACACCCGTGTGTGTTAGGCATGGCTAAAAGCTGGCTCATTTACACGGGAGTTAGACAGTTTGTAAAGAAGCAAGTGCATTCATTGAAATCACATGCATCCGATTTCACGGAAGATTGCTTAAAATAACTCGAACAGCCAAAATAAATAATGTATCTGTTGAGAAATATTTTATGGACAGACCAAAACAAATAATTATTCTACGCCTCAGAACAGGCTACAGTCAATTACGCAGCCACATGTATACAAAATTCAAGAGTGGCAACTCAGACTTGCACATGTAGATTGACGCTGGGGACAGCAGAACACATACTCAAAGACTGCCCCGAAATGACATGTCTAGAGAAACCTTCTGGCCTAGAGAAAAAACATTGAAAAATAAATTCTATGGACCACTGAGTGAACTAAAAATGGATAGTAACGTTTATACAAAAGACAACATTGCAGATATAGATAATATATTTTAAACGAACGAAAGAAGAAGAAGAAGAAGAAGAAGAAGAAGAAGAAGAAGAAGAAGAAGAAGAAGAAGAAGAAGAAGAAGAAGAAGAAGAAGAAGAAGAAGAGGAAGAAGAAGAAGTAAAAGAAGACATAAAGACAATTTATCACAGACGTTAGAAAGAGGAAATCAACATTTTTGGGCACAATTTGATAAGATAACAACAGGATCATAATTCAACAACTGGAAAAGTTAATGGAAAACGAGATAGAAGAGGGCAGCATGTATGATAGCACACGAACTGACACAATATGTTGGAGTTGCCAAGGAGCAGAGAATCATGATCGAAGACGCTAAATGGCAAGAAATTTGGTGTTAATGATTTAAGGGAATGTTCATTTGACCATAGGGAAGGAAATACAACCCAAGATAGCAGACAAATGTGGATTTGTAGAAGGCAAGGTAAAGTAAATAATGTATATATGCTGAAAACATTAATTGAACGTTATATAGAAGTAAACAAAGACCCACACCTTTCTTTATTGACAACACAAAGGCTTTCGATAAAGTAAGACGTGTCAACATGACGGAGATGCTTGCTGATCTACAAATTGATGGGAAGGACATTAGACATGTAAAAACATATATTGGAAACAACAAGCTGCCATCAGAATTGATAATGAATTAGGTGAATATCAACTTATTAAGAGAAGTATGAGACAGGAATGTGTGATGTACAGTGAACATATTTTCATAAATGTTGAGGATATGAAAGGAGTCATCATTGGAGTAAGAAACATTAGATATGCGGATGATACAGTATTGATTGCAGACAATGAGTAGGATCTGCAACATTTAGTAGATGCGGTTGTTGCACACAGTGAACAACTAGGGGGATCGGTGGGGAGAGGGGAGTGGGAGAAAAAAAGTAGAGACCGATGAAGAGGAGAAGGAGGGGACGGTGGAAGAAGATGG
>OY992887.1:78443878-78446378 GCA_963921405.1 Cepaea hortensis
TTCTAGAACCTCAGAATTTGATTGTTTTTGTTGGTAAGAAATACAACATATTCTTCTGTACATCCATATGTCCAGGGCCTCTATTCGAATTGGTAATTGCTTGTTTATTGTCCAGGCTTCTGCGTCATACCGTAGTGTTGAGTATATACAATTTGACAATTCTCATTTATAAAGCTCTCTCTCTCTCTCTCTCTCTCTCTCTCTCTCTCTCTCTCTCTCTCTCTCTCTCTGTCTCTCTCTCTCTCTCTATCTCTCTCTCTCCCTGTGTGTGTGTGTGTGTGTGTGTGTGTGTGTGTGTGTGCCGTCTCAGTGGTGAGGGGGTTACTGACACAATTCGTAATCCAGCATACCGATTTCGAAACACATTGCGATGATTTAGTAGCAGACAGCCTTGCTTTGGTTTTCATACTATTATTTGTATACTGATTAGGGCTGCGGAAGTTAATGATTAATCAATCGATTAATCGTTAATTTGTTTAATGATTATTTTTTTTTACGATTAATAGAAGACTTTTCTCCCACCACGTATAAAAATGAACCGGATGTCGAAAAATTGTCGGTCATTTTAAACAGTGCTGCAAACACAACCGAGTTGCAAAATTGTACCGAGTCACATTGTGTAAGCTGCAGCAAGATGTACCAACAAGACTAAACAATATTATTATTACGCTCGACGCTCAGAGGAAAGGCGAGACGGACATATAATCAGATTGCTACTGGAACTATTAGTGTTGGAACTCTTCGCTGGTTGCTGAGGATGGGGACGGAGCGCTTATGGGAATATCCCGATTGCTGTGATGTCGGTTCCTAGATCAATCAATCAATCAATCATTATTATGCTACAGAGTCTTCTACAGGCCAGAGAAGTATTAACTGTCTACATGTCAGATGAAAAGAAGCAATACAAAGGTCCAAAACTGTCAGGTTCAGATTGGGAGAAGATTTCGAAATATGTCAAAGGTTTGGACTTATTCTGTCAGACCACGGTCCTGCTTGGCGGTCAAGATTATGTTTCATGTAGCTGTGTATTGCCACTGCTATCATCGTTGACAAAGCATATGATTGTACACGATGATGATCCGGGCTACATAACTTAATTTAAGACAGCATGTATTAATGACTTCAGTGAACGTGTAGCAAATGTGACAGGTATTGAAATACTACAGATTGGAACAGCACTTGATCCACGCTACAAATACCTGAAGTGTTTGTCAAAAGATGCACAAAAACGAACTTGGTCACTTATTGAACAACAAATAGCAGTTAATGTTCATGATGAGCAGATAGAGACTGATGCAACGAATGATACTGAAATTGACAATGAAACTATACTTGAACCAAACGAAAAGCGTATTAAGCTAATGGAGTCTGAATTGGAGAAGTAAGTTGCTGAATCGGTTGACCCTCTCCATCATCCATCATGTGACATGCCGATAAGCGTGGGCGGTCATGTTCTGCCATCTCACTCGATCAGCAGAGTCGTGGATCAGCTCTCTGTTCCTGTCTCGACCATGCCACGTGACCAAGCCATTCAGGTATTTACTTCTCGGTCTTCCCTTTGGTCTCTTCCCTTCGATCTTGTCAGTCGTCACCAAGTTCTCCTATTCATTTCTTCTCATAACATGCACAAAAAAGTGTGACTGTCTACGACTAATGTCTCTAATCAGTTTACGATCTTCATTTGTTTCTTGAAGGACTTGTTCATTGGTTTTTCTGTCTGTCCATGGTATTCTTTGCATTTTCCTCAGAAACCACATTCCCACAGCCATCAGCTGTTTTTCAGCTTGACTGCTTATTGTCCATGCTTCACATCCATACAAAAGTACAGGTTCTATGTAGCACTGCAACACTCTTTTCTCGTTTCTATTGATATCTTTTTATTGGTCAGTATGTTTTTCATTTTGCAAAAGGCTACCTTCGCAATAATAATTCTTGTTCTAATCTTTTCAAGGCATCTCCCATCAGATGTTATGACTGTGCCGAGATAACTGTATCGATTCACTTGATAAGAATATGCCCATTTACTCGTATATCACATTGTGGTATTTCCTTCTTCCCAGTGAGACCATAATCTGTCTTCTTAATATTCAGTTCTAACCCTAGTTGTTCACTGTGTGCAACAACCCTCTACAATGGTGGAAATTTAATGAACATCGATAACCGAAATTCGCATTTCTTGCCAAGACCATTCTGTGCATACCGGCTACCTCAGTTCCATGTGAACAATTGTTCAGCTCTGCTGGTTGTATTGTTAATAAGACGCGCTCGTCACTTGAACCAAATACTGTCAACATATTCGTCTGTTTGCATAGTTAGTTATATGACATATTAACTAGACAATCCAGTGTTATTTCGATTTTTGACAAATACAACTATAATGTGAGTTATGTGAATATAAATGTTTTGCTTTAATCGAAATTAACTATTAACTAATCGTTAATTTTTCAAAAGTTAACTTAAATTTAAATTAATCGGTCGCAGCCCTAATACTGATCATTCA
>OY992887.1:78448878-78491378 GCA_963921405.1 Cepaea hortensis
ACACACAAAAACTATGACAGTTGGTTGCACTGGAATGAGAAGAAGACGTTATGAAAATTTCATCTCAATCGGATGGACCGTTCGGGAACGCATAAAGAACGGACCCACATACATCCATACATACATACATACATACATACACACATCGCCTTTTATATATATATATATATATATATATATATATATATATATATATATATATATATATATATATATATATATATATATATATATATATATATATATATATATATGTACTGTATATACACAACATTTACTGTTCCCTTGCCTTCTACAAACCCACATTTTCTTCTCCTATTTCAGGTTTTATTTTCTTCCTAACTCTTTGCACGATAATTCTTAGAGAAATCTTCGTGATGTGACTCACTATACTAATTGTTCGATGTTGATTACATTCCAAGGTTCCTGATTTCTTTGGAATTGCAATAAATAAACAATTACGTAATACATGAATTATATCTCCAGTTTAATATATTGTATTCAACAGTCTGGTAACATTATCTGTTCAATATTCTTCTGAAGCATTAATCGTTTCTGTTGTGACGTTGTCTGAATCGGGAGTCTTGCCAGTTTACATATGGTTAAGAGCATTCTGAACCTCCATCTTCAAAATTGATGGTCCTTTATTTTTATTTTGAATATCATGCTGTTCTTCTCTGTTATCAACATAAAGTTTTGTTTTCACACAATCTGACCATACATATAACGTCTGATCTTTTTCTATTATGATTTTCCTATCTTTTGTCTTTAGGCAGCCTGTTGATGTACGTGTTCTTTGATTAGTAAGCTCCTGAATTCTTTCGTGCATTAGTTTGGTATTTTTACTGTTGTGTTGTTTTTCAATTTCTATGCAAATTTTATCGAGCCGTACTTCTTTTGCTTTTTTACATAATGTTCTGACTTTACTGTGAATTTCTTCATATTTGGCAGGATTATTTTTGTTCTGTCTTCTTGTTTCCATTAGTTGTAACATTTCTTCAGTCATCCATGTCTTACGACCCACTTTCTTTAATTTTGAAATAGTTTTTTTCTGAAGCCAAACCGATTGAATTCTTCAAAATTTTCCATTGATCATCAACATCTTGAAATAAGATCTCTAGATCAGACAATATATCAAATCTGTTCTTTGCTTTTATATTAAAATGATCTTATATGTCTTTGTAAGTTTTCAATTTGCATACATCATATTTAGTGTTTCCTCTTGTATCCTTGACGTTCTTTAACTTTACCCACATTGTGCCTGTAATTAATATGTGATCACTGCAGCAGTCTGCACTGGAAACTGTTTTTACGACTGCTAGCGTATTTCGAAACCTTCTGCTAATCAGGATGTAATCTATCTGGTGTTTAATCCTGCTGTCTGGACTCCTCAATGTCCATAATCATCTAGGATGCTGTTTAAACCAGGTGTTTCCTACAACCATTTCTTGTTCTTTCGCCCTTTCTACAAGTCTGTTTCCTCTTTTGTTTCGCTCTCCCAAACCATGGTTGCTACATTGCATCCATCTCCTTGATTTCCTACTTTTGCGTTGAAATCACCCATTATGATATTTATTACTGATGTTTGTTTTTTTTTTATTTTTTTTTTTTTTTTATTATTTTTTTTTTTACAGTTCTTCAAAGCAGACTCCATGTCATTACAAAATTCCTCTATATTTTCTTCACTGCATTCACTTTTTGGAGCATATACTTAAAGGACACTTATTTTAAAAGGTCTTCTGTTTACTTTTACTAATAGAACTCTCTGATACAGCCCAATATCCTTTAACAGAATTTGATGTTTGTCGATCCAATATAATGGCTACAGTGGAACGTAATGAGCTCGGCAAGGCACGTAGAGCGCCCTGGTCATCCACTGCACATGTATTCGTCTCCAGTCGTTTCGACTTGTCTTGCCACTGGACTCAGATGGACTCCGGCGAGAGAGTGAGGTCGACGAATTGCGCAACTCTTCCTCACTTTACTCCAAGTCATCGCGCAAGTCATTCTTCATACAACGTCATACAACTATGACCAACGAAGATGATGTCAAGAACAAGTTCTATGAGGACCTGCACAATGTATTAACATCTGTTCCCAAAGGAGACAAACTTATACTCCTTGGGGATTTCAATGCCAGAGTAGGCACGGACACCACCTCTTGGAGTGGCATTATTGGAAAGCATGGAGTCGGAAATTGTACCAGGAATGGACTCCGCCTCCTTCAGACATGTGCCGAACATGATCTCCTGATTACGAACACAATTTTCCGTCTCCCCATGAGAAATAGGACATCGTGGATGCACCCTCGCTCGAAACACTGGCACCTCATTGACAATGTCATTGTCAGGAGGAGTGACAGACAAGACGTCCGAGTGACAAAATCCATGTGTGGTGCCGAATGTTGGACAGACCATCGTCTCATTGTCTCGAAAATAAACATTTCACATCAGGCCACCACGGCGTCCTCAAGAGGTGAAAATGCAAAAAAAGCTAAATGTCACCCGCCTAAACAGCAAGAAAATGCAGCAGTCGTTTGAAAATATGCTGGAAGACCGCCTCAAGCCAAATGCTGCAGCTAAACAGGATACAGAAACAGAATGGAGAGCCCTAAAGGACATAATTTACAACACTGCTATGGAAATCCTGGGGCCAGCCCCCCGAAAGCATAAAGACTGGTTTGATGAAAATTCCGAAGACATCAACCAATTGCTAGCCGAGAAACATCTTCTCCTCAATGCACATTTGAATGACCCAAAGTCAACATAAAAAAAGATGCCTTCAAGAACATTCAGAGAGTAGTGCAGCAGAAACTTCGGCACATGCGGGACTCCTGGCTGAGCAGCAAAGCTGATGAAATTCAGGGCTTTGCTGACAGACATGATATGAAAAACTTCTACTACTCACTGAAAGCGGTCTATGGTCCTACATCACCAGGCATAGTTCCCCTCCTCAGTGCAGATGGGGGAACATTGATCATCGATAAGAAAGAAATCATTCAACGCTGGGCAGAGCATTTCAGCAACATCTTAAATGCAACTTCCTTCTTCGATGATGAAACCATCAACTGCCTTCCTCAAGTTCCTACCAATGAGATACTTGATGACCTGCCAACCATAGTGGAAGTAAACAAAGCCATCCAGCAACTCTCCAGCGGCAAGGCACATGGTCCTGACTCCATCCCAGCAGAGATATACAAGGCAGGTGGGCCGGTCCCAACAGAGCAGCTTCACCAAGTCTTTACAAACATATGGGTGAATGAGACAATGCCACAAGATTTCAAGGACGCGTCAATAGTCCACCTTTACAAACGTAAAGGAAACCGCCAATCCTGTGACAACCACCGAGGCATCTCCTTGCTTTCAATTGCAGGGAAGATACTCACCAGAATTCTTCTCAATCGCCTCACAGCCCATCTCGATCAAGGTCTTCTTCCTGGGAGTCAGTGTGGATTCAGAAAAGAACGTGGAACTGTTGACATGATTTTCGCTGCAAGGCAGCTGCAAGAGAAATGTCAGGAACAAAACTGCGAAATGTTCTCCACTTTCATTGACCTTACCAAGGCTTTTGATACAGTCAGCAGAGAAGGACTGTGGAAGATTATGGCAAAATATGGCTGTCCACGAAAGTTTGTCCAAATAGTGCGGCTATTTCATGATGGCATGCAGACAAGAGTACAGGAAAATGGCGAACTGTCTGAACCCTTTCCTGTCACCAATGGAGTGAAGCAAGGATGTGTCCTGGCACCAACACTGTTCAGCCTCATGTTTTCAGCCATGCCGATGAATGCCTTCAAGAACGACGACATTGGAATAGACATCAACTACCGTATGGATGGAAAGTTATTCAATCTCAGAAGGCTGAAAGCTAAAACCAAAATTAATAGCGACACCGTCAGAGAGCTCCTGTTTGCTGATGATTGCGCTCTGTACGCCAACTCAGAGGCGAACATGCAACATAATGTTTCAGCTTTCTCACATGCCTGTGCCAACTTTGGGCTCAATATCAACTTGGAGAAGACTGTAGTTATGTACCAGCCAGTTCCAGGGAATAATCACACTGTGCCGAATATCAAAGTGAATGATCATAGACTAAGTGTTGTGGACAAATTCACCTATCTTGGCAGCACTGTGTCACAAGCTGCCACAATTGATGACGAAGTGAATGCAAGAATCTCCAAGGCCAGTGCGGCCTTTGGCAGACTGTACAAGAATGTATGGGACAGAACTGGAATAAGCCTGCAAACAAAGCTAAAAGTCTACAAAGCAGTTGTATTATCCACACTGCTATATGCTTGTGAAACCTGGACTGTTTATCAGCGACACGCTAGGAAATTAAACCACTTCCACACAGCCTGCCTAAGGAAGCTACTGAAGATTAAATGCCAAGACAAGATTCCAGACACTGAAGTCCTAGAAAGAGCATCCATGCCCAGTATTCACACTCTACTGATGAAGAATCAGATTCGCTGGGCTGGTCACTTGACTCGCATGTCAGATCACAGGCTCCCTAAACGAATTTTTTACAGCGAACTGCGCTGTGGTAAACGCTCCCAAGGTGGCCAGAGGAAACGCTTTAAAGACACTCTGAAAATTTCAATGAAGGCTTTTGGAATTCATCATGACACCTGGGAGGCTGCAGCCAGAGACCGAAATTCGTGGCGTGCATCATTACGCAAGGGTGCAGTCATATGTGAGGCAACCAGGACTGCAAGAGCTGTGAAGAAAAGGCAGGACAGAAAAACCACTGCAGGAAATCCTCCTCCAGAAACGTCAAGCATTCCTTGCCCACATTGCCAAAGAACATTTCGAGCCAACATAGGCCTTATCAGCCATCTTAGAACCCACGGCTCCATACCTTCAACCCCACTGGATGAAATGAATGGTCATCATCATTCTTGACGGACAAACAACAATGGCTACACTTCTTTGCTGTTCTTCTCCCCCAGAATAAATAATTTTACAATCCTCTTCTGTCTCGATCCCTGCCCCCTTCCATCTCGTTTCTCACATTCCTAATATATTAATCTTCTCTCTTTCCATTTCGTGTTTGATGTTTTCTAATTTTCCATCGGCTCCTATGGAGCTCCCATTCACGTGGTTTCTCTTAGTTTCGATGAGACCGTAAAACATAATTTTCTTGGCATTTATGAAGAAGCTAGTTTGCCATTGCTTTCTTTCTGAGCGGTCACCATACTGGTCAATGACCGTAGCCATTCTCCCGGTCACCATACTGGTCAATGACCGTAGCCATTGTCTCTCCCCCCCCCCCCCCCAAAAAAAAAAGAGTTCCTCTGACTACCGTCGTGAAGCTGGAGATCAAAACCTACAACTATCTGTCAGCTGCTCTTCAACTTCATCCACCACAAGTACCCATGGCTTCACGTAACCCTGATCGGAGGCTAAACGGGTACTCCACCTTGCCCAAAGCTGTAGGCTAGCGAGGAGAAGGAGGCGCCTTACTTCTCCTTTGATAGGGTATACCCCTACTCCGCACTACAAATAACATTATAAGTTACGTATTTTATCGTAATGTTTTCTTTTTTTTTCGCATATCCTTTTACAGGACATCGCTGTTAACATCAATATCTTTCAACTGATTGTTGATTTCTTGGCAAGATTACGCTCAACAGATTACGCTTTCTGAGCGATCGGCTCACATACCCCGTAAGGTACTGACGCGGCTAGAACCACCACCGATTCTCGCGCACGTCACGTTACTCATGACAGTATACGGGATTACGGAGAAAGTCCCTAACCTCTAGGCCAGGGACACTTATCAATTATCGTAATTAGATGATGTAAAATCATATTATTGTTTTCCACCATTTCTTAAGACCATCATTTCACGTCACTACCTTTTATATGTGAATGTTTTGTGTCTCGAGATCACAGTTCTCTATCATCATACCACAAACCATCATATTAACATGGTATTTTGAGTGATTTATGAAAGTAGTTAATAAGGCCTGGAAAGTAAATAAACACAGTGGTAGTTTGTTTGGCGCATAATTCTAACTTAGTATTCTCCAAGTATATGTAATTTTGTACGTTTACATGTATGCTTGTTACCAGTTACATTCACTATTCTTCGAGTCATTTCCAGCTGTGCACTTGTGTATCAAGGGACTTTTATCTTTAATCAGCCTAAAGAGATATTTGTCCCGAGTGGCTTTCGTGGATTGGCAGCGCCATGGATTTGAACCGGCACCAGCTGCAAAGCCAGTGTGAGCACTACATTCTTTTGTATCAAAGTTGGGATTGCTTCCCTGTTATAGAATCTAAGTCTTAAAGCAACATGCTGACACGTGAAGATTGTTCTCTTCCCCCCCCCCCCTCTCTCTCTCTTTCTCTCTCTCTCTCTCTCTCTCTCTCTCTCTCTTATATTTTGGGACAAACAACGTTGTTCTAGATCTTCATCTGAAATCTAAATCACAGGGCGAAAATGATAACAGTAGTAAAATAAAAATATGTATACTACAACACAACCATCGACGTTTCGATTATATTAATCTTCCGCAAGAACAACACAAACAGATCTAAAGAAAAACATGCAATTATAAAATTTATTAACATTAAAACATAAATCCTTCGTTATATGCAGTAATGCATACCTTCATTGTTAATGTAATCATAATAAAAAACTGCGACCAAGTAACTGTGCTCAACAGCTCAACAAAGTTATCAAATTATGATTGGTTACTAATATGTCTTGCAGACAGACATTGTACTAACACGAGATAATGAACTAAATCACAACCAAAATGAAGAACTAAGAGAATATAGATCTGCCCCTGCATTAATATGATGGAAAGCTAAAGAGTTAATTGTCTGCTCACACAAAACAGAGATGAAAGAGTTTTATTTCTGCTAGAACGAAGCAACTTGTACTTTGCGGTGTCGAGGTGAATGAAGTATGAACAATCGGAGAGTGCCCGTTTATGGGCTTCATATATCGAGATTCCAATGGACTCATTATTCCCTCTGTCCATTGTTTACGTGATCATCCTCTTCTTGTGATTCCATTTGGTCTGTACACCATTTCATGTTGCTGTATACTGTTGTTAGTTGGTAGCCTAATTATGTGACCAGACATTTAACATGTTGTTTTATAATGAAATCTATCGCTGCTATAACCCCAACTTTATTACTGATTTCATCATTTCTGATTTTCACTCTGCTTGATACATTCTTTAATGGTGTAATTTACTGTTAATTTCCCTTCTGTGTCCTGTTCTTCATGAGGTGTTGTTACGGTCTTTGTTTGGCTGGTTTATATATGCTGTCTACATAAGTTATGATTAAGAGGGGCGACAGGAAACAGCCTTGTCGTATTCCGGATCTTATGGTGACGGGTTCTGAGTCTCCCACATATGTCCTTACCTTGCATTCACGGTCGTTATATAAGCTTCTACTTCAGTTTGTTAGATGCGTACTCACACCATATCGTTTACGGATTTCCCACAGCTTGTTTCTATTTAATCGATCAAATGCCTTTTCTTGGTCGAGTCTATACATAGACATCGACAACTGCAGCCGAGATAGTGCAGTGGCCAGCGCTCTCCACTGCTGGTCGGTAGTCACGTGTTTTAATCCTCGTCGAGGCGAAACTTTGATTTCAGTGAGCACAGCTTGCATGACGACCCAGCCTACACTAGTATTAGATGGATGGTGTGATATTGACCATGTCACCCATTCAGTACCGATTGATTTATACACACATATGGAGCTAGTATCACATACCCAATATGCCTCTAGACGTGTGATATAGTCTTTTACATTACCCTGTCCATAGCCACAGTGCATAGCTTTCTTAAATTTTTGTGTCTAGCGCTTCCGCTGACTTCTGATGTTGGCTTGATTTATATAAGTGACGATGATTAGCTGTGTATTTATTTCTCTGTCTTAGTTTCTTGTAAAATGTGATAAATATACAACTTGATATGTTCTTTTTCCAACCTTGAATTACTTTGAAATTGTCAAATGTGCTTTTGTCCATCTGGACTGAATCGGCGTCTGTGGATTGGGGACAATGAACGCAGTTTCCTAACCCCGACATACCGGATTCGAAGCACTTTCAGATTGTTTTTTATGTTTACAGCAATGTTATTTTCAGTTTGCTATTGCTTTCTGAACGAATGGCGTTCACACCATTATAAAAATCAGCGCAAGACGAACTGTTTCCAAATCGACTGCGGCTGATTTCGAACCTGTTATACGGGATTATGATACAGCGTTCACTATCTTTAAGTCACAGCCGCCGGTATCAGTTAGGTAACTTTTGTATATTTTATACGTAGTTGTATCAGTGTATGTGTGTTGTGTGTGTGCAGACGAATCTTTAGCCTCAACGACCATTTTGTCAGTTGTGATTATGTTCTAGTACGGCTTATCAACAGCACTTCTTGTTTTCGTCAATATGCTCATTGTATTTTTACAGCTCTACTGCCGTTCCACCAACTCCCTTTTTCAGATAACCATACGTTAATGCTTATTCTACAACACTGCTTATTGAGAGACATGAGAGTCAGGTCTTAGTCGGATATGACTGAGCTACCGTATGACAGTAGACGGTACTACCTGCTTTCTGTCAGCGCCGAATGTTGGGCGGCGCTTACCAAACCCGACACCCCACATTGTGCCAACGGCTTCGGGCGGAAGAGCGCAATTGGGAGGGTACTAGCCTTATCCTGGTGCGAGGAAATGCAACCCAAAGACAAAATAAGTCATGGCAGGGCAGACCAGGCCCTAAGCCTTGGTTGGCAGCTGGTGTAGGATCGAAGCTCCGACAGGCGGACAGTTAGAGCATTGCTTTGCTGATCCGGCAGCTTCTGCAGCTTGTCTTGTTCCAGATGTATAGGTGTCAACTTTCCTCTGGAGTGAACTAGGCAGGCCGAGAGAGGGATCATGCTGCATGGGCAACACATGTTTTCTTTATTTTAGCCCAGGCTTTGTGCTATGGAGAGGCAATAACTCCATCCCTGGTCTTAACCGGTCTCGGAATCAAAGCGAGAGGCAACTGTTACGGGTTATAAGTCCTTGTCAGTTGGCGTAGACATGGGGCGCCACGCGTTGCCTCTGACGGTGGGAGACACCTACAGGTGTCATTGATCAGCTACCGCCCGCCTCAAGCTGGGCACCCCCCAGCCAATTGGGTGCTGATCCGCCACAGCCTGCCTGCTTCAATGGGTGCTTGGGGCTAGGACAAAATCTGAATCGCAGGCTATAAAACCAATGCACCAGGTACTAATAAAAAGAATAGAAACCTCAAGCTACGGCTTGCAACCTGGAACGTGAGAACCATGTGTCCAGGATTTTCCACTGACTTGACAAATATTGACGATGTGAGAAAAACGGCTGTGATTGATGCTGAACTCAATCGTCTTAACATTGATATTGCTGGCCTGCAGGAGACTCGCCTCGCTGAGGAAGGGTCACTCAGGGAAAACAATTACACCTTTTTTTTGGAAGGGAAGAGGGCAGGCAGAAAAAAGGCAACATGGTGTGGGCTTTGCAGTGAAGAATTCGCTACTGGGAATGATTGATATCCCAGCTGGAGGTAATGAAAGATTATTATCACTGCGCTTGGCAACCTCTTGTGGATTTGCCACCATTCTCACTGCATATGCACCGACACTCGCTTCCTCTGATGATGTGAAGGATACGTTCTATGAGCAGCTAGACTCTGCGATCAAGGCAGTTCCATAATCCGACTACATTTATATGCTCGGTGATTTCAATGCTCGTGTGGGCAAGGACTCGAGTTCATGGCCAGTGTGCCTTGGAAAATACAACATCGGTCGCATGAATGATAATGGACAAAGGCTGCTGGAGCATTGCACTAGAAATGACCTATGTATTACAAACTCCTTTTTTAAAACAAAAGAGATGCATAAGGTCACATGGAAACATCCAAGATCCGGCCATTGGCATCAGCTGGACTTCATTATCACACGGAGACAACATCTGAACCATACATCATTAACTCGAAGTTACCACAGTGCTGACTGTGATACAGATCATTCTTTGGTTGTTGCAAGGGTTAGACTGAGACCAAAGAGAATCTACACAGCTAAACACAAGTCTAGCCCCAGGATTAATATTACTAACACTCACGATCCTGGAAAGTGTTTTGAATTTCAACAGCAACTTGAAGACGCTTTCAATGATACATCAGAAAATTGTATAGTAAATGATAAATGGAGTAAACTTAAGGAAACTATTTATAAAACAGCGGTAGGGGTTTACGGCACTGTGGATCATAAGAGGCAGGACTGGTTTGCGGCAAACAACCAGATACTGCAGCCCTTGATTGATAAAAAGAAGATAGCTCTCTTAAGAAACAAGGAAAGACCAACGCGTAACACTCTGAGTGAGCTGAAGCAAGCGAGAAAGGATGTACAAAAGGCTGCCAGGCAGTGTGCGAATGACTATTGGATCGCGTTATGTGAGTCCATTCAAATCGCAAGTGATAAGGGAAACATCAGAAGCATGTATGAAGGGATAAAGAAAGCCTGTGGTCCAATGATCAAAAGAAGTGCACCGCTGAAAACCTTGACTGGAGAAATCATCACTGATAAGAAACAGCAGATGGATAGATGGGTCGAGCACTATTTAGAGCTTTACTCAAGTGAGACCAAGCTAGCGGATGATGCCCTCAACGCCATAGAAGCCCTGCCAACTCTTGACCACCTGGACACACTTCCCACTATAACAGAAGTTAAGTGTGCTATAAATGAGCTTGCATCTGGCAAGGCTCCAGGTAAGGATGGGATTCCAATAGAGGTAATCAGGAGTGGGCAAGACACACTCGCTCTACAGATCCACCAGCTAATAGAGCTATGCTGGCGAGAAGGACAAGTCCCACAGGATTTCAAAGATTCAAACATCATAACGCTGTACAAGAACAAGGGAGATCGGAGCGACTGTAACAACTATAGAGGTATCTCACTTCTGTGTATTGTTGGGAAAGTATTTGCCAGAATTGTCCTGCACAGACTTCAAGTCCTGGGAGATCAAGTCTACCCCGAATCACAGTGCGGCTTCCGTCAGAACCGGTCTACCATTGATATGATATTCTCATTGCGACAGATGCAAGAAAAATGCCGGGAACAAAATCAGCCACTGTTTATTGCCTTCATTGACCTCACAAAGGCATTCGATTTGGTCAGTCGTGAGGGTCTGTTCAAAGCACTAAAGAAGATTGGCTGCCCACCAACTCTTCTGTCCATTGTGGAATCGTTCCACACAGGTATGAAGGGTATAATCAAGTTTGATGGCTCAACTTCAGAAGAGTTTGAAATCAAGAGTGGAGTTAAGCAAGGTTGTGTACTATCCCCCACCCTCTTTGGGATATACTTTTCACTTCTACTGAAATATGCCTTTCGTGATCAGGATGACGGTATATACATTCACTCACGCTCAGATGGTGGCCTCTGTAATGCTCAGAGATTGAAGGCCAAGACCAAAATTAGCAGGGTACTAATCAGAGAGTTGCTTTTTGCGGATGATGCTGCGATTACAACCCACTCTGCGGAAGAATTACAACATCTACTATCTGCATTCTCCAATGCTTGTTCTGAATTTGGTTTAACAATTAACAAAAAGAAGACACAGATTATGTCACAAGGTGCACATGGTGTACCATCAATCTTTATTGACGACGCCGAACTGGAGATAGTAGACCATTTTACATATCTGGGATCAGAGGTAAATAGCAAATTATCCCTCGATCAGGAAATCAACATCAGGATTGGCAAGGCAGCAACAACAATGAACATGTTAGCAAAAAGAGTCTGGGAGAACAGGAAGCTTACTGCCAAAACAAAAGTCCTCGTCTACCAAGCCTGTGTCCTTAGTACTCTTCTTTATGGCAGTGAAACCTGGACAACTTACTCACGCCAAGAGAAACGTTTAAACAGCTTTCATATGCGGTGTCTGCGAAGAATACTTGGTATTAAGTGGCAAGACAAAATCACAAATACTGAAGTATTGGAAAGATCAGGTTGTGTGACGGTGTATTCCATGCTCAGTCTTCGTAGACTTAGATGGATAGGACACGTTAGGAGGATGGATGATGGTAGAATACCAAAGGACATCTTTTTTGGTGAATTACAGACGGGTAGGAGATCTCAGGGTCGGCCTCTACTACGATACAAAGATGTGTGTAAGCGGGACATGATTGATACAGGCATTGATAATGCACATTGGGAGCACGTCGCCGCTGAACGTGTTGCATGGAGGGCAACTATCAGAAATGGAATAAAGACAAAGGAGAAAATGATTGCAGAAAAAGCACACACAGAGCGTGAGAGACGTAAGATGGTGCAAAATAGTGGAAGTGACGATGTTTTCACATGCACCTACTGTGGGCAAACATTTGTAGCAAGAATTGGCCTTACCAGCCACACTCGCCACCGCCATGGATCGTAGTTATTAAGCCTT
Organism: Cepaea hortensis; assembly: GCA_963921405.1. Classification (NCBI taxonomy): domain Eukaryota; kingdom Metazoa; phylum Mollusca; class Gastropoda; order Stylommatophora; family Helicidae; genus Cepaea; species Cepaea hortensis. The sequence continues at coordinate 78,461,322 of OY992887.1, forward strand.
TTTGAAGCACAATGTACCAAACTATCGTCTGTCAAGACGGAAAGGTGCCAATGGACAACACTGCTATTGTTGTTAGTCGACTCTGTTGTATCGATATTTACCCTCACGTACGAACTCATGGATGTTTTGGCCAAGAGTGATGCTTTATTCCATCTAACAGAGAATAGACTCAAGTCACGTATGATCATGAACTCTTTATTTGAAGTGTGCAATACATCGCTGCTGATCATCTACCATCATCATGGAGAAACGCTATAACCAAACTAATTTTTAAAACAATGAGCCATATCTTATATAATTAATTACTTAGATGTTATATCGCACTTGTTCTGTTGTATGACAGCAAATCTTGGGATGTTAGTTAGTCACGATTCCAACTTCACGGCAAAGGGACGCCCCATTATCCTCCGTTCCTGTACCAGTGAATATCACATACAATGTTCCTCACTACCCCATGCGAAAAGTGGAACAGACAGCAGTCACGACAAACCAACAGCCAGCACAGGTAGACTATGCATAATGCCGCTGCCAGAATGCCAACACAAAATTCTGCCATGAAAACTACAATTCATCGTTTTGGGATGTGAGCGAACAAATTAGAAAAAGCGTGAATGTAGCAGAAATATGGTTTCTGGGGCGTTGTTTACTAATACCTTGAACTGCCAGACTAACTAACAACGATTGTGTGCAGGAGGCTAATGAACATGTAAAACACTATACACAACTATAAAAAATAAGCTAAATCAATACTTTGGTGATATGTTGAGAGAGAGGCATTAGATAACATTATGACATTATATATTTGTCATATATAAGATAATGATGATAATGCTAATGATGTAATGAATAAAATAGCAATATTTACAGTGACATCGAAAATTTGGATTTTAAATTGTTTTACAGTCACGGCCGGCGAGGCGACCGACGTACCAGAGCTATTAAAGTATCTCGAAAGTTTTTATTCGTGCCAACATAAATAACGAAGTTGAAAGACGCATTGATGCTAAACATGAGTTTGTATACATGATAAACAAACACGCCTACTGACCGGAAATTCGGGTATTCTGTGTACACCGGAAACACCATAAAATTGGGCATGAAGGCAGGCAAACTAATAGGGCAACACGTGAAAGTGTAAAATAGGCATAACCACAGCAAGGTTTTTGTTGTACGAGATGTACTGTTGTTGATTTTAGCTCCGCCGTTGTCATTCTTTCTTTGAGTCATTTTCAGCCTCTTCAGTGTCGCCATTCTGATTTTAACCCCAATAGCAATGCACCCACAAAAAACAAATATGACAAGGACTGTTTGGGTGTTAATGAAGACTTCCAAAATTTTTAGCGCCCCACGCTGTCTCCAGTAGAGTGGGGATCTCATGGAGTAACCCACAGATGCATTACGGGCAGAGTCGAACCTGTAATCAAACTCGAACCAGTTCCGAACATAAGCCTGCAGTCCGTAAAAGATAACAGTTGAAGCAATAACGGAAACTAATGTTCGGCGTGTAGTTACAATAGATGTAAACTTCAGAGGCAAGAAAACTGCAATAAGTCGTTCCACAGTTATCAATACGGGGATGAATAACGACGTGGAGCCGCTACCCCAATTCAGACTGTCAAAAATATGGTACAGATAATACAGAACATGCGCAGTTAGCCTTGGATACTGAAATCCACCGCCGCCCCATTCGTACATGGGTTTCGGGGGTCCGTTAACACCCACCATAAAGAGAATGTCGGATATCGCTAATGAGAACAAAAGGATATTGGAACTTTTATGCAATCCTTGTTTGGCTAGGACAATGAGGCTGACTATATTGCCCACAACACCGATGATTGAGACAATTGGCGTGACAATGAAGACTAGATTCCAGTGAACGAGGTCTGTTAGAGGATCCGCATCCACGTAGTTGCTTCCACTTTTAATGAAGTTTATTGTACCGTCCATGACACTGTTTCTGGAAGCATCTTTGTTGAGTTCATTTACACTTGTAGACATCATTGTGTTTTATCTCACCTGATAACAGCTAAAGGTGCATTATTCATCAATTAACTTATTTCTTTTAAACTAATTATGATCTGAAAGTCATTGATCACTGTCTCTTGCAGCGTGGTCTAGCATCACAGTTGTTTAGGCGAATTTCAATCACTAAGATTGTAATTTGATTTAGCGAGAAGACAAAGCACTAAATGAACACTAAAATATAGTTGAAATAAGATGTACGACAAATATATTCAGTTCTAATACTACTTGTGATGAATGGCTAAAGCTCACACACATCCGAAAACAAATAATATATGGTGAGGGAAATTAATGTATAACTGAGATCGTGCTCCAGTCTTGCTGCAGATGCCGTGCTTGCTAAATAATAGCTTTCATATACATACCACAGAGACCTGCAGACACAAAGAATAAACCTGACAACACCAGTTATAATCTTATGCATGCTTATACTGTATTTAACTGGTATAATGAAACATCAGTATGCTTACATAATCTTTTGTTGGTTTATCTTCTTTCACGCCAGCCAGGTCTAAAGGTCTAATACAGTTTGTGATGCTTATGGTATTATTAATTGATCAGCTGCCCTATCTTCATGCCCGCTCCGTGGAGAAGAAAATACGGACGCAGTTTGTAATCCTGCATACCCGCACTCGAAACACAGCTTGGGGAGATTCTGTTGCAGAACGCTTTACATTGGTTTTATTTAATGAAATGGTATGAGCGCCGGTCGTTCAGAAAGCAATGGCAAACTATTGAACGTAAAATTGCCAAGAAATAACAACAGATCACAACAGCAAAAACTGCTGGTGTTGACGACGACATCCTGTAAAAGATATGCAATTAGGTAACTTTTTCAGGCCTTATCTTCCCATGTACATCATGCTGCTTCTCTCTTTCCTTCTCTTGTCTCCCTCGGGCATTGCGTGGAGAATCTGTTATGTTATGTGTGGTGTGTCAAATCACGACCTGGAAATATTCTAATACGCCACACCACAGATGTGAAGTTCCACCACCGCTTGCACACCCCGCAGGCCAGCGCTCTTGGATAGGGGATAAGGAACTGTTCAACTGCTCCCCCGTGGAGACTGCACTTTGGTACCATGTCGGGAGTGTAGTATCTACACTAACCTGACTCCAATAGATGCAAACTTTCTTCAGGGCTGACACGGCCTGAACTCTAATGCGTCAGACATGAGTTAAAATTGCGAGTGGGTTGGTTAAGTCCACGCATCTGAAAGGCTTAACGCACTTACATTTGCACTGTTCACCGCCCCGTGTGAGTTAAGTGGACAAACTTACAGGTTTAGCACTCTTAAATTTGCACTGTTTACACCTGCCAGTGGATTAAGTCGACGCGGCTTAGAGGTTTAACGAACTTAAATTTGCACTGTTGACCGCTACCATTGGGTTAAGTCGACGCGGTTTAGAGGTTTAACATGCTTAAATTTGCACTGTTGACCACTACCATTGGGTTAAGTCGACGCGGTTTAGAGGTTTAACGAACTTAAATTTGCACTGTTGACCGCTGCAAAAGGATTAATTCGACGCGGCTTAGGGGTTTAACGCGCTTAAATTTGCACTGTTGACCGCTACCATTGGGTTAAGTCGACGCGGTTTAGAGGTTTAACATGCTTAAATTTGCACTGTTGACCACTGCTAGTTGGTTAAGTCGACGCGGCTTAGAGGTTTAACGCGTTTAAATTTGCACTGTTGATCGCTGTGAGTGGGTTAAGTCGACGCGGCTTAGAGGTTTAACATGCTTAAATTTGCACTGTTGACCGCTGCTAGTTGGTTAAGTCGACGCGGCTTAGAGGTTTAACGCGTTTAAATTTGCACTGTTGACCGCTACCATTGGGTTAAGTCGACGCTGCTTAGAGGTTTAACATGCTTAAATTTGCACTGTTGACCGCTGCTGGTTGGTTAAGTCGACGCGGCTTAGAGGTTTAACATGCTTAAATTTGCACTGTTGACCGCTGTGAGTGGGTTAAGTCTACACGGCTTAGAGGTTTAACGCACTTAAATTTGCAATGTTGACTGCTCCGAGTGGGTTATGTCTACGCGGCTTTGAGGTTTAAAGCGCTTAAATTTGCACTGTTGACCGGTGTGAGTGGGTTAAGTCTACGTGGCTTAGAGGTTTAACGCACTTAAATTTTCACTGTTGACCGCTGCCAGTGGGTTAAGTCGACGCGGCTTAGAGATTTAATGCACTTACATTTGCACTGTTGACCGCTCCGAGTGGGTTAAGTCGACGCGGCTTAGAGTTTTAATGCCCTTACATTTGCATTGTTGACCGCTGCGAGTGAGTAAATTCGACGCGGCTGAGATGATTAACGTGTTTAAATTTACACTGTTTTCCGCTGCGAGTAGGTTTCACGCGTCGATCACTTTAGAATTTAACATTGAGTTCCCATCCTTGATTTAGTGACGTGAATTAAAAGTACCTCAGAAGTTGCAGAGGTGTTGCATATTGGCAAGTGGCAAGGGACACAGCTAATAAGGAAAGCTAACCGTCACGTAAAAGTTCACGCATGTGCACTCACTACTAGTAGCAAGTGTCTGGACTACTCGACAGGATAAGAAACAGACAATAATATCTGCTAATATTTAGTAAGAATATCACCTATGTTAAACCTTCGCTTCAGTAATTATTGTGTAACATTCAAGAAGAGACGAATCAATTATTACGCGTATTGGTGCGTGTCTATTTGCCATACAATAGGTGACTCCATTAATGGAGTTCTAAGTCTGCCAGTATACATTCGATTACTTTAAGACTTCACTCATCGATTAACTGGATAATAAAATAAGATTTCAAGTTCAGCTATCTTGTTGGTCCCATTGCAACCCGTTGCATGTGTGATCTTAAGCAGTCTGTTCCCGTATGGGTAACACGAGTGAAATTAGTATCGCTTTATCTCTTTAAATGGGGCATTACCTGCAACTCAAGTAAATTACTTACAACACTGAACCAATTTGCTTTTCAAATTTTGATAATAATGAGAACAGTGTATCGTGTTTTCATCGACCTTGTGACATGAAATGAATATGTAATTAAGGAACGGAATAGCTATAATTTTATACCAGTGAGCGTGAATAGGTTTGGGAAACCTTTAATCGTAATGTTAAACCAAAGAAAGATAGAACGTATACAAACATATGTGATTGTATGAGAAATGTACTATCATCTCATCTTGTTTCTCTTGTACCTTGTCGATGTGAAGCATAAACAGCGGGAGTATGCTCGTTTATGAAATGTAGTGTGGCATGGAAAATATGCTTGCGCAGACAAAGAATATTTGACATTGCAGATATAGTTGGGCAATCTCTGTAATCTGTCACATGTTAAAAGTATATGGTAATGCAGTTAACAATGCTTTGTTAACGGAAATGCACAGATGTAAGTTAAATGACAGATGAATCCGTGTATGCAAATATTGGCATAGAGACACGTTATTTGGTTTGTAAGATCACACATATCGATGGCTAAACTTCACTGTCGCCTAAGTGGTCCGATGGCTAGACTGCTGGCTCATAAACCGCAAGGCGCCGATTCGAACCCCCATAAGAGAATAATTTATTTATATTGTAGGTAAAATAAGAAATCTTTGTTAACCTGCACACTATAAGGCGACTGCTCGGGCAAGAAGTCTGTACGCCACGCACCGGTGTGATTCTCTCTGAGGGTACTATGTTTCCGAGATGATAATTTCGCTTGTTTGGCAAACTACCACAAGAGCAGACAATACACGGAAAACTAGCTCCACCCATGCCAATATTACAAAATAAGTCTACAGTGGTTGGCACTAATAGGAAAAAAAGGCCATCATAAACGTAATAAAAGACGTTGGACGAACTGACGACTTTAGCGACACTTGGGAATTTGCTTCTTTGTCCAGATTGAAGGGGATGGGCGTGGTGTAGAGAGATGCCAGACAGTGTCATTTTGTTAACTGATTCAGTGCCAAGTATAAAGCAGGTTTGGACTATACATGGTAAACAATCAAATGAACAAGTATTATAATAAAAATTCACATTAACTGTGCATTGAAATTGCGTAAGATTATCGTCATCATGTGCCATGCCGATAAGCGTTGTGGTCATGTTTCGGCATCTCACTCGATCATCAGAGTCGTGGATCAGCTCTGTGTTCTTGTTTCGCCCATACCACATTGACAAGTCACTCAGAAGTACATTTTCTATGTAGCACTTCAACACTCTTTTTCTCGTTGCAAATAACATCTTTTTATTGGTCAGTATGTTTTCCATTTTGTAAAAGACTACCTTTGCCATAGTGATTCTTGACCTAATCTCTTCAAGGCATTTCCCATCAGATGTTATGATTGTTTCGAGACAATTGAACCGATTCACTTGTTTAAGAATATTTCCATTTACTTGTATATGGCATTGTGGTATTTCCTTCTTCTTAGTGAAGACTAATCTGTGCCTTCTTACAATTTTATTTTAATCCTAGTTGTTCACGATGTGCATCACAGTATCAACCAAATGTTGCGGACCCTGCTCATTGTCTGCAATCAATGCTGTATCATCCGCATATCTAATGTTATTGACGTTACGTCCCACAATGGTGATTCCTCTCAAATCTTCTAAATTTCTGAAAATATTTTCACTGTAGAGGAGAGTCTGGTCGATTGGCTAGAACGCCGGACTCTCAATCGGGAGACCCGGGTTTGAATCCTCGGTAAGGTGTGGGATTTCTTTCTGTCGGTAGCAAAAAGAAAACCTTAACCTGCACAGTTCGCGGCGACTGCACTAGCCAGGCGGCCTTAATTCCTCAGGCTCAAAGACCCCTCTGCCATACACCGCAAGGTACTATACTGGCAGTAAATGACAGTTGACAGTATTTTCACTGTAAAGAGAAAACAAATCTGGAGATATAACGCACCCCTCTCGCACACGTCTCTTCATAGGCTGATATTGAAATACTTCATTATTAGTCAGTATGGCATCTTGTTGTTTCCAATATACATTTTTTTTAAATTATTATTTACATATCTAAAGTCTTTCCCATCAATTTGTAGATCTGCAAGCAACATCATCATGTTGACATGTCTTACTTTATCGAAAGCCTTTGTGTACTCATTATAGCAATGGCGTACGTCTGTGTTTACTTCTATAAAAAAAAAGTTAGTTGCATATCCTTTACAGGACGTAGCAGTCAACCCCAGTATTTTTTGGCTGTTCGTGATTCCTATTCAAGTTTACGTTCAGTAGTTTGCCTTTGCTTTCTGAACGACCGGCACCCGTATCATTTCTTAAAATCCAACGTAAGGCGGCCAGCTGCCAAACCGTCCACACCTGTGTTCTGAACCCAATATGTGAGATTACGAACTGCGTCGGAAGCTCTTAGCTACGGAGCAGGCTTCTATAGAACGTTTAATTAATGTTCACAGTATATGCAGGGCATTTACTGTACCCTTGCTTCTATAATCCCACATTGTTCTTCTATTTCTGGTTGTATTTTCTTCCTAATTCTTTGCATGATGATTCTTAGCAAAATCTTCATGATGTGGCCCATTATACTAATTGTTCGATGTTAATCACATTTTAAGGTTCCTAATTTCTTCAGGATTGCAATAAATATAACAATTACATAATTCTAGAGGTATATCTCCAGTAACATACATTATGTACAGCAGTCTAGTGGCCTTGTCTGTTCCATATTCTTCTAAGGTGTTGATCATTTCAGTTGTGATGTTGTCTGGACACGGGGTCTTGATAATTTTCATATGGTTAAGAGTGTTGTGAACTTCCATCTTTAAAATTTATGGTCCTTCATTATTATTAAAAATATCGTACTGTTTTTCTCTTGTACCATCATGCAAATCTTTCACATAATCGGACAACGCATGTAAAAACATTTTTTTTTCTATTATAATTTTGCCATATTTGGGTTTTAGACAACCCATTGTGCGTGTGTGCGTGCGTGCGTGCGTGCGAGTGTGTGGGTGTGGGTGTGTGTGGGTGTGTGTGTGTTTGTGTGTGTGGGTGTGTGTGTGATATGTTATTACTTTTTGAAAATTAAAAACATTTTTTTAGTGATGTCATTAATTATTGTGTGCATTAATTTGGTATTCCGGATATTGTGTTGGTTGTCAATTTCACTGCAAATTTACTCAAGCCGTGATGTTTTTGCCTCTTTGCAGTTTCCTAATTTTCCTGTAAATCTCTACATATTTTTCATGGTTATTTTTGTTATTTCTTCTTATTTCCATGAGTTTTAAGATGTCTTCCGTTGTTTTTACGTCCCATCATCTTCATTTTTGGAATAGTTGTTTGTGCAACTTGGTTTACTGATTTCTGTAATATTTCCCATTGTCTACTGACATCTTGAAATAATATTTCCATATCGGACAATGCATCAAATATGGTCTTTACCTCCACATTGAATTTATCTTTTGTCTGCTCACTTTTCAGTGCACGTAGATCACATTGTGTGTTTGTGACGAGTTAAGGGTGGATACCTGCTAACTCGCACCAATCAGTATATGAACTATTTTCCTAGATGTCTTTTTCGAAGAATATCTGTTGTCCACGCAGACCACTAGAAGATATAGACTAATTTCTCAAAGTATCCTATCTATCTTATCCAATAAATGAACTTGACAACTTCAGATGAAAAATTATCAATAGTAAAGAATTTAATGCAGACAGCAGGTCTGAAAATATAACAAACTATACACATTATAAAACCTAACTTTCTGTTTGAAGGTTCAGAAGCGATAAAGGGGAGTCCCTGCTGGGTGGCTGATAATTCAGCTAAAGAATATAGTAGGTCTTTCTCTGTCAATGTACTGTCCAGAAGAGTACAAACATATTAATCTTCTACGGTCCTCCACTGGTACTGTTATGGTGACCTGGGACTTCATAAACTTGATTAGGTTGATGTAAATCTAGTGGAAGGCCGACTGGACTCACTCTTGATATTTTGCAAGGTATAGCTGACTCTCCCGTTAGGCCAAATCTTACGCTGAAGTAAGTGATACCATATTTGATTGGCCTGTTTGACTAGGGATTGAAGAGGTATCAGAACATGATGGCCGGCTTGACTTTAATGGGATATGTCTGGAGCCTTTTCTTTCACTAGACATTGTGCTATAGATTTGATAGTTGACTGGAATTCAACTGGTCTTTCACCATTAGTTTACAATACACCGGAATTGGTTGAACGTTGACTTGAAGTTGGCTGGCACCATACCAGTTGTATATATACAACGATGAGTTATATTTTGAAAGTTGACTTGAAGTTGACTGATGTTTTTCCTCCCTTCAGAAGAATAACCCTAAATAAGGAGGGTACCTGGAAGTAAATATACTCAGGCTTTACATCTGTACAACTCTGGTGCGTACATGTCTTAGGACTGACTGTTATTCGTAATGAGGCTCTTAGTTCACGGGGATCAGGTTTAGATTTATCTAGACCTGTCCAGCAAGTCATGTTCACTGAGGACATTGACTGCAGACAATGAGGATAGTATTCGAACTACTCTCTTAGGGACAACTTTAGGTCAAGTCATCTGTCTTCTGATTCAATTACTCAAGAATCAGGATATTGACTTTACTGATCACTCCAGTTCCATCATTCATTACAGTAAACTATAATTACTTTATTACTATTCTCCAGGTTATCTGTTGATATTATTAAATTATTCTAGGAATAGTAATCTTTATCCTGTAGGAAATCCCCTTTTTATTCCATATCAATGGTAAGAACGGTTTTTTCCTGATCTCAGTATGATTATATTTTATAGACAAGTAATCACTGTAAAAATAGGTGCAAATTTATATCACCCTTGATTAAGATAAGCATAGTTAATATCCGTGAAAAATATCTCACGGTAATCTTACTTGCAGTTCTCTGGTGGGGAGTAAATGTATAATTTTAAGTTCACCAGAACGTCCTAACAGGTAATTTTGAAAATAGTTTCCAACATTTACCTCTAACTATTTCCATGTTGGGATTTAAATGATAGGTTTGGAAGATAGGAAAACTATAGCACAGGACAGAAGGCACCTACAGGTTTACTAGCTGAGTTTTACAACAGTCAACTTTACACATCAAAAGAACTTAAGACTGAAAAATTTCGGTTTCTAATGGAACCCCTTCGGTTGAGAGCTTTTTGGCTGTGCGTTCCTTCAAAATAGAAGAGCTCCCCGGCCGTGCTATTTTTAGAACACAACCTGGGAAACCCCTCTCAGATTGTTTTAAATCATTCAATTACCTTTTAATAGAGAATTTGACTCCATTATTCTCACGCAGTAGAACAATAGTTGTGGGTTTCACAATGTTGCGTTTTATACTACAGAATCGTGGATTGGTCCTCTTTCAGCAGGGCCCTGATGTAAACTGACCATCGTGGTATAGTCCGGAAGTGTACATGAGCTAGTTAAAACATGAAACTCGTTATCTGCACGGCGACAAACATTTTTTTTTTCTCTCTTTCATGTATATTTCAAGAGGAGTTCCCTGAGAAACTACAGAAATTTCGGGACTTTGTGGGTGAAATGTAGGGAGATCGTGGTTCCCTAACATCAAGAGCATGAGTGTAATCATTCATTCATTCATTCAGTAGCATGTCCTTTGCAGAACCTCGCTCTCATAACAACCTTCCGGAAAATCTCTCGATCATAAGCAAGATGTCCCGCGTCTGATACACCCATCTGGAGATAATCCACCACATCCTGCACCCATCTTCTCTTTGGCCTTCCTCTTCCTCTCTTCCCAGGCTCTCCAAACTTTCGTGACGTTTCAAGTGACCGAAATATTTCAATTTTCTTTGCTTTATCGTCTTTAATAGCCAACCTTCTTCAATATTCAACTCTTGAAGTATGGATGCATTTGTTCTTTTCTTTACCCAAGATATTCTTAGAACTCGTCTATAACATTTATATTCAAAGGCGTTTATGCGCTGTTCAGCTTGTTTAGTAAGTGTCCATGTCTCACAGGCGTATGATGCAATGGCAAAGATGCATGCTCTTAAAAATCTGATTTTTGTAGTTCTGTCTGTCCCACTCCATAATTTATTTAGCTGTTTTAGTCTTTGAAGAGCAATTTATAGTCGTCGTTTAATTTCTTTCATTGTGTCGCCGTTGTTGGTAATCAATGACCCAAGATATTCAAAGTTTTCCACCACCTCCAATTTTTCCCCATTAATGTATATTTCATTCTCCATAGTAGTTTTATCTGTATGCATTATCTTTGTTTTTGCTATGTTAAGATATAAGTTGTGATTTTCACTATTCAATTGGGTTGAGGCTATTAGATTTTCTATGCCATTCTGTGTTGTGGAGAGTAATACTGTATCATCAGCATATCGAATCTCTGGTATGTCATGACTGCCGATATTTAGGGCATCATATAGCTCCCTGTTTATATCATCTCTTACATTTCTCATTATATTTTCGGCGTACAGGTTAAACAAATAGGGTGACAGCACGCAGCCCTGACGGACTCCTTGCTTGATGTCAAACCAATCTGATGCCTCGCCATCTATTCTAACTGCTGCTTGTTGGTCTAGATCAGTGGTTCCCAAGCTTTTCAAGTGGAGGGCACATCTACTATTTTCGGTAGTTAAGCGGGCCACAACGTTATAAAATGATAAAAGTCGTGTAATATCATTCTTACCTTTCTTAACTTTGGTCAACAAAATTCTAAAACTTTAAAGGCAGTCAGTGTCTTTACAATCATAATTTCATTTAACAATAGATTTTTAACCAGTTTCGAAAATCGCTATTAATGTAATTCATTTACAATCGCAACCGTTATTCATAACCAGTTACTTAAGTTCAGATGCAAGTTTATCAATGTCTGGGCACAAATCTGTCGTGCCCAAAGTCATAAGCGCAGCTAGAATACTGTCGGTGAGTCTGGAACGATGCTTGTTTTTATAACGGTCATTGAAGAAAATGACTGCTCGAATCTGTAAGTCGAACCAAAACGACAAATGTATCTCTGGGCGAATGAACGCAAGTGTTCAAATTATTCGACAGGCAATAGTCGCCAGAATGAAATCATATGATCAGCTGAAGGTGAAGCAGGCAGCTCCAGAAATGTACGAAATCTACCAGTGTAGAATTGCATTTCAAATCAATTACTTCGTAATGAGAGTTTTGCTGTAATTTGCAGAGCTTGGCATCAGGAAATACGAACGGATTTATGAAGAGGGCGAAATTATCCTCCTCTATTGTGAACTCTTGAAATCTCGACTGAATGATATCCAGAAGACTTTCAACTTTTACTTTGCACCGTAACAAGTCTCATTTCTTTTCCACCACAAGTTGGAAACACTCCTAAAGTCCCTTCATACAGCTGTCCGATAAACATTCGTAGTCTAATTTTAAATTAAGAAATTTCATCGCACAAATTTGTAAATAGTTCTTTTTCCCTGGATCCTCGCATTTAAATAGTTTAAGTGACACGTGAAAGCCACCAAAAATGCCAGGTCATTAATTAAGCCAGTCATCGTTCAGCTGACATTTCCGTTCCGTAGGCAATGCATTTTTCCCCCAGACCGAAACAGATAGACACTATTTTTCAGTGCCCAGAAACGTGACAGAATTTTACCTTTAGATAGCGGTCTGACATCACAGTGTAACAGGAGCTCACCGTATTCCTCGCTCAGATCTGATAGAAACTATCTGAACTAACGCCTGTTCAGCGCCTTACTTCGAATTTTGTTCACACATCTCAGAACAACATACATGGCATGTTTTAGATTTAAAGTCTTTCAACACAGAGCTTCTTGGTGAATGATACAATTATATTTTAATATAGTACTGCCAAGAAACTATTCCAATAATGCTAGACATACAATGTCCAATTTTGGCAATCTACGTTGTTTATATCTGCACGCAACTTCAGAGTTTCAAACATATCAGTCCCTATGGTAGCTGCATGCATTGATTCAAGTCCTAGAAGTTCTAGAAGTTCTTCAATGACTTCAAATTTCTCGTTTATTGCTCGAACAAAATCTGCGACCTTGGCTGTGTCAGAAATGTCAGTGGATAATCCACTGCCAATGAAATAAAAAAATTTCAATTTTTGATATACACTGTTACTTGACGATGAACATCGTTGGCTAATTCTTCAACTCGCCTGGCCATAGTATTATTAGACAAAGGAATCTTATCAAATTTTGTTTCACACTTGTTATCACCAATCATTCTAGAAGCAATTTTAAGGGAAGCCTTGATTATTTTTTTTTTTTTTTTTTTTTTTTGCATTGGTGAACGGCTTCTTTTTGCGAGCTAAGTGCTACTTCTTACGACGCAACAACAGCACTCTTGCTCTGTTCGTTAGCCTTGGTGAAAAATGACTGCTGCATAGAGAACTTTCTCTATGAAATCTTTTCTTAACTCCGAACTGATCGGATATTGAGCATTTATGTCTGAATGTGTGGTCGTGAAGTGTCGTTCCAGATTAAATTTTTTTGTAACAGAAATACAAGATCCGCAGATTAAGCAAACTGGTTATACTACGACTAGGCATATACATAAATTTCTCCGTCCAATCTTCATTGAATTCACGACAAGCAATATTTTCATGCTTTCGATTTTCACCATTGTTTGATCTTAAATTTTTCACACTCATGTTTATAGGCTTTAACGGCAAATTTTTATTTGAAAAAAATCTAATTTCAACACAATACTACCGACTCTGCTAAACAGTTGTAACAGACGACAACATGGCGCCTTGCGCACTCTGATTGGTCGACAAGGCTGGGATATGGGAACTTCATAACGTTTCATTGTGATCTGAACAAGCGCATCCGATAATATCTAATCATAACAACCACGAGCAGAGTAAATTATCGCATACGGACGGGGCGCTTCGAGTGCATTTTTTTTTTAAATTATTAAAATATATTATATTAAACAACGAGGCCTCGCGTGCCACTTTCTTACAGCTGGCGGGTCATAAGTGGCCCGCGGGCCGTGGTTTGGGAACCTCTGGTCTAGATAGAGCATTTTTATGAGTTGTACTACATGTGATGGAATGCCCATATTCCTCATGATTTCCCAAAGTTTCTGATGTTGTACACAGTCAAAAGCCTTTGAATAATCCACAAAACATGAGAATAGGTTTACATTAAATTCTCTGCACTTCTCTATTATTAAACGCATGTTGAATATGTGATCTCTTGTTCCTCTTCCTTGTCTAAATCCAGCTTGAACCACGTTAATCTCTTCTTCCATTTTCTTACGAAGTTTTCCCATAATGACTTTTAGTAGAATTTTACTTGCATGACTGATCAGGGCAACAGTTCTGTAGTTGGTGCATAATTTCAGGTTGCCCTTTTTTGGTATTGGAATGAAGATAGTTCTCTTCCAATCTTTTGGCCATATACCATATTTCCAAATCTTTGTACATAACGCATGATAGATGTGTATGCTTTCTTCTCCTCCCGGTTTAATTAGTTCAGCTGGTATCTCATCACATCCAGGTGATTTACCATTCTTCAGGTTCTTTATAGCCCAAGCAATTTCATCTAATGAGGGTTCAGGTTCTGTCTCTGCTGTCATTGGGTCATGTATCTCATTCATATCCTCACTGTCACTCATATCATACATTCCACTGCAGTACTCCTGCCATCTTTCTAGAATTTGTCTAGATTCTGTTAAGGTATTTCCCATCTTGTCACAGATAACATTCAATAGAGGTTGAACATTTCTTGTCAATAACTTCATTTCTTTGAACATTACATAATCTCTTCCAGTCTTTTGATATTGCTCTATTCCAGTGTTTCCCAACGTGGGGCCCACGCCCCACAGGGGGGCAATTCGATTGTTAAGGGGGGCAATTCGAAAATGGAAGAAATCGGCTGAATATAACAAAACGGGGAGACTTGAGACTGAAGTTAACTAATTTGGAACCTGACATAAGATCTCTTTGCAGCAAGCATCAAGCGCAAGGACCTCACTAAATTTAAATAATAAATAATTACTAATAATTAAAATAATATAGAAAAATCTTTCATTAAAATTATTTTGTACTTGAATTTCAGTTCTCCATTATATGTTTTGAAAATTTACTTACTGTGTTTGCTCAATAATTACCTAGTGATTTCTTCCTAAAACCTATCATTCAAGTTTCTTTAGTGAACATTTCAATTTTTGAATATTAAAAATAATGTATATGTTGAGGGGGGCGTGGGGCGGGGGAGGGGGGCAATATGAATTTTAGAAAGGCTTAAGTGGGGCATGGCACAAAAAAGGTTGGGAAACACTGCTCTATTCTGTTACAGCAATTTTGTATATATTGATTTTTGTCCTTTCTTGTGTTCTTTCTTGTTTCTCGAGTTAAAGATTTATACTTCATCCTGCTGTTATCGGATTCATCTCCTTTCTGTTTCAGTTCCCTTCGTTGTTTTATTAATTCTAACGTGTCTGATGTAATCCATGGCTTAAGTTGCTTTTTCTTGGTCGGAATTAGATCTTTGGCTGCAGTTATAAAGATATATTTAGCTTGTACTGCCAGTTCATCAGGTGTCATTTCTTCTTGTACAGACATCAAGACCTCAAAGCGATTCCTAACTTCTACAGTGTATGCATCCGGTATTTTTGTGAGATCAAAACGAAGTGGCCTTGGTTCTCGGATAAGCTTTTTGAGTTTTAATTTCAGATCTGCTGCTAATAACTGATGATCTGTATCACAGTCTACACTTCGTAGGGTTTTTGCAGATGTTATGCTTGATCTCCATCTTCTTTGTATTAAAATATGATCTATCTGATTTTTGGTAATACTGTCTGGAGACTTCCATGTGAAGAGTCTTCTTGGATGTTGTTTAAAAAGCGTGTTGCCTATCGTTAACTCATTTTCTGTGCAAAATTCAATTAATTTGTCACCTGCATCATTTCTATTTCCTAATCCAAATTTTCCTAAAACGTGTCTCTCATTTTCAGCTCTTCCTGCACCTACTTTTGCATTAAAATCTCCCATTATTATTGCTATATCATTATGACCAATCGTAGTTAATGTGTCTTTTAGTGTGTTGTAAAATCTTCAATTTCGTCCCCCTCTGCTGTTGAAGTAGGTGCATATATCTGTATGAGAGTTGTGTTTTTTGGACTGCCTTTAAGTCTAATAGTGAGTATTCTATCACTAACTGGATTATATCCCATTAAAACTTTTACAGTGGTCTTATCTAAACAAAATGCCACTCCACTCTGGCCTCCGACGTCTCTACCAGAATAAATGATAATACTTCCATTTTCAGTTGTAAAATGTCCCTTGCCGCTCCAGCGATGTTCACTAATTCCTAAAATTTGAATGTTTAACCTCTCAATCTCATCACACACTACATTAAGCTTTCCCTCATACAGACTTCTCACATTCCAAGTTGCTATTATCACTCTGTTTCTTAGTCTGCCACAGGGGATTTCCTTGGTAACACAGTCAGGATTAACTCCGTCATCACGATTACTAGTACTGGTCCCTGTGTCACACTCTTCCCCAGTGTTATCTGATCTGCCTGGCCTGGGGATCTCGCCACCAGATCTCTTTGTTATTATGTTTTCTTTCATGGTTGTTATGGTTTCTTGGCAAGTTTTGCAGAAGGTAGTTTGCCATTGCTTTCCTTCTGGGCAGTGACTGTACTAGTCGGTGGCCATAGCCATTGTCTCTACTGATGATATCATCTGCCTATCGCTACAGAGTGCAAGACCATAACCAACAACAATCTGTCGGCTGCTCTCACACTCCATCCACCACCTGCTTCCATGGCTTCACGTAACCCTGATCGGGGGGCTAAACGGGTACTCCACCTTGCCCAAGGGTGTCCCGTAGACTAACGGAGGAAAGGAGGCGTCTTACATCTCCTTTGATTGATTAGGCGCGGAATTTTCCCTCACAGGTCCGGTGGTTATGTCCACCGCCTCCCCTTCAATTCCCAAAATGGATGGAAATAGATTGGAGATGCGTTGGGAATGTCGGAACCTGCTTTGTTTTGTGACAGTGTTTCTTTTTGTATATTTGACTTTCTGTAATTTTACACGTGTATTCCTTATGATTAATCAATGGTCGCTGTAGCAGTCTGCCCTTGGTATAGTTTTTGCGTAAGTTGCCACTAAACAAAACAAATAACAAGATGATCCTAGTAAGGCGTTATATCGTCCTTCTGTCAAAACTGGAGGTCACATATGACGATATAGTATCCATCGGCACTGAATCACCTAAGAGAGAAAGGCATTTGTTTAATCAACATAGAACTGGTGCGATCAGCCGATTTATACAGGTCGAGGTGTTAAGGGAGTGATTGGAGCACTCACGGACCTGCCCAGAGTGCAATGATGACGATCATCGTTAATCACAGTTCACCAACAGATGAAAATAAAAAGTAACACGTATATTCCATACCCAATCTATACTTTTGTCGAGCTCTAGGTGAATGATAGTCAATTATTTCTTATTGACACTTGCTGCTACGCACTGGCGTATGAGGAGCAAAGGACAAGATTTTGTGAATTGGTTGCGTTGTATCCAATATGCACGATTAGATAACTCTTGTTGTCTATGGATAGTTTTCTTGCACTTTCTCTGGCTCTATATCTTGATCTTCTTTGGTTGTATATTCTGCACGGTGGTTTAGCAGGTTTCAACCCACTTTATTTTTGTTGTCTCTCAATGATATCAAAGAGTTACACGATACTAATTATATTTCGCATCTTATTTCTTCTAGAAGTTTTCTGAATGGCCGAGGAGTTTATAGTGCTAGCACTAAACTTCCTGTGCTCTGACGGTGAGATAATGGTTTCATTCCCTACACAGGTCAAAATGTTTTGCGTATCCTTTTACAGGACTTGGCTGTCAACAGCAGCATCTTTCAGCTGTCTGTTGATCTCTTGGCAAGATTACGCTCAGTAGTTTGCCATTGCTTTCTGAGCGGCCGGCTCAGTATCCGCAAGTCACGAGCGGGGGTCGAACCACCTCAGTTCTCGCTCCGCTGCGAGACTCTGCGTGATAAACGGGATTACAGAGAGAAAGTGTTGTAACCCCACAGCCAGAGAGACCGGCCTACACAGGTCAGTTGGACTAAATTGTTAATTTCCCGTCCAGAAAACAATGGCAAACTACTGAACGTAAACTTGCCTAGATTTATCAATACGAGGTATGATTCCTCGTTGTCTCAAGATATTCCGACTAAAAGCCATGTCGATTTTAAGGAAGTGAACCTTCTCTGTTAAGGCTTTAGTATTTCTCATTCATTCATTCATTCATTCATTCATTCATTCATTCATTCATTCATTAATGCATTCATGCATTCATTCATTCATTCATTCATTCATTCAGGAGCATGTCTTGATTTTCCAACCATTGAAGAGAGAATACAAGTTTGCAGGGCACGCGCCTACCTCAGAATTAAAGCAAACACACAACATCCACTGCATAGTGAAATTAGGAAGGTGAAGGGCAGCAGGTTAAAAAGAGGACGGTCGTGGATGGGTCAAGCCGAAGACATTCTTCAACAGGTGTGTTCACTTGAGGACTTAGAACCTGGCGAGGAGTGGGTGCAAGTGCCAACAGACTTCTGCACATCCTTTTCAGTTTGCATCCAACTAGATAGAAAATGCAGACAAGAAAATCCGGCTGCTGTTGAGGCTGAAGTACAAGCGTTGATTTTCGAGAATTCGCTAGACGGTGACGCGGTCATCTACACAGATGGGTCGGTCGTCCGACATGTGAGAAGCTCATGAGCCTTTACAGCTCGGGCCGGAGGGAGAATTGTGAAGGAGGACTCTGGTGCTTTCACTGAAACAACAAGTAGCCTGACCATGGAAATCATGGCAGTAAGTAAAGCAATAACATGGCTCGAGACACAGACATTCACTAGGGCTTGTTTCCTTAACGACTCAATGAACATGATCAAGAGGATAGAAGAGGGGTCGATCCGAAGAGAATGGTTGCTGCCTCTGAAGCGGTCTCGGCTGGCAAAGATTAGTTTCATCTTCGTGCCAGGGCATGCGGGAGTACAAGGAAATGAGCGGGCTGACAAGCTCGCAGGTGAGGCTACTGTGGAGGGCGGACGCGCCATGGACCAGGCTGACATTCTGAATGCTCTACGAGAAGTGAGACTTTTGCGAGAACCAAGTGATGACTGTGAATCTACAGCAATGGCCAGACTGCGAGAGCAGCAAATTAAAAGAGGGGTGGCCAAACAAGAACACTACGCAGGAAGCCAAAGAAGATTGATAAACCACCACAGAACTGGCGTCTTTAGCCGCTACACGCTGCGGGATTTGCTGAGGAGGGGATCCGAGCACTTATGGACTGAATGGTTCGATGTGCAACGAGGATGATCTGTCGACTAACTAAGGATCATGTCTTTTACAGAACCTCGCACCCATAACAACCTTCTGAAAACTTCTCGGTCATATGCAAGATGTCCCGCGTCCGATACATACATCTGGAGATCATCTGCCACATCCTGTACAAATCATCTCTTTGTCCTTCCTTCTCCTCTCTTCTCGGGCATATACCCCTTAGTTATTGTTCTCTCCAAACTCTCATGGCGGTTCAAGTGACCAAAATATTTCAATTGTCTTTGTTTTATCGTATTGGAGATAGCTGAGTCGCGACTAATACTCACACACATAAGTGAGTATGGTAAAGACTACAACAGATAATTCACAAGACAATACATCAATATTAACCCACTGAAATAACAGAACTCTTCTTAACGAACACTAACATCATTTAGATAGTAGTCACTCAGATATACATCCATGACGGATTTTGTCTACACTATGAATTGTCACTGCCAAGACTCCACGACATACCCAGGAGATCGGTCTTGATGGACATGTCATCATATGGCCAAGATGTGTGTAATGGTGGAGAAGTCTGCCAGTGTTATCTGGAATAATCCGACACAAGTTTGGATAGCAAGTCACCTGGTTTATGCGCCTTTAGATTATGTCAGTAGATATATTACAGTCATCAATCTTGACTTATACTGTCACAACGCCCTTCTTCCCAACTGCAGATGAATAGATTCCAGGTTCTCAGTGTTGAGGATACCGCGTTGCCGGGATGTCAAAATTCAGGGCAAACAATCTATTTCATGATGACATCTTGTGCCCTAGTGCAAACACTTCGTGGTAAGAATCACTCAAGCGTGATAAGATGACAATTCTCCCACTCAACTAGCTTGTAGTTCATAAGGCTACTACTATCGGCGTCAAAAACATCTTCAAGCGTAACGACAATTGAATCTGGGGTTGACCATCTTTCCAACAGATAAAGATAATACAGATAAAGATAATACTTCTAGATGACAAGGGAAGTTGTTGCAGATATTATCGTTACACCTCTTAGGAACTTTGTGGTGATTCCATACACAAAAGAGGGATCCTGTAGTAATAATAATAGAAAATATGTGAACCTCTCCAGATATAATCCGATTTTCTCACCCCCCCCCCACCTCCTTTTCCAACTCACTCACCCTAATAACAACACAATAGTGATCTATCAGATCGGTAGGGTCAGACGAATATCTCTGGTCTGTCCAACAAGACATCCCCTTGAGAATAGATCTTCTTTAGGGACGCAGAGGTGTTTCCAAGGCATCAGGGCCGGGTTATATACTGGCCAAGACCTATTGACGCGTCCTCGTCGAGCGTCCTGGGCAACAGGTCCCTTCGGGGTCCTGGCTAAAGTCAGTAGGATCGCCGATTCCTCCGAAGTCGGAGAGTGCCTGCCTGTACGGCGAGGAACCACCAGTCTGCACACCAATAAGCCAGACATGGGACAACGGATACTCACGCAAAACTCAGGTCCTGTATGACATCACACTGATGTTGGACAACAGGATGCCTTCATCCGACATACAGGACTTCACGTTGGAGCTCAAGCCAACGAACACAAGCAAGCAAGCAAGATCTTCTTTACCCTAATGGATTCGAGATCAAGAAACACTTTGCACGATAGACACTTTGCAAGATAGACGACAAGGCGTAATTCTAGTCCCGGACCCTGTCTTCCAAAGTAGAGCACCCAAAAGACAAGGGCAGTACAAACCCGTCCCCTATGAACACAATACAGGTGTGTGCAGTGTCTCGACATCCCACGTGATGGTGAGTCGAGGAGGCAGTCCAGAAGCCACTGTAAGGTGCCAGTCGATCACTACGTTTTTAAGAAGTAAAACTCTTACTGAATTTCTAAGATACTTTATGTCTAACAAGCTGTAGAACTCAAAAGAAAAGTTGAGCTTGGGTGTTACCGGTTTAATTTGTTTGCAGCTCCTGGGATGGAACTTTTAGAGGGGTCGTGATGCATGTGTCCTATTTGACGGGATCCAAAGGTGGCGTATTTCATGACCAAAAAAGTAATAAATCTAAGGTTGATTACAACGTCCTGAAAACGACATGTAGCTTTTGTGTTATTTCTTCTGGAGTCTTCTACATCCTCTCTCAAGCTTTTCATCTCCAACGTGACGTGTTTACTCTTGTGAGATGTTCATATGGACCAAGCTGAAAACTGATAACAAAGTGTTGGAAGACAAATGAAAGATGTAAAATGATGCAACTAAAGGCAGTATTTCATCAGATGCAGAGTATTTTGTGAACGCATCCCTATTCATGGAACTATGAAAACAATAATTTAAGGATGCCCTATACTGCCTTTATATTCCCGGGGATTCAATCAATCAATCAGGTGCCGTCTCCAAAATGAAGGTTGGCTGCAATGGATCTCCAACACTGTCTGTCTCTCGCCTTAACTGTCAGGTTGATGTTCGTCCATCTCTTGATGTTATCTTCCCACTTGTATCGTCGTCTACCTCTTGCTCGCTTGCCCTCAACCTTGCCTTCCAGTATGGTTTTTATAAGAGTATCATGTCTTTTAACGTGACCTAAATATTTCACTTGCCTCCGTTTTATTTCTTTCATCAACTCTCTTCATTCCGTTTTTCTAGAACCTCTGCAGTTGATTGTTTTTGTTTCCATGAAATACGACATACTCGTCTGTATATATATATATATATATATATATATATATATATATATATATATATATATATATATATATATATATATATATATATTTCCAGGGCTTCTATGCGACTTTCTATTTGTTTGTTCAATGTCCAGGCTTCCTCGCCATACTGTAGCGTTGAATATAAGCAGCATTTGAGCTTTTCTTGCTGTTCCACTCCGGAGTAGAAAAACGTGTAACTGTGGTGGATCTCCTTGTATCCTTCCCCCTTTATTCTGGTGTCCACTATTCCCATCAGTCCAATTTTACTCTCTTCCATTGTTTCTATAAATTCTTCTTATTTACTATTGAGCTGAGTTGAGTTGAGTTAAGAATCGACATCACTGCACTCAGGATATTCCCATACGTGCTCCGTACCCTCGTTCAACAGCCAGCGAAGAGTCACACTACTAATCGTTCCCACCGCTATCTGATTAAAAGTTCTCCTGGTCTTCCCTCTCAGTTTTGGAAATACCAGGAGAACTTTTAATCAGATATTAAAACCGCAAATGTTCATTGTGCCTAAATTGTGGTGGTCTATCTCGTAGTCCATTAACATTGACGGGTCTGTATCCATTTGGGTCAATCCGTTTATACTTCTTAGTTTTTCTACGAGCAGTATAAAGATCCCCAATCGCAGGTTTAGGAAACAAAAACATCTGACCATAGGGTGTCCATCCCCTGTGGCGAGCCATAGCCCCATTAGCACACGAGAGAGAGAGAGAGAGAGAGAGAGAGAGAGAGAGAGAGAAAGAGAGAAAGAGGGAGAGAGAGAGAGAGAGAGAGTTATCTATAAAGTGCCTCTATTGTTTGTCCATCAAGACTGACGATAACCATTCACTTCATCCAGTGGGGTTGGAAGTATGGAGCCGTGAGTTCTAAGATGACTGGTAAGGCCTATTTTGGCTCGAAATGATCTTTGACAATGTGGGCAAAGAATGCTTAACGTTCCAGGAGGAGGATCACCTGCAGTGGTTTCTCTGTCTAGCCTGTTTTCACAGCTCTAGCAGTTCTGTTTGCATCACAAGTGACTGCATCCTTGCGTAATGATGTACGCCACGAAGTTCAGTCTTTAGCGGCAGTCTCCCAAGTGTCGTGATGAATTCCAAAAGCTTTTAGTGAGATCTTCAGTGTCTTTAAAGCGTTTCCTCTTGCCGCTGTGGGAGTGTTTACCGTAATGTAGCTCGCTGTAAAAAAATTCGTACAGGGAGTCTGTGATCTGGCATACGAGTCAAGTGAACAGCCCATCGAATCTTATTCTTCATTTGTATGCAAAATGACTTTGTGCCTCTAGAGTCGTGCGAACCGATATAGTTCAGATCTGTTTAGACGTTTGCAAGACTCGTCATTCACGCTGTAAAAAAAAAATGAACTGCACACTAAGTATTGTTTAACGAATTCTTTAACCATACTGCGCGCTTTGACCAACACGTGCTTCATAAATGTCTCCAAAATCAGCTGGCATTTGTTTCAAAGTATTAGCCTTCTGACCTCAGCGCTCTATTTCCCTCTGTGCGATCACTTTGCAGATCCTACTATCAACCTTGGTCACTGGGTGATGGTTATCAAATTACTTGTCTGCCCCATTGCCATGTGTCAGATTGTAACTCATGGAAAGGTGAAACACAGTCACGCGGATGGACGTGACAATCGTGGACAGGTAAGTCACGACAGGCACGCCGAGATTGTCGTCGGAGCAAATAAACAGGATTTGCCAAGGTGACTATTAAGATTCCTATTAGTTACAAATGTGTTCGTTAGAAATAGAAACTGTGCAGAATTAAAACTGTTATAATAAAACAATTCTGCAATTGTGAATTAGGATGATGCCTACGTTCTTACAGAACAGTTGTGTTATACACTGAAATTTCAAATGTGTAGTTATTTGGCAGATGTAAACAAACCGATTATTGGCATTAAAGCAATTAGATTTTACGGTCTATGTTGATAAATGATCATAATATATTTGTGATTTATTACTTATAATCAGTTTAGATTATTCTATATTTGATTAACAGAAGGACGTGTTATAAATTAGCTAGTATATTATTATAAATCAGTAACTTATTAATAAATTACCATAGAGTTTAAAATGATAGTGCATAGTTATTATAAGCTATTATTTTTAGTTAAGTAGATGAATTAATATACAATATGAATTATAAACACAGCCAAAACCGAAGTAATGCAAGTTAGCAGATCGCCGGGTCCACTAAGTATACATATAAATAGCACAACTCTGAAACAAGTTAAAGAATTCAAATATCTTGGAAGTATAATCACAGAAGATGGCAGATTGGACACATAAATTGAAATCAGATGTCAGAAAACTAGTGCACTCGCATATCGACTATCACCCATACTGAAACATCCAAATATATCCATGTCCGCAAAACGACAGATAATAAACAGCATATTCACACCAACCCTATGCTACCAATCTCAAACTTGGACTTTATCCAAATCACACTTTCGCAAAATCAACACCTGCGAGATGAGATGCCCGAGGAGAGCTCCCAACTTAACAATCTGAGACCGAGTAAGAAATGCTGTTATCAGACATACAGTGGGTTCAACACCTTGTGCCACATTTATTGAAAGACAGAAGATCAAGTGATTTGGTCATGTCGTTACAATGCAACACCAACAACTACCATCAATAGCCTTACGTCAAAGATCATCTACGACGAGACCAAGAAGACAACCAAGAAGAAAATGGATTGACCACACGAAAGACATTGTACAATCAACACGGAATGACACTATCCAGTGCCGCCTACCGGGCGCTGGAGTGAAAATTATTCCTCCCCACGACGCTTAACGGCAGAAGTGGAAAAAGATGATGATGTATTCATATTCCATATATTATAATTAACTTTGGTTGTTTTGTGATATTAATAAATGAACACGCTTAGATAACTTCTTCTTCTTCTTTCGTTCGCCTGAAATATGTTTATAACTGCAATTTTGTCTCTTGTATGAATCAAACAGTCTTTTTTAGTTCACTCAGCTCCATAGAGTTTATCTTCCACTGTCTCTCTAGGCCAGAAGGTTCGCCTGGATATATTGTAGTTTGGGCAATCCTGGAGTATCTGCTCTGCTGTCTGCGACGCCAAACCACATGTGCACATGGTTGAGTCACCAATCTTGAGTTTTGTATACATGTGGTTGCGTAATCTATTGTGTCCTGTTCAGAGGCGCAAAAGAATGACTTGTTATGGTCTGTCCATAATGTGGTAGTCGTCTTAAGTAGGGTTTGGTGGCCTTCTGACTGATTTGATCATTCTTTTCCTTTGGTGGTATGTAATGGGCACATCAGGTTGTTCTTTTTTTTTTTTTTTTTGCTCCTTCCTTAGCCAATCGATCAGCTCTGTCGTTTCCGGGGACTCCACAGTGGGATGGTATCCACTGTATGATGACATTACGCTGACTGCTAAGTTCAGAAAGTAGTGTCCTTAGAACTGGCAATTTCCCAGACAGGAGCGCCTCTATTACGGATTTTGCATCTGTAAATATCACCATAGGTTGTGTACCATGGCTAGTATTTTGTAATTTCTCTGTGGCTATCTTGATTGCCTCAATTTCAGCATCATAGTTATGGCAGTACTTTCCTGTTGGAACTCTGGCCGTGTCCTTAGTATTATTTGGGTATTCTATGTGCACCCCCTCTCCTCCATTTCGAACAGCATTTTGTGCTGACCCATCTTTGTAGTATGTATAAACCCAGGGACTAAGTGTACTAATCTTGATTTGTGAATTTGATGAACATCAAGTAACATTTAATAGAGTACATAATGTCAATTCGAATCAGTGAGATCCTAATATTTCTTTGTCAGTGTTGTATTTCTTTTGGAACATCGAGCTTTCTAGATACGGAACTGGTATGGCAATGGAAGAGAAAACATTGGTTTGATATGAATGTTGCATGATAATGATTGATATCTGTGTTTATAGAATTAATATTGTTGAATATGAGGAATTAAATAGTTATTGCTTAGTTAGAATAGAACTAATATAGATTAGGTTAACATTAACAGGTTGGAGAGTTACATTTTGGACAAGTGGGGTCCTAACGTTACCTTGGTCGTGTTGTGCTTGATTTTAACATCCTGCTTCTCGGATATGGCACGAACAGGGCGACGGAAGGAATCTTTGGCTCGATTTGAATCGAACTCATGCATGATTTTCTGTGAAGCATCAGGTGAGGTGTCTTGCTGGTATGTAGTTGTTGTGTGAAACCGCGTGTGAAAACAGAACTGATTGAAGCAATATGTTAAAGGAAGTTGCTTGTTCCGCTGACCGCTGCTGTGTTCTAATTTGTTGCATGTTAATCTGTTGTATTCGAGTTATGGATACATAGCGGTGGATAGTTGGTTCAGGCATGATCTTAAACAATAATGGTTTATGTTCTTGCTTGCATTGAATATTTCTTTTGAATTTGGTTGCTGCACGCACAGTTGTTGTTGAATTATAATCACAATTATTTGTACGTTGTAAAGCTAATACAATATTTTAGTTTTAAACTAGGTCTGATGCACGTGAGATTACAGTGATATTGACATTATGTGAGGTGTCTGGTCGGTATATGGTGGGTGAGTAATGAGCTCGTTCTCACTGTGTAGCGACAGGAACACTTTGCAGAGTGTTTGGCAATTGATTGTTTAATAGCATGTGAATTGTTTCCATGTTATAAAGTTAAACTGGAATGCTGACAGTAAATATTGAAATACACTATGCAGTGTTTGCATGGAAGTGGCATGTTTTTTTTTATTGAAATGATATGTCAGTACAGTATGGTTGTACCACGATTGAAGAAATATCTATGATATTATGTAAGATTGTAAATATTCCCCGAGGAGAAAAGATTGCCGATAGAAAGAGATGTGAATAAACAGAGCACTAGAGTTATCCCTAGAGGAAAATAGACCTGAAAATATGGTATGCGAAGAAAAAAAATAATTATAAAGGTTAATATTAAGTTTATAAGTATCAAGTATGACCATTATTTTGCATTTATTGATTGGATTGAATGGTATTAATAGTATTTAT
This sequence comes from Cepaea hortensis, assembly GCA_963921405.1. Taxonomy (NCBI): domain Eukaryota; kingdom Metazoa; phylum Mollusca; class Gastropoda; order Stylommatophora; family Helicidae; genus Cepaea; species Cepaea hortensis. The sequence continues at coordinate 78,488,362 of OY992887.1, forward strand.
TTATGATATTATGGATTATTAATATTGGAAAATAAATTGAGTCATAAGACAGATTAGACATTATAGACGGATTATTAATTGCATTGATTATATATATATATATATATATATATATATATATATATATATATATATATATATATATATATGAGAAGTAGCGTGGTATGGCTCTACAGGATGTTGGGCTGATGAAACCTCCAGAACAGGTTGCGTGGCTGAGGCATGCTAGGTAATTTGCATGGTTAAAAATTGAACGTGCATTTTGCCCCAGCAATTCAGTTCTGAAACAACCGCCGATACAGGCGAGCGGATGGTCTCAAGAGGAGAGGATCCGAGCTGGTCCCTCATCTCATCCCCACCCATGGAGAAGCCTGAATGCCTCCGGCATGACATGGGTGAGTCTCTGTATTCCCAATCAACAGATGCCAATATCTGCAAAGTGAAACCAGTTCGGCTGAACTCACAAAATATGCCCTGCTGGAACACTGATGCACGACCGTGGAGGATGTGATTCCTCAATCATGAGAAGAGGAACATTCCTGGGTCCTTGGTTACTCCCATTTTTCCTTACCTCTATTTTTGTTTATTCCCATTTTTCCTCACCTCCCATTTTCCCTTACCCCACATTTTCTTCCCCTCCTCCCAGCTGATCAAATAGTTGAGTTTTTCACATAATAATTTGTGAGTATGGTATAGGCTACTATCTCTAGTTTGATTTATTTGAGCTTGTCATGTTCAAGAAAAGATTTATATTTAATAAGTGGTAGTCCTGTTATAGTAATGTGTCCCAGTCAGTTTGGGGACATAACTTCCTCTGGTGGCATTAGGCACAATATTGGATTTAGCTGAGGCACAGGGGTGCGGCAATATCTGGAGCCCAATCCACTGATTTTCCGCTGTGTACTACAGGGATCCATAGTGTTGTGTTGCGTGTTTCAGGATGGTGAGTCCCGTCTCAGCACTGTAAGGCTCATCCTCATATTTAGAGTTGTGTTCTTGTTGTTTCTCAAGTGATGGTCTCTCTGTTGTCCAGTCCTGGTCAGCCGGCTGTATAGGTATCGTAGCAGGGTTTTAGGAGTACCCTGTAGGCTCGGCCACAACAGGCAGAGGTCTGGCTATATGCGGCAGACTGCCTATATACTGTTGAATGTGATGTGAAGTAAGAAATGGATGACTGAAGACATTTTACACCTAATGGAAACAAAAAGACTAAACAAAAATAATCCTGCCAAATATGAAGAAATTCACAGTCAAGTCAGAATATTATGTAGGAAGGCAAAAGAATCATGGCTTGAGGAAAAGTGCTTATAAATTGAAAAACAACAAAACAGTCAAAATACCAAATTAGTGCACCAAAGAATTCAGGAACCTACTAACAAAAGAACAAGTACATCAACAGGGTGTCTAAAAACTAAAGACGGCAAAATCATAATAGAAAAAGATCAGATTCTACATGTATGGACAGATTATGTGAAAAACCTGTATACTGATAACAGAGAGGAACAGTATGATATTAGATTTAATAATGAAGGACCACCAATTTTAAAGATGGAGGTTCAAAATGTTCCTAAGCATATGAAAGCTGGCAAGGCCCCCGGTGCAGATAACATCACAACAGAAATGATTAAAGCTTTAGAAGATTTTGGATTAGAGCGAGTCGCCAGACTGCTGAACACATTATATGATATTGGAGATATACCTTCTGAATTATGTAATTCTGTATTTATTGCGATCCCAAAGAAATCAGGAACCTTGGAATGTGATAAAAGTAGAACAATTAGTATAGTGAGTGGCGTCACAAAGATGTTGCTAAGAATTATTATGCAAAGAGTGAGGAAGACAATTGAACCTGAAATAGGGGAAGAACAATGTGGGTTTGTAGAAGGAAAGGGTACATGCTGTGTATATGCTGCGAACAGTTATTGAACGTGCTATAGAAGTAAACAAGGATATACATGTTTGCTTTATTGACTACACAAAGACTTTTGAAAGAGTTAGACATGTCAACATGGTGGATATGCTTTCAGATCTACAAATTGATGGGGAAGACATTAGATTTATAAAAAACATATATTGGAAACAACAAGCTGCCATAAGGATTGATAATGAAGTGGGACAATATCAACCTATTAAGAGAGGTGTTAGGCAGGGATGTGTAATGTCTATGCATTAGCTTTCTGGACGAAGACAGTCTACAATGTGTTCGATAAACACGTGCCAGTCAAAGAAGTTCGAGTCAAAAATCAACATAAATCCTCATGGGTCACTAGTGAAGTTCTGGAAATCATGTGAGAGCGAGATACAGCACACAAAACTAAAGATTTCATCAATTACCGTAGACTAAGAAATAAAGTTAAATATGAAATTCGTAGGATAAAAAAAATGATCATTTTAAAAATTTGATTGTAGATAATTCAAACTACAAATACATGGAAGGCTATTAACTTGCTAACCAATAAGAAACGCCCAACAGAATCAGCAATACCAAATTCTATAACATGCGATGAGTTCAGTTGGTTATTTCAATCAGAAATAGAGAATCTAAAGTCTTCAATACCAGACTCATCGTGTAATTTAAGTTCACTGGCATCATTCTGTGAGGAGAAGTGCACCAGAAATATTCCCGCTGAGATTCCCTTAATGTCTGTTGCAGAAGTTTATAAATATCTCTTAAACCTCAAATCAACACATTCACATGGCCTAAATGGTATCAGTAATAGAATTCTTCTTTGTGCTGCACCAGTCATCAATGAGTCCTTAACGTTCATATATAACCAGTGCCTGGCCAAAAACTACTTTCCATCTGCATTTAAAATTGCTAAAGTGTTTCCTCTACTTAAAAATGACTCAATCGATAATAGCGTTTTAGGTAATTATAGACCTATCTCCTTACTATCGTTGCTATCAAAACCACTAGAAAATCACATTCATAAAATAACGTTACACCATTTAATTAACAACGATCTAATAATTAACAGTCAATCTGGATTTCGACCTAAATATTCTTGCCATAGTGC
>OY992887.1:78496378-78601378 GCA_963921405.1 Cepaea hortensis
TTGGGCATCTCCTGGCCAATTGGGCGCTGATCAGCCACAGCCTATCTGCTTCAATGGGTGCTTGGGGATAGGAAAAAAGTATGAATCGCAGGCTGTAAAACCAATGCACTACGTACTACTAAAAAGAAAAAAAAATAGACACATCAAGCTACGACTTGCAACATAGAACGTAAGAACCATGTGTCCATGATATTCCACTGACCTGATGAATAAAGACGATGCGAGAACAACGGCTGTGAGTGATGCCGAACTTAATCGTCTTAACATTGATATTGGTGGCCTGCAGGAGACCCTCCTAGCTGAGGAAGGGTCGCTCAGGGAAAAATATTACACCATTTTTGTTTTGGAAAGTTAGACGACAGGAAGTAGACAGACAACATGGGGTGGGCTTTGCAGTGAAGAATTCATTATTGGGAATAATTGAAATTCCAGCTGGCGGAAATAAAATATCATTATCCTTGCGTTTGGCAACCACTTGTGGGTTTGCCACCATTATCACTGCATATACGCACTCTCACTTCCTCTGACGATGTGAAGGATTCGTTCTATGAGTAGTTAGATTCCATGATCAAAGCAGTACCAAAATCTGACTACATGAATATACTTAGTGATTTCAATGCTCGTGTGTACAAGGACTCGCGTTCATGGCCACTGTGCCCTGGAAAATACAACAAGTGAAAAGTGGGGTAAACTTAAGGAAACTCTTGATAAAATAGCTGTAAGGGTGTTTGGCACTGTGCATCATATGAGACGGGACTTGTTTTCGGCAAACAGAAAGACAATGCAGCCTTTGACTGATAAATAGAAGATAGCCCTCTTTAAAAAACAAGTAAAGAACAACTCGTAACACTCTCAGTGAGCTGAAGCAATCTAGGAAGGATGTGCAAAAGGCTGCCAGGCAGTGTGCAAATGATTATTGGATAAAGTAATAGTAGTGCATTCAAAATTAAAGTGATAAGGGAAACGTAAGAAGCATGTATGAAAGTTTAAAGAACGCCTGTGGTTCAATGATCAAAGGAAGTGCACCACTGAAAACGTTGACTTAATAAATTATCACTGATAAGAAACAGCAGATGGATATATGGGTAGATCACTATTTGGAGCTTTACTCAAGCGAGATCAAACTAACGGATGATGAACTCAACGCCGTAGAGACCCTGCCAACTCTTAACCACCTGGGCATACTTCCCACATAACAGAAGTTAAGTGTGCTATAAATGAACTTGCATCTGGCAAGGTCCCCCAGGTCAGGATGGGATTCCAATAGAGGTTATCAGGAGTTGGCAAGACACACCCACTCTACACATCCACCAGCTAATAGAGCTATGCTGGCGAGAAGGATAAGTTCCACGGAATTTCAACGATTCAAGCATCCTTACACTGTACAAGAACAAGGCGGATCGGAGTGACTGTAACAACTTTTGGGGTATCTCACTTCTGTGTATTGTTGGGAAAGTATTTGCCAGAATTGTTTTGTACAGACTTCAAATCCTGGGAGATCAAGTCTACCCTGAATCACAGTGTGGTTTTCGACGGAACCGGACTACCATTGATATGATATTCTCATTGCGAAAAATGCAAGACAAATGCCGTGAACAGAATCAACCACTGTTTATTGCTTTCATCGACCTCACAAAGGCATTTGATTTGGTCAATTGTGAGGATCTGTTGAAGGCACAAAAGAAGATTGGCTGCCCACCAACTCTTCTGTCCATTGTGGAATCGTTCTACACTGGCATGACGGGTATGATCAAGTTTGATGGTGCAACTTCTGAAGAATTTGAAATCAAGAGTGGAGTTAAGCAAGGTTGTGTACTAGCTCAGATCCTCTTTGGAATATACTTTTCATTTCTACTGAAATATGCCTTTCGTGATCCGGATGGTGGTATATACATTCACTCACGTTCAGTTCCTCCGAAGTCGGAGAATGTCTGCCAGTACGACGAGGAACCACGAGTCTGCACACCAATAAGCCAGACATGGGACAACGGATACTCGTGCAAATCTCAGGTATGACATCACACTGATGTTGGACAACAGGATGCCTTCATCCGACACACAGGACTTCGCGTTGGAGCTCAAGCCAACGAACACAAGCAAGTAAGCAAGCACTCACGTTCAGTTAGCGGCCACTACAATGCTCAGAGATTGAAGGCCAAGACCATTTTTAGGGTATAGTAGGGTACTTATCAGAGAGGTGCTATTTGCAGATGATGCTGCAATTACGACCGACTCTGGGGAAGAATTACAACGTCTACTATCTGCATTCTCCAAAGCTTGATCTGAATTTGGTTTAACGATTAGCAAAAAGAAGTCACAGATTATGTCACAAAGTTACTATGGGGTACCATCAATCTTTATTTATGACACCGAACTAAAGATAGTAGACCACTTTACATATCTAGGATCAGCTGTGAAAAGCAAATTATCCCTAGATCAGAAAATAAACAACAGGATGAATAAAGCAGCAACAACAATGAACAGGTTAACAAAAAGAGTCTGGGAGAATAGGAAGCTTACTGCCAAAACAAAAGTCCTTGTCTGTCAAGCCCGTGTCCTTCTTTATGGCAGTGAAGCCTGGTCAACTTACTCACACCAAGAAAAACGTTTAAACAGCTTTCATATGCGGTGCCTACGAAGAATACTTGATATTGCGTGGCAAGACAAAATCACAAATACTGAAGTATTGGACAGATCAGGTTGCGTTACAATTTGTTCCATGCTGCCCCCCCCCCCACCCCCACCCTTCACAAAAAAAACGTCTTCGTAGACTTATATGGATAGGACATGTTAGGAGGATGGGTGATGGTAGAAAACCAAAGGACATCGTTTTTTGGTGAATTACAGATGTGTGAGAGATTTCTGGGTTGGCTTCTGCTACGATACAAAGATGTGTGTAAGCGGGACATGATTGATACAGGCATTGATAATGTACATTGGGAGCACGTGGACGCTGAACGTGTTGCATGGAGGTCAACTATCAGAAATGGATTAATACAAAGGAGTAAATGATTGCAGATAGGTCACACACTGAGCGTGTGAGAAGTAAGATGGTGCGTGATGGTGAAGATGACCACGTGTTCTCTTGTAATCCATTGTGGACGAACACGTACAAAGCGAATTGGTCTGATCAGTCACATTCCCTACCGCCATGGGTTGTAGTTCTCTTCTTCTTCTGCGTTCATTCGGGTTTTTTTTGGTCCTCAGATGTAATTGCGTTGTTCCAGTGTATTTTCGCCCTTATGCAAACTCATCCGACTACTGCGGGTATTTGTTGACCGGGTTAACCTTCCCGGGGGTTGTAGTTATTATACCTTTTTTGAAGCATAATGTAACAAGCTTTCGTCTGTCAAGACAGCAAGGTGGCAATATATGTATATATATATATATATATATATATATATATATATATATATATATATATATATATATATATATATATATATATATATATATACGCACACAAGCACACACATCAATCGGGAGAAAAACAATGACGCAAAAATAAGAAACAATGGTTACTGCAACCAGGCCAAAGAGAAGGAGAGAGGGTGACTGGAGGTGGTGGGGGGGGGGGGGGTAAAACCCAGAAAGAATGAGAGAATCAGAATAAGCGTGGTGAAGGATGAAGAAATAGTAGAGAAGACCCGCAGTATGAGAGTTAAGAGAATAGTAATGAGATAGAAGAGAACAGGTCAAGCATCATTGAGAGGTAGACACTTTACACCTTCCCCCAAGCTATAAAGAGTAGGTAGGGAAAGCATGGATAAAGAAGAGGGTCCAACATCTTCATGAAGACGATGATTGATAACATTCTTTCTCTTAACCCAAGCAATGATTTGACGTCACACATTAAACTTTATAATAATAAACTAGGATAGAGCAGAAACAACACCAAGTAATTTATTTTGTTTTGGTTTAAATATCTTTTCAAGATAAAACACTGCAGTACAATACGAAATGAAAAGCAAACACACAGAGGTTCAGTCAAAAACTTAATACAATTATTCCAAACCATTATATGCGTCAATACAACTATGTAAAACCAATGTAAAATATACTGCGTAGTGAAGAGTGCTATAAATGTTGACGCTCAGTATGCAGTATTGATAGGAAATAACAACAGGCATGTGTAACTCCTGCGAATGAAAGTGAGATATACTAAACACAGTGTGCATACCTTACAATAAACTCTACTACGGTAAACGTAAATTACAGGGGAAAAAATAAAATTAAGCGTACGACTCATCGAACGACGTTTCGATTATTTTAATCTTCCACAGGAACAACACAAACAGATCTAAAGAAAAATATGAAATTAGACAATTTAATAACATTAAAACACAAATCATTCGTTATATGCAGTATTGCATACATTTATTGTTAATGTAGTCATAACCAAAAACTGCGACCAAATAACTGTGCTCAACAGCTGAACATAGTCATCAAATTATGATTGGTCACTAATATGTCTTGTAGACTGACATTGTACTAACACAAGATAATGAACTAAATCCCAACCAAAATGAAGAACTAAGAGAATATAGATCTGCCCCTGCATTATTATGATGGAAAGTTGAAGTCAAGTATTCAACCGGAAACACTAAATATGATTTTTGCAAACTGAAAACTGACAAAAGAAATACAAGGTAACTTTAACATAGAAGTAAAAAACAAACTTGATGTATTATCTGATCTAGAGATCATATTAAAAGATGTGGATGATCAATGGGAAATGTTGAAGAATTCAAACAGTTTAGGTGCAGAAACAACTATTCCAAAATTAAAGAAAGTGGGTCGTCAGACATGGATGATTGAAGAAATTTTTACAGCTAATGGAAACAAGATGACAAAACAAAAATAATCCTGCCAAATATAAAGAACATCACAGAAAAGTCAGAACATTATGTAAGGAGGCAAAAGAAGCATGGCTCGAGAAAACTTGTATAGCAATTGACAAACAACACAACAGTAAAAATACCAAACTAATGTACAAAAGAATTCAGGAGCTTACTAATCAAAGAACACATACAACAGCAAGCTGCCTAAAGACAAACGATGGAAAAATCATAATAGAAAAAGATCAGATTTTACAAATATGTTCGTATGGTCAGATAATGTGAAAAACCTTATTGATGATAACCGAAAAGAACAGTATGACATTCACAATAATAATTATATCAGATAATATCACTGCAGTTATAGACATATTTCAAGCGAATGAAAGAAGAAGAAGAAGAAGAAGAAGAAGAAGAAGAAGAAGAAGAAGAAGAAGAAGAAGAAGAAGAAGAAGAAGAAGAAGAAGAAGAAGAAGAAGAAGAAGAAGAAGAAGAAGAAGAAGAAGAAGAAGAAGAAGAAGAAGAAGAAAATAATAGTGAAGGACCATCAATTTTGAAAATAGAGGTTCAGAATGCTCTTAACCATATGAAAACTGGCAATATCCCCGGTTCAGACAGCATCACAACAAAAATTATTAATGCCTTAGAAGAATACGGAATAGATAAAGTTACCAGACTCCTAAATACAATATATGATTCTGGAGCTATACCTCATGAATTATGTAATTCTGTATTTTGCAATGACAAAGAAATCAGGAGCCTTGGGATGTGATTAACAACAGACAATTAGCAAAATGAGTCACATCACGAAGATTTTGCTAAGAATTATCAAGCAAAGAGTTAGGAAGAAAATACAACCTGAAATAGGAGATGAACAATTTTGGTTTGTAGAAGGCAAGGGAACAGTAAATGCTGTGTATATACAGAGAAAAGTAATTGAACGTTCTATAGAAGTAATCAAAAATCTACACCTTTGCTTTATTGACTACACAACGACTTTCGACAAAGTGAGACATGTCGACATGATAAGGATGCTTGAAGATCTACAGATTGATGGAAAAGTCCTTAGACTTGTAAAATCCATATATTGGAAACAACAAGCTGCCATAATTATTGACACTGAAGTAGGTCAATATCAGATTATATCATATTAAGAGAGGTGTGAGAGAGGGATGTGTAATGTCTCCAGATCTTATTTCCTTGTACAGTGAAAATATTTTCAGAAATATAGAAGATATGGAAGGAATCAACATTGGGGAACGATACATCAATAACATTTTATATGCAGATGATGCAGTCTTGATTGCAGACAATGAACAGGACCTGCAACATTTAATAGATGCGGTTGTTGCACACAGTGAACAACTAGGGTTAGAACTGAATTGTAAGAAGACACAGATTATGATCGTCATTAGGAAAGAAGACATACCACAATGTAATATACAATAAATGGGCATATTCTTAAACAAGTGAATCGGTACAGCTATTTCGGAACAGTCATAACATCTGATGGGAGATGCCGTGAAGAGATTAGAACAAGAATTGTCATTGCGAAGGTAGCATTCTGCAAGATCAAAAACATACTGACCAATAAAATGATATCGATTGAAACGAGAAAAAGAGTGTTGAAGTGCTACATAGAACCTGTACTTTTAAATGGCAAGACAAGGTCCCAGACACTGAAGTTCTAGAAATAGCGTCCATGCCCAGTATCCACACTTTACTAATCAACAATCAGATTCGCTGGGCTGGTAACTTAACTCGTATTCCAGATCACAGGCTCCCTAAACAATATTTTACGGCGAGCTGCATTGAGGTAAACGCTCCCAAGGCGGCCAGAGGAAACGCCTTAAAGACACTGAATATCTCACTGAAAGCTTTTGAAAAACATCTTGACACCTGGGAGACTGCTGCTAAAGACCGTAATTCGTGGCGTACATCATTACATAAGGGTGCAGTCACATGTGAAGCAACCAGGACTGCAAGAGCTGTGAAGAATAGGCTGGACAGAAAAACCACTGCATGAGATCCTCCTCCTGGAACGTCAAGCATTCTTTTAACCCATTGTCAAAGAACATTTCGAGCCAAAATAGGCCTTATCAGCCATCTTAGAACTCACGGCTCCATACTTTCAACACCACTGGATGAAATAAATGGTCATCTTCATTCTTGATGGACAAACAACACTTTTATATGGATGTGAAGCGTGGACAATGAGCAAACAAGCTGAAAAACATCTGATGTCTGTGGAAATGTGGTTTCTGCGGAAAATGCAAAGGATACTATGGACAGTCAGAAAAACCAATGAACAAGTCCCGCAAGAAACAAATGAAGATCATAAACTGATTAGAGACATTAGACGTAGTCAAAATTTGTTGGGCATGTTATGAGAAGAAAGGAATTGGAGAACTTGGTGACAACTGGTAAGATCGAAGGGAAGAGACCAAGGGGAAGACCAAGAAGTAAATACGTGGATGGCTTGGCAACATGGCATGGTCGAGACAGAAATACGGAGCTGATCCACGAATCTGGTGATCGAGTGAGATGACAAAACATGACCGCCCATGCTTTATCTGCATGGCACATTCTGTATGCATGGAGCCGAGGTAATGCAGTGGCCAGGGCTCTTGACTGCTGGTCGGTAGTCACGTAAATCAATTCTCGCCGAGTGAAAACTTTGATTAACTGATCTCAGCTTGCTTGTTGACACAGCCTACAATAGTTGTAAATGAGCGGGGTCATACTGACCATGCCACCCACCCTGTACCGATTGATCTATACACAAATATGCAGCTAGCATCAAATACCCAATATGCATCAAAGCGTGTGTCTTGTAGATTACACTGACCATGCCACCCACCCTGTACCGATTGATCTATACACAAATATGCAGCTAGCATCAAATACCCAATATGCATCAAAGCGTGTGTCTTGTAGATTACACTGACCATGCCACCCACCCTGTACCGATTGATCTATACACAAATATGCAGCTAGCATCAAATACCCAATATGCATCAAAGCGTGTGTCTTGTAGATTACACTGACCATGCCACCCACCCTGTACCGATTGATCTATACACAAATATGCAGCTAGCATGAAATACCCAATATGCATCAAAGCGTGTGTCTTGTAGATTACACTGACCATGCCACCCACCCTGTACCGATTGATCTATACACAAATATGCAGCTAGCATCAAATACCCAATAGGCATCAAAGCGTGTGTCTTGTAGATTACACTGACCATGCCACCCACCCTGTACCGATTGATCTATACACAAATATGCAGCTAGCATCAAATACCCAATATGCATCAAAGCGTGTGTCTTGTAGATTACACTGACCATGCCACCCACCCTGTACCGATTGATCTATACACAAATATGCAGCTAGCATCAAATACCCAATATGCATCAAAGCGTGTGTCTTGTAGATTACACTGACCATGCCACCCACCCTGTACCGATTGATCTATACACAAATATGCAGCTAGCATCAAACACCCAATATGCATCAAAGCGTGTGTCTTGTAGATTACACTGACCATGCCACCCACCCTGTACCGATTGATCTATACACAAATATGCAGCTAGCATCAAATACCCAATATGCATCAAAGCGTGTGTCTTGTAGATTACACTGACCATGCCACCCACCCTGTACCGATTGATCTATACACAAATATGCAGCTAGCATCAAATACCCAATATGCATCAAAGCGTGTGTCTTGTAGATTACACTGACCATGCCACCCACCCTGTACCGATTGATCTATACACAAATATGCAGCTAGCATCAAACACCCAATATGCATCAAAGCGTGTGTCTTGTAGATTACACTGACCATGCCACCCACCCTGTACCGATTGATCTATACACAAATATGCAGCTAGCATCAAATACCCAATATGCATCAAAGCGTGTGTCTTGTAGATTACACTGACCATGCCACCCACCCTGTACCGATTGATCTATACACAAATATGCAGCTAGCATCAAACACCCAATATGCATCAAAGCGTGTGTCTTGTAGATTACACTGACCATGCCACCCACCCTGTACCGATTGATCTATACACAAATATGCAGCTAGCATCAAATACCCAATATGCATCAAAGCGTGTGTCTTGTAGATTACACTGACCATGCCACCCACCCTGTACCGATTGATCTATACACAAATATGCAGCTAGCATCAAATACCCAATATGCATCAAAGCGTGTGTCTTGTAGATTACACTGACCATGCCGCCCATCCTGTACCGATTGATCTATACACAAATATGCAGCTAGCATGAAATACCCAATATGCATCAAAGCGTGTGTCTTGTAGATTACACTGACCATGCCACCCACCCTGTACCGATTGATCTATACACAAATATGCAGCTAGCATCAAATACCCAATATGCATCAAAGCGTGTGTCTTGTAGATTACACTGACCATGCCACCCACCCTGTACCGATTGATCTATACACAAATATGCAGCTAGCATCACACCCAATATGCATCAAAGCGTGTGTCTTGTAGATTACACTGACCATTGCCACAGTACACGGCTTTCTATGATTATGTTGCTTAGCGTTTCTGCTGACTTCTGATGTTGGTTTGATTTATATAAGTGCCGATCATTAGCTGTCAATGTATTTCACTGTCTTAGTGTCTTGTAAACGGTGATGGACTATGCAGCTTAAAAAGTTCTTTTTCCAAGCTCTAATAACGTATTTGTCAAATGCACTTTGACCTGTCTAAGCTAAGTCGGCGTCTGTGGATTAGGGACAGTGAACGCAATTTCATAGCCCTGACATACCGGCTTTGAAGTTCTGTTTGTTATTTTTAAAACAATGTGACGTTCAGTTTGCTATTGCTATCTGAGCAACCGACGCTCACACCATTATGAAAATCAACACAAGAGGAACTGCTTCCAAATCGGCAGCGGCGATTTCGAATATAGTTTACGGTATAAAGAAACTGCGTTCACTGCCATTAAGTCACAGCCGCCGGTATCAGTTAAGTAACTTGTGTATATTTTATACGTAGTTGTATCAGTATATGTTTGTTGTGCGTGTCTGCTGACGAAGGTTCTAGCAGCAAAGTTCATTTTGTCAGTTGTGATTATGTTCTTGTAAAGCTGACAAATATAACTTCTCGTTGCAGTCGACATGCTCGCTGTATTTTTACAGCTTTACTGCTCTTTACCAGCTGCACTACCAAAAAAAAAAAAAAACACATATGTTAATGTATATCCCACAACAAAGCTGTTGGTAGACTGTTGTATCGATGTTTACACTCACATACGAACTCATGGATTTTCGGGCCAGGAGTGGTGCTTTCTTCCATCTAACAAGCAACAGACTGAATTCGCGTATGATCGTGAAGTCGTCATTTGAAGTGTGCATTACATCGGTGCTGATCATCTACCATCATCAGGGAGAATTGCTATGACCAAGCTAATTCTTAAAACATGAGCAATAGCTTATGTAATTAGTTACTTAGATGTTATATCCTATTTGTTCTGTTGTATGACAGCATATCTTGGGATGTTAGTTAATTAGTCGCGGTTCCACCTTCACGGCAAAGGGACGCCCCAGTACATTAGCCTCCGTTTCTGTGCCTGTGAATATCACACAAAATTTTCCTCACTACCCCATGTGAAAAGTGGAACAGACAGGAGTCTCGACAAACCAACAGCCCGCATAGGTAGACCATGCATAATGCCGCTGCCAGAATGCCAACACAAAAGTCCACCATGAAAACTACAGTTCTTCGTCCTGGGATATGAGCGAACAAATTAGAAAAAGCGTGAATGTAGCAGAAATATGGTTTCCGGGGCGATGTTTATGAATACCTTGGACTTTCAGACTAACTAACAACGATTGTGTGGACGAGAATAATAAAAGAGTAAAATACTACACACAACTATAAGAAAGAGGCTGAATTCTTTGGTCATATGTTGGGAGAGAGGCATTAGATAACATTATGTTATTTAGCAAGATACATAAGATAATGATAATGCTGAGGATGGTAATGAATAAAAGAACAATATGTATAGTGGCATCGAAAATGTTGATTTTAAATTGTTTCATAAATTACGGTCGGCGAGGCAACCGACGTACCAGAGCTATTAAAGTATCTCGAAAGCTTTTATTCATGGCAACATAAATAACAAAGTTGAAAGACGCATTGATGCTAAACATGAGCTTGTACACATGATAAACAAACACGCCCACTGACCGGAAATTCGGGTCTTCTGTGTACACCGGAAACACCATAAAATTGGGCATGAACGCAGGCAAACCAATAGGGCAACACGTGAAAGTGTAAAATAGACATAAACACAGCAAGGTTTTTGTTGTACGAGATGTACTGTTGTTGATCTTAGCTCCGCCGTTGTCATTCTTTCTTTGAGTCATTCTCAGCCTCTTCAGTGTCGCCATTCTGATTTTAACCCCAATAGCAATGCACCCACAAAAAACAAATATGACAAGAACTGTTTGGGTGTTAATGAAGACTTCCAAAATTTTTAGCGCCCCACGCTGTCTCCAGTAGAGTGGGGATCTCACGGCGTAACCCACAGATGCATTACGGGCAGGGTCGAACATGTAAGCAAACTCGAACCAGTTCCGAACATAAGCCTGCAGTCCGTAAAATAAAACATTTGGAACAATAACGGAAACTAATGTCCGGCGTGGAGTTACAACAGATGTAAACTTCAGAGGCATGAAAACGGCAATAAGTCGTTCCACAGTTACCAGTACGGGGATGCATAACGACGTGCAGCCGCTGCCCCAATTCAAACTGTCAAAAATATGGTACAGATAGTACAGAACATGCGCAGTTAGCCTGGGATACTGAAACCCACCGCCGCCCCATTCGTACATTGGTTTCGGGGGTCCGTTAACACCCACCATGAAGAGAATGTCGGATATCGCTAATGAGAACAAAAGGATATTGGAACTCTTATGCAGTCCTTGTTTGGCCAGGACAATGAGGCTGACTGTATTGCCCACAACACCGATGATTGAGACAGTTGGCGTGACAATGAAGACTAGATTCCAGTGAACGAGGTCGGTTAGAGGATCCGCATCCACATAGTTGCTTCCACTTTTAATGAAGTTTATTGTACCATCCATGACACTGTTTCTGGAAGCATCTTTGTTTAGTTCATTTACTCTTGTAGACATCATTGTGTTTTGTCTCATCTGATTATAGCTTAAGGTATATTATTCATCAGTTAACTTAATTCTTTTAAGCTAATCATGATCTGAAAGTTTTTGATCGCTGTCTCTAGCAGTGTGGTTTAGTCACTAAGATTGTAATTTGTATTAGCGAAAAGACAAAGCACTAAATGAACATTAAAATATAGTTGAACTAAGATGTACGACAAACTTATTCAGTTCTAATACTACTTTTGATGCACGGCTAAAGCTCACACACATCCGAAAGCAAATAATACATTGTGAAGGAAATTAATGTATAACTAAGATCTTGCTCCAATCTTGCTGCAGATGCCGTGCTGGCTAAACAACAGCTTGCATACACATACCACAGAGATCTGCAAACACAAAGAATAAACCCGATAACATCAGTTATAATCTTATGCATGCTTATACTATATTTAACCGGCGTAATGAAACATCAGTATACTTACATAATTTGTGCAGGTCTATCTGTTTTACGTCTTCCGGGTCTAAAAGTCTAATAAAGTTGATGCTGCTTATGTTATTATTTATTGACTAGCTGCCTTATCTACATGCTGGCTTCCTGGCGAAGGTGTTTCGGTCGCAGTTCGTCATCCCGCATACCCGCGTTCGAAACACAGCTGCGGGCTATTCGGTAGCAGACCGCCTTACGTTGGTTTTGTTATGAAATGGTATGAGTGTCGGTCGTTTAGAAGGCAATTGCGAACTGCTGAACATAATCTTGCCAAGAGATAACAACAGCAAGAAATGCTGGTGTTGACTGCGACATCCTGTAAAGGATATGCAACTAACTTTTTCAGGCCTTATCTTCCCAAGTACATCATCCTGCTTCTCTCTTTCCTTCTCTTGTCTCCCTCGGGGCATTGGGTGGAGAATCTGTTGGGAATGAAATATGTAAATTCTGTAGAGAAAAGAATACTTCTTATTCTTCTTTCGTTTGCTTGAAATATGTCTATAACTGCAATGTTGTCTCTTGTATGAATGTAACAGTCTTTTTAGTTCACTCTGCGATCCATAGAGTTTATCTTCCACTGTTGTCTCTCTAGGCCAGAAGGTTCCCCTGGATATGTTGTAGTTGTAGTCCTGGAGTATGTGCTCTGCTGTCTGCGACACCAATCCACATGTGCACATGGCTGAGTCACCAATCTTGACTTTTATATACATGTGGTTGCGAAATCTATAGTGTCCTGTTCTGAGGCACGGAATAATGACCTGTTCTGATCTGTCCATAACGTATAACGTCGTAGTTGTCTTGAGTAGGGTTTGGCGGCTTTCGGACTGATTTATCATTTTTTTCTTTAGGTGGTACATCATATTGTTCTTCTTTTGCACCTTCCTTAGCCAAGCGATCAGCTCTGTCGTTTCCGGGTACTCCACAGTGGGATGGTATCCACTGTATGGTGACTTTATGCTGACTGCTAAGTTCAGAAAGTAGTGTCTTTAGTACTGGCAATTTCCCAGACAGGAGCGCCTCTATTACTGATTTTGCATCTGTCAACATCACCACAGGTTGTGTACCATGGCTGGTATTTTGTAATTTCTCTGTTGCTATCTTGATTGCATCAATTTCAGCATCATAGTTATGGCAGTACTTTCCTGTTGGAACTCTGGCCGTGCCCCTAGTATTATTTGGGTATTCTATGTACACTCCCGCTCCTCCATTTTGAACAGCATTTTGTGCTGACCCATCTGTGTAGACTCGGATCCAGAGGTCCTGTGGGTATTTGTCATCAAGGAAGCTTAGAGTTGCTGTTCTGCGCTGTACACTGTTCTGTTCTTCCTTGTCAAATATTCCTATCACTTTTGTCTGGACTTGTAGCTATAGTCTATGTTCATCTTTCCATGGGTTTCGCTCTGGAATAGTTGTCAGGGGGATACCAACGGTGGGAAGATCAGTGGTTTCTCTGCAGAGTCGTTTTGTCTGGTGGATAAAACTACTTCTTTTCAACCTCCCTATAGCTAAGTTTTCAAATCGGTTCTTTATAGGGTGGCCTGGCAAGCTGAGGAACTTTTCTGCTTGTATTAGTGTTTTTGTATCTCTGCGTGCTCTCAGTGCTTGTGTCCACCCCATTTTCTCCACTGCTACTATAGGGGTGGATCTCAGCCCTCCTGTGATGACTCTAAGAGCTTGATTTTGCACCTTGCCCAGCTCTTGTAGTGCGGTTCTTGATGCTGAACACTACGCAGTTGACCCGTATTCCAGGTGTGGTCGTATGCTCTGTTGATAAACTTTGCAAAGTATTTTCTCACTATCTCTCCATGTGGTTCCACTTAGCTTTCTCAGGATGGCTATTTTCCTTTTGTGACTGCTTTTTAAAAAATGTGTTTTCTCCATGTCAGCCTGTCGTCGAATGTCACACCGAGGTATGTTGGTTCTTTAGCTTCTCTTAGGGTTGTTCCATTTATCTGGATGATCCCTGCCTTTTGTTTCATAGAGAGGGTAAATAGAGTGGTACTGTTCTTGTCAGTGTTTATGCTAACACGCCATCTATCTGCCCATGCAACACATGTCTCTACAGCTCTCTGTAGCAATATGATGACCACTGATGCATGTTCATTTGTGTTCCACAAAACCAGGTCATCAGCGTACATTGCCGCTTTAATTCCTTCGGGTAGAGTAGCGACAAGATCATTGATGCAGATTAGAAAAAGTGTGGGGGACAAGACTCCACCCTGGGGAATACCAGGACGCAATAGTTCGTCTAACTCGGGCTCTTCTGCTGTGCAAGTATGCTTTCACCCATTTGTACATTCTTCCATTGACTTCACAGTTTGTCAGTTTCCTCATCAGACTTTGTCAAAGGCTTTCTTCAGATCTATCCATGCCGCAAATACCAGCTTTTTCTCTTGGAATGCATCCTCAACTTCTTGAGAGAGGTAAGTTGTCTGATCTTCCGTAGAGTAGCACTGCCTAAAGCCAGCCTGTTGTGGGACAAGAATACTAATTTAGATCTAATCGCTGTCATGCTATATGTGGTGTGTTGAATCACGAAAAGGAAATATGATAAAATGCCACACAGCAGATGTGAAGTTCCACCACCGTTTGCACACCCCGCCGGCCAGCGCTTTTGGGTAGGGAATAAGGAACTGTTCAACCTAGGTAGTACGGTTATGTTTGCCGTATTTTACCGGATATTTTTTGCGGTAATTTTCGGTTTCTTGTTATTGATTCTCCGATTGAAGGATATATAGAGTACCCGTGACGTTAAATACCCCGATGATTTCAAGATCGCATTAAAATGGAAACCGATTACGGAGTATTGTAGTTCCCTCCATTGTCTACGAATCTATACATGTTGGCTTCTCAAATTTTTCTTCTAACGAAGATAGAGAGATTGTCTTTTTAAGACGTAAGTAGACTCGTAAACTCCGTTTTATATAGACTTTGGGCATTGATCTACTATGAATAAATAAACTGAACATCCATTTGTACGCGTACTGTAAAATTATCGACTGATTAGGTCGTGGGTAACGCCTCAAGCTGAAATGATGAAGATCGCATGCTATGATGCCGTAATGGGATATTTCAATGGCGGAAAATAGCAGTTTTCCGTGTCTATTCAGCGATGATCATTTACAATTCTTATGGACTACTCAGAGCGATGGCAAAGATAATAAATACATGTTTGCATTCAACACCCATTGTAGTATTTATGTGTAAATTGCCATAACTCTACATGGTCGGTAACATACACATTTGGGTAATTTTTTATCACGACTTCCCTCAGAATCTACCTGCGCCGGCAAACAGCAGACATGGCATGCAGACTGACGTCATCACAGCATATATATATATAATAAATGTGTGGGCGTGAGTATGTATATTATTATTTTTTTTTTTTTGGTTTTGCATATCCTTTACAGGACTTAGCTGTCAACACCAGCATCTTTCAGCTGTATGTTGATCTCTTGGCAAGATTACGCTCAGTAGTTTGCCATTTCTTTCTGAGCGGCCGGCTCAGTATCCCGCAAGTCACGAGCGGGGGTCGAACCACCTCAGCTCTCGCTCCGCTACGAGACCCTGCGTGATAAACGGGATTACAGAGAGAAAGTGTTGTAACCCCACAGCCAGAGAGACCGGCATGTATATTATAGTATATATATATATATATATATATATATATATATATATATATATATATATATATATATATATATATATATCATGTGCCATGCCGGAAAGCGTGGGCGGTCATTATTCGCCATTTCACTCGATCACCAGAGTCGTGGATCAGCTCAGTGTTCCTGTCTCGTCCATGCCATGTGGCCAAGCCATCCAGATATTTTCCTCTCGGTCTTCCTCTTGGTCTGTTCCCTTCGATCTTGCCAGCTGTCACTAAGTTCTCCAGTCCATTTCTTCTCATAACATGTCCAAAAAATTTTGACTGTCTACGTCTAATTTCTCTAATCAATCTACGATTTTCATTTGTCTCTTGTAGTACTTGGTCATTGGATATATATCATCTTATCTCATCTCATCATGTTCCTTTTGTACCTTGCGTTGTCAAGGTGAAGTATAAACAGCGGGAGAGTGCCCGATTATGGGCTTCATTTATCGATATTCCCATGGACTCTGTTATTCCCTGCGTCCATCGCTTACGTGGTCGGCCTCTTCCTCTGTTTCCCTCTGGTCTGTACATCATTGCTTGTTGTGGTATACTGTTAGTTGGTAACCTACTTATATGGCCAAACCATTGACTTGCTGCCTTCTAATAAAATCTAGTGCACTTTAGTCCTGATTTCTTCATTTCTGATCTTATCTCTTCTTGATACATTGAGTATTCTTCTCAGGAATCTCATTTCTGTTGTTGTGAATTGTCTTTTCTCTTGTTCTGTCATTGTCCAAGTTTGGCATTGATAACATAGAGTTGGTAGGAAGATTGTGTTGTAAAGTGCTTTCTTAGTATTTATTGATACATGTTTGTTCTTTAGTATTGGTGCCATTTGTCCAATGAGTTGGTTTGCCTTCTTGCATCGATTTTCGATCTCGTCTTCTGATTTTCCATTTGATGATATTATACTTCTTAGGTACTTGAAACTCTTTACTTGTTTCAAGGGATGTTCGTTCAGGTAAATAGCTGTTGCTTTGTCTTCTTTAGTTATAGAAGTACCTCAGTTTTACTTGTGCTAATTTTCATGTTATGTTCCCTACACATTTCGTTTAGACTATTCATGTGGTCTTGTAATTCAGCTTCTGATTTTGCTATTAATGCTTGGTCGTCCGCAAACAGGTGTTCTCTAATGGTTAGATTTGCAGATGGTTCTTCTTCTGTGTTCTCGTCATGCGATGTTCTTGCGGTCTCTGTTTGGCTGGTTTCTTTTTATATATGTTGTCTATATATGTTATAAAAATGAGAGGGGACAGGACACAACTTTGTCGTACTCCGGATCTCATGGTGAAGGGTTCTGAGTGTCCTCCAGTTGCTCTCACTATGCATGTACTGTTGTTGTATATACTTCTACATAGGTTTGTTAG
The DNA here is from genome assembly GCA_963921405.1 of Cepaea hortensis. Lineage (NCBI taxonomy): Eukaryota > Metazoa > Mollusca > Gastropoda > Stylommatophora > Helicidae > Cepaea > Cepaea hortensis. Next base: position 78,513,900 of record OY992887.1, read on the forward strand.
ATGTGTACTCACTCCATATTGTTTAAGGATTTCCCACAGCTTGTTTCCATCTACTCTATCAAATGCTTTTTCTTATACCATACTGTTGTTTCACTTATTAAAAGTGAGAAACATTTACACTTCACCATTATTCTTTAACACATGATCTGACCTAATTAAAAATGTTGAATGGTTAGTAAAATATGCATCTTTCAAAGTAAATGTATGCAAAATTTTTTGTCATGCGTATTATAGACACTGGCACTATAATTTTATTGTGGGACGGCAAAGCAAATCAAATAGATTGGTGTAATGATTTATTATTGCAATATCTGACCTAAAGGAAATAATTGAAATGACCTCATATTAAACCCAGCAGCTAGCTTCTAAAAATGAGTAATATAATTACAGATATGGAAATTAATCACCAGAAAAACGAATCTAGAAAGTTTTTTAAAGAACTTAAGTCAATGAAACGAGGGCACCAACACCACACGTATGGTTTAAAAGACAAAAATGGGAATATGATAAATACCAATAAGGAAATGTGCAACACATTGAAAGAATATTTTGTTGAATTACTAAATTGTGAAGCTCCAAGTAACACTTTCCCACAGGAAGAGGTTCTAACGTGTGAACCACAAATTGAAGAACCTGCATTTGAAGAAATCCTATATGTAATCACACGACTTAAAAACAATAAGGCAACTAGGACTGATGGAATTGCTGCAGAATTTATAAAGGCAGGTGGCCATGCATTACATCTAAAGCTATACGAACTAATAATAAAAATCTGGAGGACAGAAGAATTACCCCATGACTGGAAAGAGTCATTATTGATACCTATCTTTAAGAAAGGAGACAAGTTCCAATGTGAAAATTATAGAGGAATATCACTACTGCCCACAAGCTATAAGATACTATCCGCAGTATTACTAAACAGACTAAAACCATATTCAGAAGACATATTAGGTGACTACTTGGCGGGTGTTAGACAAAACAGATCAACAATAGATCAGATATTTATCTTACGACAAAAAGCCGAGAAAAATTGGGAATATAAAAGAGATCGCTATAAAATTTTTGTGGATTTTAAAAAGGCTTATGATAGTGTACATAGGAATAGTCAATGGAATGCTATGCAGGAATTTGGAATACCAAGGAAGATAATCAATATGACCAGACTATGAATGGAAGATACTTATAATATAGTAACATATAAAGGCAGGAAATCAGACCCTTTCCAAATAACATCTGGCTTGAAACAGGGTGATGCACTATCGCCGCTACTCTTCAATCTGGCTCTAGAGAAAGTTGTAAGGAAGGTTTAGGAGGAATGTGATATTGGAGGAACATCCTAGCTGCTTGGTTATGCAGATGATATAGATATTATAGGGGAAAATGAACAAAAGACATTAGAAATATTGACTAACTTAAAGGAAAAAGCCCAAAATATGGGGCTGGTTATCAACCAAGATATGACAGAATATATGGTAATTTCAAGAGTAGGAATGGCTAAAAACTCTGGCCACATACAAATAGATAATATGACCATTAAAAGAACGGAAACATACAAATACCTGGGTACAATCTTCAACTGCTCCAACATCATAAGGGAAGAAATACAAACTAGAATCATTTCTGGAAATAAGATATACTATGCACTACAACATTTACTAAAATCAAAGGCGCTATCTCGTAACACCAAAATCAAAATATACAAAACACTGATCAGACCAGTTGTGCTGTATGGCTCTGAAACCTGGAGTACAACGAAAGGAGACGAAGCCTTGTTACAAACCTTTGAGAACAAAATTTTAAGACGCATCTTTGGACCCATTAGGGATACACAAAGTGGAGAGTGGAAAAGAAGAAGTAACAAAGACATTTATGATCTGTTTAAGTCCCCGCTAATCACTGGTATCATGAAGGCTAATAGACTACAATGGCTGGGGCATATGGAAAGAATGGAAGATAATAGGGAAACAAAACTCGGGAAATAAATGACCGTAGACCCCGAGGTAGACCAAGAAGACGGTGGAGAGATAATATATATACAGACCTACAAGCACTTGGAATCAACGACTGGCAAGAGAAGGTCAACCAGAGAGACGAATGGAGACGGACTGTATCTGCAGTAAAGAACCTCAATGGCTCGGAACGCTGAAGAAGTAGAAGAAGCTAGCTTCTAAAGTAAATCATAATGCACTCTATTAATAAAGCCCAAAGAAACCATATATATTGATATAGAAACCATATATATTGATATCTGTGGGGCAAGGAAACAGAACATATGGTGTCACTAATTTATTAACATCACATGATTTAAATTAGTGAAAGATTTAATAATGCATATCCTTTACAGGATGTCGCAGTCAATACCAGCATATTTTGCCGTTGTGATCTCTTGGCGAGTTTACGTTCAATAGTTTGTCATTGCTTTCTGGTTGACCCATACCATTTCGAAAAAACCAACACAAGGCAGACTGCTGCCAAATCGCCCACAGTTGTGTTTCGAACGCGGGTATGCGGGATTTCGAATTGCGTCCGTAACCTCTCGGCCAGGGAGCTGGCTTTAATAATGTAGGTGATTAATAACAATTACTCAATTAATATAACTCAGAATATAATATTGTTGTATGTGCAGACTACAGTCTCCATGGCGAAGAGGTTGCAGACGTGATTCGTAATCCCGTATACCCAGGTTCAAAACACAGCCGTGCTGTTTTTTTTTTCAAACAAGGCATAGGTGCCGGTCGTTCAGAAAGCAATGGCAAACTACTGAACATAAGATTTGCCTAGTTGTCACGAACAGTGAACAATGCTGCGGTTGACTGCTACGTCTAGTAAAGGACATGCAACTAAAATATATGCAGACTAACTAACTCATGGTTTGGTTATTTACTTTTTTCTAAAGTGCATGATTTGGCATTTTATAAAAGCTGAAAGCCACCATAAAACTTTAGGGTTTATTACATCATTCACAACTTGTATTATTACATGACTGTCATGGTGCACTATTTTTGCGTTTGGAAAAATGCTCTATATTAATAAAATGACTTTAAGAGGAAGGAGGAGGAAGAAGAATGAGAAGGCGCAGGCGGAGGAGGGGCTGGAGTGGAGGAAGAGGCAGGAGGAAGAGGGAGTTTAAGATCTTCATTTGAATTTTGCTTTCTCACGGTGGCCCTCAAAATAATAACACGAGTTATCCCCCTTAGCGAAGAAGAATCAAGAGCAGTTATCTGCCCTTAGCGTATGTGTTTTGGTCACACTTTCTGATGACGGAAAAACCGTATTTTCTATTTGCCTATATTAAATGATAAACTGACACGCAGACATTAATATATCGGCTTTGAATTGGCCTACAGACTTGAATAAGGTACCGTTGGCATTGTTTTTTTTTTTTTTCTTTCTTTCTTCAAGAGGTATACAACTATGCAGGTTATATAATTAAAAAGCAATTTGGAAAATGTTACTAAAGTGGCTAGTCCAACCCAGTCCCCGTGGAGATGGCACCTCGGTACCATATCGGTAGAACAATCTCTACATCAACCAGACTCCGATAGATGCAAGCCAATTTCAGGGCTCACATCGCCTAAACTCCAATGCGACAGACATGAGTTAAAACTCACAGTCTTCCAGCGGAAGTGAAAAACGACAACACAAACTCGAATGCCAGAGGATTGGTGAGTCATGATGGCAAATATCTGCTCCAGACCAGGCCCACGTAGAAGAAGGTTTAAGACAATAATGGAAGTCGACACGACTGAAAGGTTTAACCCGCTTACATTTGTACGATTGGCCGCTGCGAGTGAGTTAAGTCAACACGGTTGAGATGTTTAACACGTTTAAATATGCACTGTTGACCGCTGCGAGTGGGTTAAATCGACACGGCTGAGAGGTTTAACCTGCTTAAATTTGCACCGTTTGCCGCTGCGAGTGGATTAAGTCGACAATGGCTGAGTGGTTTAACACGCTTTAATGTGCTCTGATGACCGCTGCGATTGGGTTAAGTCGACACGGCTGAGAGGTTTAACCCTCTTAAACTTGCACTGTGGGCAGCTGCGAGTAAGTTCATTTCACACGTCGATCACTTTAGATTTCAACGTTGAATTCCCATCCCTGACGTTTTTTTTTTTCCATATCCCATACAGGACATCGCTGTCAACAGCAGCATCTTTCAACTGTCTGTTGATTTCTTGGCAAGATTACGCTCAGTAGGTTGCCATTGCTTTCTGAGCGTCCGGCTCAGTTATCCTGCAAGTCACCAGCGGGTGTCGAACCGCTTCCAGCTCTCGCCAGCTACGAGACTCTGCGTGACAAACGAGATTACGGAGAAAGTGGCGCGAATTAAAAGTACCTCAGAAGTTGCAGAGGTTTCGCATATAGGAAAGGGGCACAGCTAATAAGGAAAGCTAACCATCACGTAAAAATTAACTCACGTGCACTCTTTACTAGTAGCAAGTGTCTGAACTACTCGACATGATAAGAAACTGACAATAATATCTGCTAATATTTAGTAATTATATCACGTATGTTAAACCTACGTTTCAATAATCATTGTGTAACATTCAAGAAGAGACGAATCAATTTGTACGCGTATTGGTGGATTTTTATTTGCCATGCACTAGGTAACTCCCTAGAAAGCTTTCAAAGTCTGCCAGTATACATTCGATTACTTTAAGACTGCACTCATCGTTTAACTCTATAATAAAATAAGATTTCAAGTGTAACTATCTTTTTGGTCTCGTTGCGAAACATTGCATGTGCGATCTTAAGCAGTCTGCACCCTTAGGGGTAAAACGAGTAAAATTATTATCACTTATCTCTTTAAGGGGCAATACCTGCAACTAAAGTAAATTACTTACAATACTGAACCAATTTGCTTTTTAAATTGGGATAATGATAAAATATAGTATGTCGTGTTTTTATCGACAATGTGACATTGAATTCGTGAACTGAATATGTAATTACGAAATGGAACAGCTATAATTTTATATCAGTGAGTATGAATGGGTTTGACAAACCTATTAACGTAATGTTAAACCAAAGAAAGATAGAACGTATACAAACATATGTGATTGTATGAGAAATGTAGTATCATCGCATCTTGATTTTCTTGTACCTTGTCGATGTGAAGCATAAACAGTGGGAGAGTGCTCGTTTATGAAAAGTAGTGTGGCAGGGAAAATATGCACTTGTAGACAAGGAATATTTGATATTAAAGAGACAGTAAGGAAATCTCTGTAATCTGTCACATGTTACAACTATAGTATCTGGTAATAGCAGTTAATAATGCTTTGTTAACGGAAATGCACAGACGTGAGTTAAATGACAGATGGATCCTTGTATGCAAACATTGGCATAGAGACAAAGTATGGTTTGTAAGATCACACATATCGATGGCTAAACTTCACTGTCGTTTAAGTGGTCCGTTGGCTAGACTGCTGGTCTCATAAACCGTATGGCGCCGATTCGAACCCCCATAGCAGAATAATTTATTTATATTGTAGGTAAAATAAGAAATCTTTGTTAACATGCACACTATAAGACGACTGCTGGGACAAGAAGTATTATGCCACGGCCCAGAAAGATTCTCTCTGAGGGCACAATGTGTCCGAGATGATAATTTCGCTACAGAGGGAAACTACCACAAGAGCATAAAATACTGTCGAAATTGGCGCCACCAGAGTCAATATTACAAAATAAGTCTGCAGTATTGGTTGACATTAATAGGAAAAAAGGCCATCATAAATGCCATTAAAGACACTGGGTGAACTGATGACTAAGGACACTTGGGAATCTGCTTTTATATCCAGAGTGAAGGCGATGGGCGTGGTGCAGAGAGATGTCAGGTAATGTCATTTTGTTACCTGATTCAGTGCCAAGAATAAAGTAGTCTTGGACCATACATAGTCTCTCATCTCATCTCATCATGTTCCTCTTGTACCTTGCGGTGTCGAGGTGAAGTATAAACATCGTGAGAGTGCCCGATTATGGGCTTCATATATCGATATTCCAATGGACTTTGCTATTCCCTCCGTCCAACGTTTACGTGCTCGGCCTCTTCCTCTGTTTCCATCTGGTCTGTATATCATTGCTTGTTGCGGTATGCTGTTGACTGGTAACCTACTTGCATGGCCAAACCATTTGAATTACTGCTTTCTAATAAAATCTAGTGCTGCTTTAACCCCCACTTTAGTCCTGATTTCTTCATTTCTGATCTTATCACTTCTTGATAGATTATTCTCAGGAATCTCATTTCTTTTGTGATTTTTCTTTTCTCTTTTTCTGTAACTGCCAAGGTTTGGCATTGGTAACATAGAGTTGGTAGGAAGATTGTGTTGTAAAGTGCTTTCTTAGTAGTTATTGATACATGTTTGTTATTTAGTATTAGTGCCATTTGTCCAATGAGTTGATTTGCCTTATTGCACCTATTTTCGATCTCACCTTCTGATCTACCATTTGATGATATTATACTTCCTAGGTCACCTACTGGTGATGTCAGATGATGACACGGAAGAACTGGCCAGAGAATTCAACACCAGTATCCAGAGGGGTCAGATCAAAGAGGAAAGGCTACACAGCTACTTGCTGCCGCTGCCAAAACCAAACAAAGACCATTCCAAGATAAGCGGCTACAGAATCATTACGATGCAGAACACTGCTGGCAAGCTACTGGAGAAAATTGTAGCACACAGACTTGGAACAACTCGGCTGCTTCCCGCTCACACTTGGAGGATACAGACGTAATAAAGCGTCATGGCTGAATGCTGCGGTCTTTGCTCAAGATGTCTACGAAGGATTTCAGGTCAGAGAAGAGACATGATTGGCAGCCATAGACTTAGACGACGCATACAATATAGTATCATTCGAGCACTTGATGCAAACCCTTCTCAGACTGAAGGTGCACCCTCACCTTGTACGATGGATAGCTGCAGTTCTGCTCCAAAGGAAGGTGGTGCTAAAATTCTGGAGTTGGTCTTCTGAGCCGATAACGATACGTCCAGGATTGCCGCAGGGTTCACCACTGTCACCAGTACTATTCAACGCGTATAGGGTGCCGACCACTGAACAAGAGTTGGACGGGAGGGGTAGGACTCTGTCATTTGCTGACGACATTCTCGTGTATCGACAGGGTCAAGATAGACAGGCGGTTGCCAATGATATGCAAGGCGAACTAGATCGAATTTCCTCATGGTGTGATGATGCCGGCGCCCTTGTCAACCCTGCAAAGGCATCGGTTACATGGTTCTCCCTAAACAACCATATTGTTAACACAGACCTGCCGGCAGTAAGAATGGATGGGAGCATTTTGAGTAGAACCCAGTCAATGACATATCTTGGCGTGAGGCTTGATCGTAGCCTGTCCTTCAGAGATCATATCATTTATGTCATAACGAAAGCTCGAAAAGGTTTGTCAGCAATGAGAGTCATGGCGACTGCCAATATCGAGCAAAGACTGCTAATACTTCTGTTCCAAGGACTGGTGCTTTCACGCATCGAGTATGCCCTGGCCATCCTCACTGTCAGCCCTACACAGATTGGAAGACTTGAAAAGGTACAAAACGAAGCTATACGCATCATTTTGGGCTGCACGAGAGACACTAGCTGTGTAGCAATGAGATACCTCCTTGACTTCCCGACAACGGAAAACAGGATCAAAATCTGGAGAGCTCGTGCACACTTAAAAATAAGTGCAGATGAGCAGCACCCTCTGCATGACGCTATATTCAGAGAAAATGGCGACAGGCTAAAGAGGGGCAATTCGTGGATGGGTTGGGCGGAAGATGTCGTCAGACAGGTCTGCAGTCTTACCTGTATCAACCCCGGCAAGGAATGGGTGCCGGTGCCTCCAGCTTTTTCGACAGACGGTGCAGAGAGCAGAACCCTGCCGCTGTCAATTCAGGGGTCAACGCGCTCATCTATGAACACTCAGATAGCCCCGAAGTGCTTATCTATACTGATGGATCTGTTGTAAAGCAGCAGAGAAGTGCATGGACATTTACAGACCGTTCCGCCGGCCGAACCGTTCAAGAATCCAGTGGTGCCCACTCTATGACCACGAGCTGCATGACGATGGAGGTGATGGCAGTTACACAGGCTTTCATATGACTGGAGTCACAGCATTATACCAACGTGTGTGTACTAAGTCACTCAATGAGCATGATTCAGAAGGTCGAAGCTGGAGCTGTACGCAGACAGTAGACTGAGTCGCTGCGGAAGTCTGTTGTCCATAAAGTCACCTTCATCTTCGTCCCGGGACAAGCGGGAGTCGAGGGAAATGAACGAGCTGATAAACTGGCTGGCTCTGCACCCCATGTAGATGGCCAGTCCATGGATCGTGCCGATGTTATTAACATTCTTAAAGATATGGCGAGAACAAAAGACTTTGACGTCAGTGAATCTCACATCGCTCTCCAGGATGAAAGACTTAGGAATAAGAATCGGCACGGCCAGACGCGAGAGGTACATCGGGAAAACGAGGTGCCTCGTCAACCAACACAGAACTGGCACTATTAGCCACTGGACGCTGATGCATATGCTGGGGGGAGGGTCTGAGCACCTATGGACCTGTCCGGAGTGCGATGAAGATACCACAACTGATAACTGATAACTGATAACTGATACTTCTTAGGTAGTTGAAACTCTTTACTTGTTTCAAAGGATATTCGTTTAGGTGAATTGTTATTGTTTGCTCTTCATTAGTTATAGTCATTACCTCTGTTTTGCTTGTCCTAATTTTCATGTTATGTTTCCTACACATTTCGTGTAGACTATTCACGTAGTCTTGTAATTCAGCTTCTGATTTTGCTATTAGTGCTTGGTCGTCCGCAAACAGGAGTTCTCTAATGGTTAGATTTGCAGATGGTTCTTCTTCTGTGTTCTCGTCATGCGGTATTCTTGCTGTCTGTGCTTGGCTGGTTTCTTTACATATGTTGTCTATATATGTTATGAACAAGAGAAGGGACAGGACACAACCTTGTCGTACTCCAGATCTTATGCATACTATACATAGTAAACAATCAAATGAACAAGTATTATAATGTAAATTCCCATTAACAGAGCATTGAAATTGTGTAATATCATCGTCACCATGTGCCATGCCGATAAGCGTGAGCGGTCCTGATTCGCCATCTCACACGATCACCACAGTCGTGGATCAGCCGAGTGTTCTTCACTCGACCATACCACATGGCCCAGCCATTAAAAGTGTACTGTCTATAACGCACTTCAACACTCTTTTTCTCGTTGCAAATGACATCTTTTTATTGGTAAGTATGTGATCCATCTTGCAAAAGACTACTTTTGCCATAACGATTCTTGATCTAATCTCTTCAGAGACATTTCGCATCAATTATGATTGTTCGGAGATAATTGTACCGATTCACTTGTATAAGAATATTTCCATTTACTTGTATATAACATTGTGGTATTTCATTCTTCTTAGTGAAGACTATAATCTGTGTCTTCTTACAATTTAATTTTAACCCTAGTTGTTCACGGTGTGCAACACTGCATCAACGAAATGTTGCGGATCCTGCTCATTGTCTGCAATCAATACTGTATCATCCGCATATCTAATGTTATTGGTGTTATTTCCCATAATGATGATTCCTCTCAAATCTTCTAAATTCATTAAAATATCTGGAGACATAACACACCCCTCTCTTAATAGGCTGATATTTACCTACTTCATTATCAATCTGTATGGTAGCTTGTTGTTTCCTATATATGTTTGTACACGTCTAAAGTCTTCCCATTTTTAGATCTGCAAGCAACTTCATCATGTTGACATGTCTTACTTTATCGAAAGCCTATGTGTACTCAATAAAACAAAGTCTTTGTTTACTTCTATTTTAAAAAAAAAGTTAGTTGCATATCTTTTACAGGACGTAGCGGTCAACCCCAGTATTTTTTGGCTGTTCGTGATACGTAGCCAAGTTTACATTCAGTAGGTTGCCATTGCTTTCTGAACGACCGGTACTGATACAATTTCATGAAAACCAGCGTAACGAGGTCTACTACCAAATCGTCCACAGCCGTGTTTCAAACCCGGTATTTGGGATTACGAACTGCGACGGTAACGCCTTCGCTACGGAGCCGACATGGTTTCATTAATTACACCGGTCAGTTGAATAAAATGTTGACTACCCGTCCAGAAAACAATGGCAAACTAATTAACGTAAACTTTCCCAGAGTTATCAATACGAGTTAGGGAACATCGCTGTCTCCAGATATTCCGATTAAAAGCTGCTCCTAATTTAAGGAAGTGAATCTTCTCAGTTAAGGCTTTAGTATTTCTCATTCATTCATTCATTCATTCATTCATTCATTCGTTCCCCCATCCATTCATTCATTCATTCGTTCGTTCACCCATTCATTCATTCATTCATTCATTCATTCATTCATTCATTCATTCATTCATTCATTCATTCATACATTTATTCATTCATTCCTTCATTCATTCATTCAGTAGCATGTCATTTACAGAACCTCGCTCACATAACAACCTTCCGGAAAACTTATCGGTCAAATGCAAGATGTCCTGCGCATGATACACTCATCTGGAAATCATCTGCCATATTCTGCGCCCATCTTCTCTTTGTCCTTCCTCCTAATCTCCTTGCAGGCATATACCCTCCATTATTGTTCTCTCCAAATTTTCATGACATTTCAAGTAACCAACATATTTCAAATTTCTTTGTTTTATCGTATTGGAGATAATTGAGTCGCGACTAATACTCACACACAAGACAATATATTAATAATCGCCCACTGAAAAGAAAGGACTCTTCCTAACGAACACTAACATCATTTAATGTAGTTAGTAGTCACTCATATATACAACGATGACGGATTTTGTCTACACTATGAATTATCACTGCCAAGACTCCACGACATACCTGGGAAATTGGTCTTGGTGGACATGTCATTATACGGCCAAGATGTGTGTAATGGTGGTGAAGTCTGCCAGTGTTCTCTGCAATAATCGAACACAAGTTTGGATAGCGAGTCACCTGGTTTATGCCACATTTAGAATATGTCAGTAGATATATTACAGTCATCAATCTTAACTGTTCCTGTCACAACGCCCTTCTTCCCAACTGCAGCTGAATATGTCCCAGTGTTGTCGGAGTGTCCAAATTCAGGGCAAACAATCTATTCCATGATGGCATCTGGTGCGACACTTCGTGGTATGAATCACTCAAGCGTGACAAGATGACAATTCCCCGCTATACTAGCCTGTAGTTCATAAGGCTACTACTATTGGCGTCGACAACATCTTCAAGCGTTACGACCAATTGAAGCTGGGTGGCCATCTTTCCAACAGATAAAGGACGCTTAGATAGATATTACTTCCAGATGACAACGGAAGTTGTTGTTGATATTATCGTCACACCACTTAGGAACTTTGTGGTGATTCCATCCACAAAAGATGGTTCCTGTAACAATAATAGAAAATAGTTGAACCTATCCAGAGAGAATCCGATTTTCTTACCCCCTCACTCACTCACTCACCCCAATACCGACACAATACTGATCAATCAGATCGATAGAATCAGACGAATATCTTTGGTCTTTAAAACACGACGTCCCCTTAGAACTGATCTTCTTTACGCGAATGGATTCAAGATCAAAAAACACTTTACAAGATAGAATCCAGATAATGACAAGGCGTAATTCTAGGCCCGGAACTTGTCTTCCAAAGTAGAGCACCTTAAAGAATAGGGCAGTACAAACCCGTTCCCTATGAAGCAGAGTACAGATGTATGCAGAGTCTCGACATCCCACATGATGATGAGCCGTGGAGCCAATCCAGAAGCCATTGTAGGGTGCCAGTCGATCACTACGTTTTCAAGGAGTGTACTGGATTTCAAAGATTCTCTATGTCTCACAAGCCACAGGCCTCAACAAAAATTTTGGGCTTGGGTGTTACTCAGTTTATTTTGTTTGTAATTCCTGGGATGGAACTTTTAGAGGGTTCGTGATGCATGTGTTCTAGTTGACGGATCCAAAGGTGGCGCATTTCGTGAAACACAACATATCAATCTGGGGTTGATCGCAACGTCCTGAAAACTACATGCAGCTTTTGTGTTATTTCTTCTGGACACTTCTACATCCTCTCTCAAGCAGTTCATCTCCCACGTGACGCGTTAACTCTTGTGGGATGTTCATGTGCACCAAGCTGAAAACTGATAACAAAGTGTTGGACGACAGATGCAAGATGTAGAATAATCCATCTAACGGCAGAATTTCATCAGATGCAGAATATTGTATGACAGCATCCCTATTGGTGGAGCTAGGAAAACATTAATTGAAGGATGCCCTATACTGCCTTTATGTTCCTGGAGAATAATGGAGACTCAATAACATAAAGAGTATGAAAGAACCGCAGATCAGGCAGTTGTGATTTCTCCTAGAACCCTAGAACCCCAAGTTACGTCAAAAACCGACATCACAGCACTCGGAGCATTTCCATAAGCACCCCATCGTCATTTTCAACAACCAGCGAAGAATACCAATTCAAAGTACACCAGTTGCCGTGTGATTATGTGTCAGTCTGGCCTTTACTCAGTAAAATGAAAGTTAGCAAATTCCTCTGGCACTCACTGCTGCATCATTCTTTCCAGACAATAATGATGCATATGTTGTTCCATACTATAAACATGAGCCTAAATGGCCCTGGCATATCTGCCTTATCGTGCACTAATGAATTATGTGGGTGATTAAGAAGGCCAATTACATCTGGATTCAATAGGTCAAGTTGGACAAGCTTTTGTTACCAACATCAGAGAGAAGGCAGTCTGGTCATCACATGAGATGAGAACTTTTGAAGAAGGTTGTCACACCCCGGAGAATCAAAGATGCTAGAGACAGAGGGCGACAGATGAAGAAAATGCCGGATAGGTTGGAGAAATGGAACTCAAGTGGTCAAATTTACCAAGATTACTGAGGACAGATGTTTGTAAAGGATCATGATAGCCTACTGCTGTCTGGATATATTAATTCTGGTGTTATAATGCTTAATTAGTAGGTCTGCATAGCCGAATGGATAAGAAGGCGTGTTCTCAAACATCTGGTGTGTTGATGCCTAGGTATGGGGTCCAACCCCTACACAGGACAGTTGGACTAATTGCCTCGTTTGGAATTTGCCTAGAGGAAGTAAACATCAGTCAGAGGCTAGTCCAGTGGTTCTCAACCGCTGGAGAATTCCCCCCCCCCCCCCAAGGGGGAATTTTAGGGTTTCCAGAGGGAGAATTAAGATTATTTCAAGATAGCGTTAATACAAGAACCGATTACCTGATATTGTTTTTTTCTTTCAGACTGTACGGTTCTGTACGTCTTAGCCTTCTAAAATTCAATTTAGAAAGTAAGTAGACCCACAAATCATGTTTTATGTGGACGTCTAGACTTGTGTTAGTATGTGCTATTAAATTTAGCTTCCATTATTACGTATACTGTGTAGGGGAGGGGGCGGAATTTTTTGGTAGGAAATACGAAAGGGGGAACGACGTTCTGAAAATATGGTGAAGGGGGGCACGGGCGAAAAAAGGTTGAGAACCACTGGGCTAGTTCTATGCCCAACCATGCTTTAATAAGTTTTAAAAATTTCTCTCTACCATAAGCTACATGCCGTGTCTCTGTTGCATAGCTTCGTTCTGTATCCTTTTCATCCTTTCTATCTGCTTATGGCTGAGAGTCAGGATTGCCAAAACAGAAAGGACCAGACCCTCGTAAAGAAGACATAGATGGCGCTGCTCACAATTTGCCGCCACCATCACCCGCTTCGCAGCCAAACCCCGCTTAGCCTTTGTTATGACCTGGTCTACGTGCTCAGTATAAGCTAGGCTTCGATCATATCGTATCCCTAGGTAATTCATTGCCTGCGTTCTTTCCAGTCTCTGAACACAGATTTACAGTTAGCGTTGGGCTGTTGAGAATATGGTTATTCAAAGAGAACCATGTCACTGTTGCCTTTGTTCGGTTGACCATTGCCCTAGATTCAAATCACCAAGTGCTTATGTGATTGAGTTCGGTTTGTAGTTCGATAGCAACCTGATCTCCATCCTTACCATGACGATAAACTAAAATATCGTCTGCAAACGACAATGTCCTCCCCGGTCCTATGATTTGCTCGCTAGTGATTCTCACAGTGTAGGCGTTGAACAGCACCGGAGATAATGGTGATCCCTGTGGTAGGCCGCGATATAATGTTGTTGGTTCTGAAGCCCAACTGGAGCATCTAAAAACTACTTTCCGTTGGAAAAGGGCTGCAGCGATCCAACTAAGGAGGAAAGGACTTATCATGAGTTCAAGAAGCTGAAGCATTAAAATATCCAACGGTATTCTGTTGTACATGTCCTCAAGATCAATCGCTGCAGGAAATGTTTCAATGCCTGAGTGGAAACCTTCATAGACATCATGGGCAAAAACTGCTGCATTGGTCTAGGTTTCTCTTTTTAGACGGTGCCATCCTAGGGTAGGTGGGAAAACACCTTGCCTCTCTAGCTGGCTTGATATTTTTCTGGCACATAGCTTCTCCAATAGCATGCCTATTGTATTCAGCATGATTATTACTCGATATACCTGAATGTTTGCGTGATCTTTGCCAGGCTTCGGCAAGGGAATCAGATATCTGAGTAACCACTCCTCCTTGATGCTATCAATCTCTATACTGTTATTGTACATGTCTGCTGGTTTCTCTAGCTCGTTGTCGGCACACCTATTGATGTCGTCATATCATATGCCGTCTGGCCCTGGAGCGCTGCTTTTAATCGTCGAAGCACAGCCTTGATTTCTTCCACTGTCACTGTGTCTTCATCCGAAATGTTGTGGGCCTCGCACTTTTCTGAGGTGACCTCCTTGGCAAGATTTCGGCTTCTCATGTCTGTCTGGTTGCTCTACTCTAGATAGCGTTCGAAGAGGTCGTTGCCCTTGTTCTCGTCAGTTCTCTGCCAGATGAGGTCAGCACCTTGGAAGTCAGGAATCCTCTTATTCTTGGCTACCCCACTCATGCTTTTATGTTGTCGCCAGAACAATTTCAGTGACTTGTCTGTGCTTACTCGTTGACATACCTCTGCTCATTTTTCACTTTTAACCATCTTAACCAGTTTTTTTTTTTTTTTTTTACAATAGCTTACTTGTGTGTGCATCTCTCTTTCTAAGGGCATACAGGGACTAGGATGGGCAACTCTGTTCTTATTGGCGTTTTGCCATTTCCTTACAGCACTACGCTTATCCACCCAGGCCTTTTCCACCTCCAAATTCCACCAAAGTGGCTGCTCCCGGGTTATTTTCCTGCCCTGAAGCTTTCTGCGCTTTTCTCGCCTTATTTTACTCACCACATCTTGCCCTGTACTGTCATACTGGAATGTCTTGACCGTTGACTTGTGCTGCCTCGTTCTGCCTTTCTCCACCAATATGCTGCCGTGATACCCTAGTACACCCCATCCACACACTGTAGTGAGTGAAGGAGAAACCAGCGGCAGATCAATAACACTGTCCTCATCACCTGGACGACTTGCTGTCCTGGTGATACAGCCACTGTTGATACAAACCAGGTCAATGGTTTAAAGTGCAGTCTCGAGCTCCTTTCCCTGTGTGTTCGGGGAAATTTCCCCCCATGATCTGCCTTTAGCTTTGAAATCGCCACAGAAAATAACATTTCTCTCGTGACCTAATATGCCACTCAAGCATTGCCACTTCTGGGAATCCACACTCGAGTTACGGGCATAAACATTAACCAACACAAATGGTAGACCGGATTGAACTCTAACCGCCTGTATTTGTATGTCGTCATTTTCCCAACTCGACATATCTAACTCTGAAACCACCATACTGTCGCGAATGAGGATCGCCACTCCCAGGTGTCAACTGTTGTAGAAACATTTAAAGCCGGCAATTTGGAGTAGTAGATCACCCAGTCTCGTCTCCTGGAGCGCTACAATGTCGTTCCTGTATACCAGGTTTTCCAGAATAGGGCCTCATTGTTTTACAAAAAGATTAAGAAGAAGTTTCCTGTTTCTAAATTGGTCGTTTAATGTAATTAGTTTTCAGAATTTAATTAACTGTTTCCCAAGTTGCCACCTCTTTTTGTTTTTGCTCACTTACATGTCACTTCATTACAATTACATTTGAAACCAAAACCGAGTGGTAATCCGCACTATCAGTACTGAACGTCCTATCAATACAATGAACTCAAAGTGAATTGAGACCCAGGGTGGATACCATCGGTAATGTAAGGCCTTCACGTTTTCTAGGCCACTACACAATGAGCTGATGTCATCTTACTCTCTATACATCTTACACACCTTACGCCATCTTGGACATACGGTGCTAGGTCCATCGGCACACGGTGGATGATATGTTCTGTATCACACTGGACGCCTTTCCTCACCAAGACACTTGCGGTTACCCATCATGCCCCGTGATGTACTCAGATACAAAAAAGGTCATCCCTACTGGATGTTTGGAACTCAACACATCATAGAGGCGTGGCTAACATGCTAGCACTGATGTTGCTGTTCTGCTAGAGTGGTAGTACACTCTATTGAGGTCTCTATTACCAACTGTTCAGATTCACATTAACACAGAGAGTGATTTTGTGTTGTATTTACTGGTAAATTATGTATTGTTTAGAAACATGGATAATATATACATGGTGTAAGAGTAGACCTGGCACTTTCGAAATGTTGTTACTTAGACGACTTCAATCAATATTTTGTCAGTAGCATAAAAAGAAAGAAAAAAAAAAAAAAAGCATAAACAGATTACAAATATAATATAATACCAGTGTTGTATAGCAATGTTTGCATCGGTGAGTTAAATGTCATCTGTGCAGAGATGCAGATAGACAAGAAAAGTGAGAAAATATGCACTGTCTTTCTACTTTGCCAATACGACACTCGTGTGGTAATCTTAGGTTAAGCCCGCAGGATTAGCCGGTGGTATGAAAAACAGTTCATGTATGAAATAGGAATCATATCATGTGACCCACACTGAGCATCGAGAGACGTCAGTCTGTCTCGACAGTTGTTCGTCTGCCGTGTAGGATATTGACGTAGATCAATCACTGGAGAAATCCCTACCAAGAAATACTAGTGTAAGAAAGCCATCGCCTATTTGAAGAGAAACAAACATTGATTTTTGAAGTGTATGCTCAGTTCCGCTTTGCAACTTCGCTACAGAAACTATCCGAACACAGCCGACAGAATAATGAAGGCAAGACTTGGGGGGGGGGGGGGGGGGGGGGGAAGCTGGAATAATAACATATATGTTAAGGTCATCATACCTCTGCATTTTGATTACATAGTTCTATTAAGTAGATTAATTATGTCACCTGTAGTTATTCTGCAAATTTGTTTATGAATTAATTACATTAAGATATTTTCTGGTTACCTATGAAAAACACTTTTGAAATATGCATTGAGATGACTAATGACTAATATAAAGAGAGAGATGCAGAACGATATAGACAGACAGAGAGACAGAGAGTAAAAAGAGAGATAGAGAGATTGAGAGTGAAATATATATATATATATATATATATATATATATATATATATATATATATATATATATATATATATATATATATATATATATATATATGCCGGTCTCTCTGGCCGAGGGGTTACAACACTTTCTCCGTAATCCCGTTTATTACGCAGTCTCGTTGCGGGCGAGAGCTGGCAGCGGTTAGACCCCAGCTGGTGACTTGCGGGATAACTGAGCCGGCCGCTCAGAAAGCAATGGCAAAATACTGAGCGTAATCTATATATATATATATATATATATATATATATATATATATATATATATATATATATATATATATATATATATATATATATAGAGAGAGAGAGAGAGAGAGAGAGAGAGAGAGAGAGAAGGGGGGGGGGGAAGAGAAATACATAAAGAGAGAGATAGAGATAGATAAAGAGAGAGAAAGACACACACACACATACACACAGAGATAGAGAGAGAGTCACACACACAAACACACACACTCACACACACAGACAGAGTGAGAGACAGAGACAGACAGACAGACAGACAGACAGACAGAGAGTTATCTATAAAGTGCCGCTGGAGCGGAACAAACTGACATAGTTCAGATCTGTTTAAACGTTTGAAAGACTAGTCATTCACTCTATAAAGAAATGAACTGCAGACTAATCAATGTTTCACGAATTCTGTAACCAGACTGCACGATTTGACCAACACGTGTTTCAGAAATGTCCCCAAGGTCAGCTGCCATATATTTCTAAATATTAGCAGTATGACCTCAGCGCATTATTGTCCCCCCGTGCGACCTCTTTGCAATTTCTACTATAAACCCGGTTCTGGGTGATGGTTATCAAATCATATGTCTGCCCTGTGCCATCACAACAGAAACTGACTGAAGAAAATGTAACTGAATTAGACCAAGGTGAGAGACGATCGTATTTAAGGTATTTCGCCCACTTGTACATATTGAGCTTTGTGGTAACTAGTATCCCTCCTCTTCTCTTATTCTTGCCTTGTTGTTGTTGCTGTTGTTGTTGTTGTTGTGGATAGATTAAAGCATTTTCATGTTTCAGACAACATTATTTCTCATTTGTAGGTTGCAAGGGATATAACTGGCAATCTTCCAGAGGATTCCCAAACAAGAAGTGTAAATGTCCATGTCCTTTAGAGAAAGTTGCAGTCAACTCCATGATTTTTGGCTGTTGGTCATTTACTTGGCAAGTTTATGTTCAGTAGTTTGCCATTACTTGCGCAACGACTGACGCCCATACCATTGTTAAAGATCAACATGGCGGTCTGCTTCCAAATCGTCTGCAGATGATTTTGAAAGAGGTATCCGGGATTGCAAATCGCGGTCGCCACCCCTTCACCACCAACGTCGGAAGGTTTATACTTGTAGGTCTTCGAAATAGGTTAATAGTTATATATAAACAACATATTTAACAACAGTTAACTTTCAAATAAGAAAATCTGTTTAAGATATCCTTATATTCTTTTCAATATGTTCGTTACAATCAAAGTGCAATTTTCATCTTTTTAATGAGTAGTGGTGCGACTGTGTGAAAGCTCAGTTAAAGATGTGTTCGAGTTTGCTTGTTTCCTTGTTTTGCAAGGCATGAGTCCCAGAAAGGTCTTTCTGAAACTTCTGCTCATAAATACGTAGATAAAGAAGTTGATAGATGCATTCACGCAGTAGATGAGTTTATAAATATGGTATATTAAAACTCCCACGGAGTGAAAGTTCGGTTCCTCGGTGTAAACAGGAAACGACATGAAACCAGGAATGAACACTGGTAAACCTATAGGAGCACAGGCAATGGCATAGAAGAAACATAAACACAAGAGCATCTTTGTCGTTCTAGATGTCCCGGCCTCGCTTTTAGAATTCCCTTTTCCAGGGGCGCTATGGGTCATCTTCAGTCGCTTATTAGATGCAATCTTAATCTTGATCCCGATAGCAATGGACCCGCAGAAAACAAATATGACCAAAATCATAAGGCAGTTAACGAAAATGGCAATGATCTTATTGGCTCCTCGTTGTGCCCAGTAAGCAGCTGTTCTGGCGGCATATCCAACGGAGGCGTTACGGAAAGTATCAAAAACGTAAACAAACTCAAACCATGTACGAACGTATATCTGAACACCGTAAGATACTACATTGGAACCTATAATCACAACTGTCGTTCTTTTAGGCGTTACAATGGACGTGAACTTCAGAGGTAGGAAGACAGCCACAAGTCGCTCTATTGTTATCAGTACTGGAACGAAGAGCGACGGAGGGCCACTTCCCCAATTCAGACTGTCAAATATGTGATATAAATAGTACAACACATGTGCTGTCAGTTCGGGATATTGGAAACCGCCACCACCCCACTCATACATGGCCTTGGGAGGTCCGTTTACCCCAATCATAAATAGAATATCGGAAATAGCCAGGCTAAATAGTAACACGTTTGAGCTCTTGCTGAAGCCATGCTTGGACAGTACAACCAGACTAATGGAGTTTCCGATGATACCCACAATTGAGACGGTTGGGATGACAACGAAGGCGATTATCCAGTGTATGTAGTCTGTTACAGGATCGGCGTCCACGTAGTTGTTGCCCTCTCTGACAATAAACGGTTGACCGCGGATGTCATAAAAGCCGTATCTGTATGGAGGCGGGATGTTGTCCTGTCTAAGATGAATCGAGGCGTTGGATGTCATTTCTCTGGCAAAATTGAGGCTGTGTTGATTAAATAGTGGCAGTAATGATTTAGGACACAGTATCTTCTGCAAGTGTTTTTCTTGAAAAAAGAACACGTTATTGCAATAAGTTCTTTCTATCATTCTTGCTCTCTCATTCTTCTCTCGTTCTGTCTGTCAGTCTGTCTGTATGTCTGTCTGTCTGTCTGTCTATCTGTCTGTCTGTCTCATTTCGCCTGAATAGCTCCCTCTGCCTGTCTGCCTGTCTGCCTGCCAGACAGCGAGCATAGCAACCTTACTGTGTCTCTGTCTGTCTGCGTGTCTTTCTGCCTGCCTATTTTTGTGCTGATCAGATTACTTTTCAGATTCCCAGATAATTATTCTTGAATTGTATGTTATTTATTGTTATGCTTTTCTTGCCCTTCAATAAATACTTCGGTGTAAACGTGCTCCCGTACCTGTGTGTGCTGTTTCTTTCGACGGGCTTCATAATCATAATTTGTGTTTTATGTCTGCCTGTCTGCCTACTTGTCTGTCTGTCTGCTTGTCTTTAGAGGTTAAAATCGTAAAACAGTTAAAATTACTAACAGCAGCACCCACGGAACATATACTCAGCCTCTGAACCTGGATAAGTGGAGAGGACCCTTGTCTTTCTCTAGTAAGTGAAGTAGTATAGGACGAATCATGTGCACGTGAAAAGTTCCTCAAACGTTGCAAATCAAACAGAGTAAGACGTTTAGCAGCGGACTATCATTATCGCGCGTCCTACCATTTGACGTTGGCATTCATGTCGCTTCACAGATCACTATTTCTGGTTTCTTGATAAACTCTGTCAATGATAAAGCCTTTATGTCATCTTCTGAGTATATATCCATCATTTCTCTAGTCTTCCTCTTACTCCTTCCTCCACTGATCTCCCCATCGTCACTATATATATATATATATATATATATATATATATATATATATATATATATATATATATATATATATATATATATATATATATAATACAATGTATGTCTGTATGTATGTTATTTATGCGTTCGCGAACGGTCCATCCGATTGAGATGAAATTTTCTACACGTGTTCTTCTCATTCTCGTGCTGCCAACTGGCATAGTTTGTGAGTTTACAAACAGTTATTTACGTAATAAAATTTAATTTGTTAATTACATTATAATTTATATATAGCGAGGGGACTTAGCTTAAGAAAATTTATATCAAGGGACATAACTTTTAATAGCATTGCTATATATGTAATTAAAATAATTGTTGCATATTTCTCAAATAGTTGGACCTTTTCTCTACAGTTATCTACAGGCATATGCGTTATAATATATAACGATAAAATCTTTAAGGCATTTGCAAAGTTTTCATAAAAATAATGCATCTATTTAAATAGTGAAAATTTTCTAACTCATCTTTTTATTTTTCTTCAACAGCACATTTAATGATTTTTTAAACATTCTCATATGTATGGCGCGTTACACCCACGTTGGGTATTTATGATGCCCATGTTAAACATTGCCTCAACGAGTTGCTTTTCATGCGTTTTAATGCTTATTGTTCTGTTGTTGTCAAAGAATTGCTTCATAACAGATGTTGAATGAAAGAATGTATGAGAGGAAATAGAGAAGAAGGGCAGAATGTAGGACGGGCCTGCGTGCCCAATTCTTAACCCTTTGAAAATAAGGTTTTCGTTCGTTAAAAAAAAAAAAAAGTAATTTTTTTGTGAGAGAAAGTTAGTTGCATATACTTTGCAGTACTCTGCAGTCAACCCACCGCCAACCATTTATTTGCTGTTCGTGATATCTTGGTAAGTTTACTTTAGATAGATCTCTTCCAATCATATTTTCTACTATCAATCTTTCTATTCTTCTATTCTATCTATATTTTTAACGGGAACGGGCCGATCATAGATTAGATTAGATAGACAGACAGACAGACAGACAGACAGACAGACAGACAGACAGACAACAGGCAGGCAGGCAGGCAGGCAGGCAGATAGATAGATAGATAGATAGATAGATAGATAGATAGATAGATAGATAGATAGATAGATAGATAGATAGATAGATAGATAGATAGATAGTTAGAGAGAGGTGTAGGTAGGTAGGTAGGCAGGCAGGCAGGCAGGCAATCAGGCAGACAGATAGATAGATATATAGATCCCCGTCAAGGACTGGGCGAAGCCGGGCCGGGTCAGCTAGTATTTTATAAAGTCTCTCTTCTAGCTGGCAAATACTGGATTAACTAATCAATTCACACAATAAGTATTTAACGTGTGTGTGTGTATCTAGTATTCAAACAATTCCCATTGGACGCAACTGAGTTTGTGCACCGACTTCAGATTCCTATTTTGTTATCTATTGTAGAAGGTCCGTGCAGGCATGTACATATTCGTGTGCGAGAAGGTTATCTTTCACAAAACGAGGCAAACATTAAGCCGTGTATATGTAAAGAATTTTCTTCTGATTTTTCAAGTGCAGACATCGACGATCGTGACTCTATGTCTTCATCTGCCTCTCTTGTCTAGTGTTTTTCTGCGTAACGCTGTTTTTTTTTTCTTTTTTTCTTTGCCATATCATCTGGTGTATGCCTCTTAAATGTAATTTGCATTTTCTTTATTGTTTTGATGATTAATGGTGTACACCTGCCGTTTCCAATACGTAGGCGTTTTGTTGCCTTCTCCGTCCATATTCTTATTATTCTTCCCAAAGACACCCCCGACAGCCTCCGTTTTTATTCACAATTTAATTATTCATTGTCCAACATTCACATTCATACAGAAGAACAAGAGACACACAACATTTCGGTAATCGTTCATACTAAATAATAAATACTATCTTTCACATTGTGTTCATCAGCTTATGACACGACAACTTATAATCGAAAATTCAATAATGACATTACATTAACGCATTAACAACATCATGTGAAGTAAATAAGCGAACGAATTAAGTGTATATTCTATTGTTTAATAATAGGTCTTACTTGAAATATTGCCTCAATAGATAGGCTTCACCTGAAATATTGTCTAGATAGATAGGCCTCACCTGAAATATTGCGTAGATAGATAGGCTTCACCTAAAATATTGCCTAGATAGATAGGCATCACCTGAAATAGTGCCTAAATAGATAGACTTCTCCTGAAATATTGCCTAGGTAGATACGCTTCACCTGAAATATTGCCTAGATAGATAGGCATCACCTGAAATATTGCCTAAATAGATAGGCTTCTCCTGAAATATTGCCTAGGTAGATACGCTTCACCTGAAATATTGCCAAGATAGATAGGCATCACCTGAAATATTGCCTAAATAGATAGGCTTCTCCTGAAATATTGCCTAGGTAGATAGGCATCACCTGAAATATTGCCTAAATAGATAGGCTTCTCCTGAAATATTGCCTAGGTAGATACGCTTCACCTGAAATATTGCCAAGATAGATAGGCATCACCTGAAATATTGCCTAAATAGATAGGCATCACCTGAAATATTGCCTAGGTAGATACGCTTCACTTGAAATATTGCCTAGATAGATAGGTATCACCTGAAATATTGCCTAGATAGATAGGCATCACCTGAAATATTGCCGCCCATCGTTTTTTGTATTAGTAGTAATCTTACATAGTGCTTGCTACACTCATTTGGATGTTAACTCGAAAGACAGTAAATAATGGCAAGAATCAATCCGAAAGCTGAAAAATTTTCAGATGACGTCAGTGTCTCAGAGACAGCATGAGTAAAGTTACGTTTATCAGAACTGCGCAGCTTTCGGCGAAAACCTAATAAAATCACCACAAGATATGCAAAATAATTGATGGCTGCAGGGAACAAACAACATAATATTACCACAAGCTATACCTAGCAATTGATGGCTACAGGGAGCAGATAAATGATATTACCACAAGATATACCAAGCATGTGATGGCTACAGGGAGCAAACAAAATGATATTACCACAATATATACCAAACAATTGAAGGCTACAGGCTACAACCATGATACGAGATTTACTTAAGATATACCAACCAAATGAGGACTACAAGCAGCACATATGATGAGATTACCTTAAAATATGCCAAGCAACTGTTGACTACAGGCAGCAACAATAATCCGATTAATACAATATATACCAAACATGATGACAACAGGCAATACAAACTAGTTAACAGTGGGAAAAAAAAACATGATTTCCTGCAATGAGAGATTTTTACCCAGATATTCGACAAGAATGTTAAAGAAACTAAAGGAGGGACAATGAAACGTACTCATCATTAAATGCCATGCCAGCTGGCATAGGCGTTCATGTGTCTCCACATATCTCGGTCTTTTGGTGTGCTGGATCAACTCTGCTGCTGATATTCCTCCATGCCACCGTTTCAATCCACCCAGCATCATTTCTCTTGTCCAGCCTCTGCCTCTCTTCCCCCCAATCTTTCAAGTCGTCACGATGTCCTCAAATGACGAACTTCTTATCATATGACCAAAGAAACATGTTTGTCTCTATCTTCTTGTTGTATAAAAAGTCGCTTAAAAGTCGACAGGGTCGACTTCATTGCACCGGGTTTTATCCCATATGGCTCGGTCTCTTTCCGCAGCGCGGAAAGCGTCGCACAAAGCACGAACTCCGTAGCTTTTAGCGACGACCCACAGGAGTCTCCGAAACATTTAACTCGTAAACCGAAGGGCGCGGCCTGGAATCGAACCCACAACCTTCGGAGCACGAGTCAAACGGCTTGACCACTTCGCCACAGAGACTCCCAAGTTCTTGTTGTATATAATTTTCTAGTTTCATTAGCCTCTTTCAGGTAATCGTCGTTAGTTACTCTGGCTGTCCAGGGAATTCGCAACATTCGTACCAACGTTCTAACGGCGAAAATAATTACATTCGAAAACGCTAACACCAAAGACATCACCTGACAATTGCATGGGGACAAACATAACCAAAGCAACTGAAATGTACAGGAATAAAAGAACAAATCGGTTTATCGCAAGGGTTCCACTATGACAATTCTTCAGCCCATTTCAACGTTGAGTGGTCTGACGAACGGGAGCGAAACTTTTAAAATATGGCTGATGTCAACTAGCAAAGATAGAGAAATTCTGAAATAATTACCAACTGATCCATTCGTATAAAGGTTCGAAAATATTCTGTAAAAAACGAAACGCATTTAAGCTTAGCAATGAGCATAATCTCATCTTGTTACTATTGCACTATGCAGTGTCGAAGGAGGGGAAGCATAAACAGCGAGAGTTGCCGTTTTATGGGGAGTTCCTATATCGGGATTCCCATGGACTCTTGTTATCCCTCTGTCCATCGCTTACATGGTCGGCCACTTCTTCTCGTTCCACTATGTGTGCACATCATTGTTTGTTGACGTAAACTGCTAGTTGGTGGCCAAACCATTTATCTTGCTGTTTTCTAATTAAATCTAGCACCCCCACTTTAGTCCTGATTTCATTATTTCTGATTTTCTCTCTTCTTGATACATCGAGTATTCTTCTCAGGAATCTCATTTCCCTTGTAATTTGTTCCCCCTATTTTTCTGTCATTGTCCAGGTTTGGCATCGGTGGCATAGAGTTGGTGGGAAGATTGTGTTGTAGAGTTCTGTTTAGTATCTACTGATAAGTATTTGTTCTTCAGTATTGGTGCCAATTGACCAGTGAGTTCGCTTTCCTTGTTGCAAAGTGCATACAAGCACACTAGTTTCTATAAAGAAGTATCATACAGCATTCTTTGTATTCAACACACTCGTACAAGTATTAGACAGCTTCGTTATGCATATAATCTAAGGAATGCTTGATTAAGTCATTTTTATTTGTGCTAACAATTAAGATGAAAAAATTCACAATCGGAGGGATTTGACATTTAAAAAACAAAAAAATAAAGATCATGGCAGAGAAAGAGAAGACATGCCTGCCACAATCATACTGCACAGTAGAAGTCAAATACGCAACATTTCAATCACAAAGTGCCCGCTAGTCTACAGGACACCTTATACAAGAGGAAGCACCCATCAAGGTAAACCAAACAGGGAAATATGAAACCATGAGCAGCTGACGGATTGAACTGTGAGCAGAAGACAGGTAAATTAAAGTAAACGACCCTATTACACATCCTGGGACTCACTGAGTATACGGTGCTGTGCCAGTATTTGTATAGACCAATCGGCACTCGGGGGTGATTTAGTCATCAGCACACCTCCCGCCTTTACTTCCCAGAACAGTTCTTGGTGCCTACTTTTAGACTGGTTCGACCTGAGAATCCAGGTCTTCTTTTTAACATTTGTATCTACCACAGGCGGGGATCGAACCGATGACCTGCAGTTTGGCAGGGAAGCTTCTAGGTTGTTATACAACGGTATGAGTGCCGGTCTTCAGAAAACACTGATACATTACGTAAACTTGTCATGACATAACAAACAGCCAACAATACTGTGGTTGACTGCGAAGTCCTGTAAGGGATATGCAATTAATTAACTTAATTGTGCTATTTCAATGGTTAGATACGAAGTCTGTCCATATTCCATAGTTGTGGGTTCATGTGGATGATAGACCTGCCTAATGAGGACATCTGTAATTAGAAGTATCTAGAGGGTCATGCGTAGAGGTAAACCTCTTCTTTCAGCCAGGCACTGTCGTCATTTGGAGGTGACAGGTTCGAATCCCTGTCGGTAAATTTTTAACAGTTTTAAACGTCGAGAGGATCGACTTCATTGCACCGGGTTTTATCCACATGGCTTGGTCTCTTTCCGCAGGGCGACCTACCAAAAGCGTGGCACAAAGCTCGAACTCTGTAGCTCCAGTGATGACCCCTAGGAGTCTCCGAGAAAAATGTACTCGTGAAACGAAAGATGTAGCCCGGAATCGAACCAACAATCTTCGGAGCGCGAGGTAGACGGTTTGACCACTTCGCCACGGAGACTCCCTAACTATAAGCTTTTAATGTTTACGTTGCCTAGGGCGTCATTTGGTCTCTATTTCTGTCTTCTACTTCATTGAGCGCCTAACAATACATGTGTGTTTATTTAAGAACGAGCTCCCCGCAAACTGGTAGTAGATGGTTCTCATCTCAAGTTCGCAACTGTAGGCAGGGGGTCTCTTTACAAAGACGACAACTTTTGTCAGAGACCTCTGTATTGTCACTGACGAGAAGGAAATCAATGGAAGTCCGCCTTTCTTATGCATGCATAGAAAACTATAATCCAAAATTGCTAATGATGCTTAAGGTGATAGACATGTTGAAATAATGTTACACGAAAAGCAAACGATAACTGCTGCAAGCAAATGTGGTTATTTACATTTCCCATGGCACGAAAAGACATTCATTGTGCAAGTCCAAACGCGTATGATTTTGTGCGCACTACTTTTGGAAATAAAGATAAGACATTTGGGATTTCTTTATCTACAAGACTGCTAACAAAATATTATAATCATCTCATGTCTTGTTGACAGCGATGGCTGCCACGCGATCAATTAAAGTTTGGCACCATGTCTGTGTTATTGTCTTGATTATATGATGTAGCCAAACCATTCAGGTTTATATTGTTTTGTCTTTCCTTTGCTCTTCTCCTATTAAGTTTGCCAGTTATTACTATGTTTCCAAGTTTACTAACCCGTCCCTACCCCTTTTTTTCCAAAAAATAAAAATCTTCACCGTCTGCGCCTAACTTCTCTAATCAATTTATTGTTTTCTTGTGATTGCGTGAGATGGCAAAAAAAAATATGATCACCAATGCCTATCGGCACAGCAGGTGATGATGCTCGTACTTATGAGCAGAGAGGACAGCAGAACTGGAGCATTCGTTGAGTTGAAACGGATAGACATCGGTAGTAAATCAGCAGAAAATCAACCCAAATAGTGACCAGTTGGACTGAGAAGATAAATGCATTAACCAAAATAGAAGAGACAAGCAATGAAAACGGCAATACTAGATGAAACTAAAGTTGAATTACGCAGTTGGAAAGAGGCTTTACGGTAGAGTTTGACCCACACAATCGAAACGTCTGCCTGTTTGACTGCTCCAGAATCTGAAACGAAGGTAAGCAGAAAACGACAGGCCAGAAGCCTTTACAGATTCTGTGCCAAACAAAACGTAGGTTTCGACCAAACAAAAATGGATGGCTGAAAATGGGAAGTAGGGGTGTGTCATAGTTGTGACCTAAACGTTGTTAATATGGGAGCAGGAAATCAATGAAGACATTTTTTTTTTAGTGTCTAGTTGGTCATGCTTCGAAGTACACTTGTTCCTGCAGCGAGGCGCCGTCGCCATTTGGAGGTGACAGGTTCGAATCCCGATCGGTAACTATAACTTTCAAATTGTATGTTGTCTAGTGCTTCCTCTAATCTTTGCTTCCTTCTTCTCCTTCTGTGAGCGTCAAACAATACTCTGTGTGTTTATTTATGTTAATATGGGAGCAGACATGTTGTATTATGTATGAAATTAACGCAGGTTGCCTAGAGAAAACTATCGTATTGGTATTGTAACGGAGACAACATGTCGCAATGATACCATTTCGTCGATATTTAAGCCCATGTCAGATACGGGAAGTCGCTTAAGACGGTTACTCATCCTCTGGAAGTTAATCACATAAAATCACACCCACAAAACCAAACAAATAATGAAACGCAATAACGAATCCACACATAACAATTAAACAAACGTCCCTTTTGCACGATTTAGATGCATTGGGCAAATTGTGCAAGGACCATTTGTTTACAGACTAAACGGCAAAATGTGAGTGATATTGTCGGTATCACGCAGGACGCCTTTACTTCCCAAAACATTTCCTCGTACTTATTTTAGTCTTGGCCGATCCGGGAAACCAGCTCATTAAAAAAATACTTATTTGCCATAACGCGGATCGAACCCAAGACAACTACGTTAGTGTAGCTCCCAAACTGGAAACCCAATAAATGATAATTAATTTTGAACTACGTAGACATGGCATTTCTCAACGCGACTTCCAAGATTAAACGCCTAGATTTTAGGATACATAGGAAAATAAGCAAGTTGTTTTGTTTTTTGCATGTAATTTAGAGGTCGTTGCAATCACCCCAGCATTTACTGGCTGTTTGTGATTTACTAGGCAATGTTATTTCAGTAGTTTGCCATTGCTTTCTGAACGACCGAAGCCTCATGCCTCTTGCCATGAAAATTAACGTGAACCGGTTTGTTTTCAAATCGCCCTCAGCTGGTTTGGAAGTCGCCTAGCGGTATGTCCAGCAATTATGAAAGGTCGTGTCTTATTATCACCGAACCCACAATGCCAGCTTTATATAATTCAAAATCAGATATAATTCAACGACTTGAACTTTACCAAATAAGCTTCTTGATACCTTCTGTCGTAAAATTACAGGCCCGGGACTTCAAATTTCCAGCGCCGATGGCAAATTTATAACTATATCTTCTGACACGACTACAATGTCACTATTTTAAATGTTTTCTCTTGAAAAATATTGTCAGATAGCATTTGAACAATTACAACCTTGACTCAGACCAAACTGATTCCTCATTTGAGAAATTACTCGGTACAATTTAAATGACAGAGAATCGATAACGATACACATGCAGTCGTATTATGAAAGCTGGGATGAAAGGTGTCTTTCGGTAATTGTTCAAACATCTGTACTTGACAGTACTCATGTAAATTCTCAATTCTACACTAATGGCGCGTTCAGAGGTCATCAGTTCAACTCTTTCATTTACAGTTTTCGATTTCTAAATTATTTCGAAATTATGTTAACATTGCATCGCCTTGGATAATTTATATGTTCTTGAACTGACAAGTATTATAGCAAGGGAACAGACTGGTGTTCAAATTTCGGTTACATAACATGATTTTAAAGTAGATTAGTGAAATATTTAACGGTGAAGTACAGTGCAATAATTTGTCAGAGGCTGAAGTGCACGTTCTAAGTTTACAGAATGAGTTATCTTAATTGGACAATGAGGCCCATTTCTTTCCATGCACCCCAGTGCAAGAAAACTGGCCAACCAAGTAAATAAGAAAGACACTGCCAATTTCTAAATACATAAGTAAGAAATGATTCTCCGGCGAGTGAATCCTTGGAAATTTTTTTTTTTTTTGGTTGCTGTGATTTCTTTCAACATTTACTCACTTTGAACCCAAGCGTAGTCCATAATGAGCTACTATGATAGTGCACTCGGCTTAATTTTGTGTGTAGATTAGTTTTAACTATTAACCGTGCCCCTCGCCATAATATGAACCCATTTCGACTTCCGAGGTACTTGCAATTTACTTCCTCAAGTCAAGGACGAGAAGACAACATTTTAGTCCATCTGACCGGTGTGGGTGGAAACGACTACTTCGGCATCAGCACATCGGATGTTTAAGAAAGAGCGCTCATCCATTCCGTCATTGCTAGATATAAAATAAGTCTCCACAAAAGCAAAGGATAAAGTATATGCTTTATTACAATAAGACGTACTAAGGTTGTACACTTTATTCCTTGTCCGAAGATTGGGAATATGGTGCTAGGAGACATTAATCCTTGACCGAAGATTGGGAATATGGTGCTAGGAGACATTAATCCTTGACCGAAGATTGGGAATATGGTGCTAGGAGACATTAATCCTTGACTGAAGATTGGGAATATGGTTCTAGGAGATATTAATCCTTGACCGAAGATTGGGAATATGGTGCTAGGAGTCATTAATCCTTGACCGAAGATTGGGAAGATGGTGCTAGGAGTCATTAATCCTTGACCGAAGATTGGGGAAATGGTGTTAGGAGACATTAATCCTTGACCGAAGATTGGGAATATGGTGCTAGGAGACATTAATCCTTGACCGAAGATTGGGAATATGGTGCTAGGAGTCATTAATCCTTGACCGAAGATTGGGAATATGGTGCTAGGAGTCATTAATCCTTGACCGAAGATTGGGAATATGGTGCTAGGAGACATTAATCCTTGACCGAAGATTGGGAATATGGTGCTATGAGTCATTAATCCTTGACCGAAGATTGGGGATATGGTGCTAGGAGTCATTAATCCTTGACCGAAGATTGGGAATATGGTGCTAGGAGTCATTAATCCTTGACCGAAGATTGGGAATATGGTGCTAGGAGTCATTAATCCTTGACCGAAGATTGGGGATATGGTGCTAGGAGTCATTAATCCTTGACCGAAGATTGGGGATATGGTGCTAGGAGTCATTAATCCTTGACCGAAGATTGGGAATATGGTGCTAGGAGTCATTAATCCTTGACCGAAGATTGGGAATATGGTGCTAGGAGACATTAATCCTTGACCGAAGATTGGGAATATGGTGCTATGAGTCATTAATCCTTGACTGAAGATTGGGGATATGGTGCTAGGAGTCATTAATCCTTGACCGAAGATTGGGAATATGGTGCTAGGAGTCATTAATCCTTGACCGAAGATTGGGAATATGGTGCTAGGAGTCATTAATCCTTGACCGAAGATTGGGGATATGGTGCTAGGAGTCATTAATCCTTGACCGAAGATTGGGAATATGGTGCTAGGAGATATTAATCCTTGACCGAAGATTGGGTATATGGTGCTAGGAGTCATTAATCCTTGACCGAAGATTGGGGATATGGTGCTAGCAGTCATTAATCCTTGACCGAAGATTGGGAATATGGTGCTAGGAGTCATTAATCCTTGACCGAAGATTGGGAATATGGTGCTAGGAGATATTAATCCTTGACCGAAGATTTGGGATATGGTGCTAGGAGTCATTAATCCTTGACCGAAGATTGGGGATATGGTGCTAGGAGTCATTAATCCTTGACCGAAGATTGGGAATATGGTGCTAGGAGTCATTAATCCTTGACCGAAGATTGGGGATATGGTGTTAGGAGTCATTAATCCTTGACCGTAGATTGGGAATATGGTGCTGGGGTGATCAGTTACGTTATGAATATGATACAAGGTCCAATTAGTCATTGACCGAACATTTGGAATATGGTGTTGGGGTGATCAGTTACATTAGGAACATGATGTAAAGTCCAATTAGTTGTTAATTAAACGTTGCAAGGTAATGCCCGCACTTTGGTTGTATAGTTTGGGCCCGTATTGTCGGAGAATGCTTTCGTCGTTGACCAAATATTGAAGTGATGGTGTCAGGCCCGTATAGAGAGTAACAGAATGCATGGGACATGGTGCCAGGCCCTGTGGTCATTGATCGAATGATGGACATATGGGGTGAGAGCCAGTGGTCATAGTCCAGTTATCGGGGTTATATTTCTTGCCCGGGTTGTTTGTGAACATCTAGAGCTCATTGTGTTGCGCTGCTGAGTCTGTACCACTGCTTCTGATGACCCACGTTGGTGTGTTGATTCAGGGGGAATTATGATAAGGAAGCTTTTGTCAGATACACATGCGCCGGTGATTCCTGACACCACCCAATTAGCTTGTCCAATTCGTACTGCACAACTGGTGTGATTTCATCGCTGTATTTTTTGCCCTGTTTCGAAATCTGTAAAGAAGAATACCAGATGACATTAGCAAAAGCGAAAATAAATCACAAGCGAAAAACAGAAAATTGCATCCACCTCTACTCACGACAAATACTAAAGAACAAGTTAAAGTTAGTTGCATATCCTTTAGAGGACGTTGCCGTCAACCCCAGAATTATTTGGCTTTTTCTTGATTTCTTGTCAAGTTTCCCTTCAGTAGTTTGCCATTGCTTTCTGAACGACAGGCACTCATACCATTTTATGAACACTAACGCAAGATAGTCTGCTGCCAAATCGATCTCCCACAGCTGTTTCGAACATGGTATGCAGGATTCTGAATTGCGTCTGTAAACCCTCGCAACAGAGCCGACATAAAGAAGAGTAAGAAGTTAAATAAGTACCACTGTATGGATTAGAAGCATTGGGCACTACCAACAGAATCTCTGATAAATAAGACACATTTATTTACTTCCGTCTGCGCAGAATAGAGGGACTAAACAGATTTGACAGAATCACCAATGTGGCGCTCATGGAGAGAACTAAACAAATTCCAGAAAATCAGGAGCTGAGGAAATGACGCATGACTCTTACCATTCTTATTTTGATTGCTTAACTATCTTTAAGTATTAAACTGTATTCAATCAATCATGTGCCATGCCGGAAAGCGTGGGCGGTCATGACTCGCCATTTCACTCGATCACCAGAGTCGTGGATCAGCTCAGTGTTCCTGTCTCAACCATGCGATGTGGCCAAGCTATCCAGGTATTTACTTCTCGGTCTTCTCCTTGGTCTGTTCCCTTCGATCTTGCCAGTTGTCACCTAGTTCTCCAATTCATTTCTTCTCATAACATGTCCAAAGAATTTTGACTGTCTACGTCTAATTTCTCTAATAAATTTAGGATTTTCATTTGTCTCCTGTAGTACTTGGTCATTTTTTTTTTTTTTTTTTGGTCTGCCCATGCTATTCTTTGCATTCTTCTCAGAAACCACATTTCTGCAGCCATCAGATGTTTTTCAGCTTGACAGCTCATTGTCCAAGTTTCACATCCATACAAAAGAACAGGCTCTATGTGGCACCCCAACAAGCCACGGAAGGCAGGTGGTGGATGACATTTTGAGGGTAGCCGACAGATAGTTGTTGGTTATGGTCTCAAATTTCGCTACGGCAGGCAAAAGATCTCTTTATTGAGACCATGGCCGCGGTCGCCCGGACAGTACGGCGACTTCCAGGAAGGAAAGCAACGGCAAACTACCTTCTTTAAAAGTGCCTTGTTCATTATGATTCGCCTAAACTGTTTAGACTGTGCTAAATTGACTTACGTGAAAAATTTACTTACTTTTAGTATGACATTTCTAAAAGACAATATTTTAATTTTTCTCAGTGTACTGTATTTGCAAACATCTGTATTATTTTATATTTTGCCTCAGATGCAGTGTTTCTCAATAAAGACAGCACATGTTTTACCCAGACAACTTGTTAACAATGCTTCAAAACAAGTTAGAAATAATGTCTGCTGTCTCATCCTACGTGTTATTTCATCCGTTCAGTTCGACCATTGAATCATACGTTCATCATCTAAAATAGTTTACAAGAAGCGGGCACTTTCCCGCTGTTTATACTTTACCTCGACACCGCAAGGTGCAAGAGAAACATGATGAGATGAGATGAATGTGACATTTCTATTTATAATGTAAATCGTCAATCGTTCCCCTTCCGAATGGAGAAAAATAATTGCTTCAAAGTCCACAGTGCTAAGACGAGGACACACCCTGATTTCTTAACATAACAAAACTGCAGCTAAAGATAAAATATGTCTGCTTTTAACAAATTGGCAACGACCGGAGTTGTAAACAACAGTAAAGTATAGCTGTGCAATTGAATACCTGGCGTTGGATGATAGGCGAGATGGCGGAAGATGTTTGTCTAAAACAGTATAATGAAGAATTACTGCTTGTAAATGCAGGGGTGACAACTGAGAAAATTATCACCCTTGTTCCACAATTCAAGCGCAGAGAACCGCCAAATTACCTTCCCCCTCCCTTTTGTTTCTACAATTCCTGCACCGTCAACAACAACGCTTACGCTAGAGTGACATCATTTTCGAGCGGAGATTGAGGCTTGCCTTTGGAAGCTGTAAGAATACTTCCTATTATCATAATATATGTTAATTAGGGAGCTCATAGGTTGTCGGCAATAAGTTGTAATGTCAGGGCAGTCACCAAAAATGCGTTAACAGATCAAGATGTGTGGGCCAGTTCAGCTGTTGCGATGTTTTTGTTTTCAATTCATGATGGTTGTTGGGTAAGTTGAAAACCATATGAATAGGCTTAGACTTAGTAACTCTGAATTTACAGTAGAGTTTCTTAATGAAGATATAGAGTAATCCTGGGAAGCAAATATGTGATTATTTCTTTTACTTAGGGAGATAGTGACTGAACTTTTGTCATTCAGATTTTCCATGTGTGGTTATGTTTAGACAAGAACTACCATGACGTTGTTCTA
The DNA here is from genome assembly GCA_963921405.1 of Cepaea hortensis. Taxonomy (NCBI): domain Eukaryota; kingdom Metazoa; phylum Mollusca; class Gastropoda; order Stylommatophora; family Helicidae; genus Cepaea; species Cepaea hortensis. The sequence goes on from OY992887.1 coordinate 78,549,035, forward strand.
GAATGTAACCTGTAACCTCTTATGGGAGACAATTTTCGGGGAAGTCCCTTCTAATTTCTTTATCTCTATATTCAGAGAAGACTATGTTTCTTTGCATGTGCAGTCATGTATGGAGAATTAATGAGTTTGTTTATAACTGTATGCATGTGATGTGAAGTTACCTGTACATTTATATATATAGGAAAGAGACGTATTGACAAGATGTAGAAATGACATCGCCCTTGCTGATGTTCACCAGATATTCTCGGCACTAGAACTTTGAAAGAACGAGAATGAATCACCTCCATAAGCCAGGAGTGATCGAGACATATCATGTCAATATAAGGCGAGAAGGATTATATCAGATGTTGGAGAGATGAGGCCCAACAGAGCAAGGTCGGACTGGCCTGCTCTAGGTAATCATTCCTTCACCTTCCATCTTTCCTTTTCTCTCTCTCTACCTTTCTTCTTCTTCTTCTTCTTCTCTCTCTCTCTCTCTCTCTCTCTCTCTCTCTCTCTGTCTCTGTCTCTCTCTCTCTCTCTCTCTCTCTCTCTTTCTCCCTTTCATGTTTGTTGTTGTTATTGTTAGTGTTTGGTGATTGTTGTCTTTTCTTCCATTGTCTCTGTGGATATGGCTACATGTCCTTGCACGTTTCTGCAAGAAAGGTTGTCGTTATTTGGCTGAAACTGGAGTATATCCCAGAATGCTGTATGTTATAAACAAGAGTCAAAGTCATTTGTGAGAGATGACTGGGATTTGCCTTGTCATTGTTTCAATAGTGAATTCCCCTTAAGCCTCACTGACTTCTCAATTTTCACAGCATCCTCAGCATATGACAATTAGCTAATCACCATGTGGTATCATTTTTATTTATTGATTGCAGTGCCTACCAAAGAAATACTTATTACACCAGAGTTGAAATTTTAAGGCTCAGACCTTATGGACATTCTCCAGATATGTTGCAAAGATTCCCCGGATATTCAAAATGGAAATTTGATTCTGAATTTTACACCTTTGGTACTGTTTGGGATTTAATGGACTGTTTATCTTTAGAGTCTTTGTGTGTTGGTAGGCTGTATAACTTTAGTAACCCGAGTGATTCATGAACTGTTCGATAATTAAGCTGTGGTGTTAAGATAATTGGAGAACTTGGTGACAACTGGCACGATCGAAGGGAGGAGGCCAAGGGGAAGACCGAGAAGTAAATACCTGATGGCTTTATCATGTGGCATGTTCCAGACGAGAATACGGAACTGATCCACGACTCTGATGATCGTGTGAGATGGCAAAACTTTACCTCCCACGCTTATCGTATCGGTATGACACATAATGGATGGATGTTTAAGATAAGATACATTTTAAAGGTATTTCTTTCAGCGGACGCATTATAATTTGAGATCAATTATGGGCGTATCATGTGTTTTTCTTGTGTGTAATAGTTTTTAGGTTGCGTAATGCCATATGTCACTCGAGCATACACACATGAACCCTCCCACTTTTGTTATCCCATTAGACTGTTATAACTTATAATTAAGAGTTGTTTCTATGATTGTTACTGGGTGTTTCACATTCTTATGTGTGTTTTCATTTGTAATAAGTATCAATGGACATCATCAATATGACGCTAAATTTGACAAGACAATTACCAGGACTTTCAGCATGCACAGTGGAGTATCCTCTCTGAATTTCGGAAGCTTTCTTGTACTCCATTGGCCTTCTGTGAGAACACCTAATTTTCTAATCTGTCTTCACCCCTAGGAAGTCTTACTGAGCCGTTTCGGGTGTCTATATACCAGGAGGCTTGTGTTCCACCCGCAACAGACAGTCAAGATTTAAGAAGAGAAATTGACGTGGAAATTTAATGACAGCTGGCAAGTCTGATGGGAACAAAGCTACAGGAAGACAAATGAATAATTAACCTGATTGTTCGGCAGCCTGGCATGGTCGGGACAAGAACGCATACCTGATTAGAGACCGATGACCGTGTGAGTTGGCGAACCATGACTGGTCATGCCTTTCGGCATGGCACTTGATGATGATGATGATGATGATGATGATGATGATGATGATGATGATGATGATGATGATGATGATGATGATGATGATGATGATATGTTATATGTTGATAAATCTTGATTCTTATGCTGTTTATAATTTCCAAGGCAACGACAGTCTCTGCAACCGTGGACTATTTTTTAGTCTTAAGATGGCTGTCACTTTGTTGAGAGCCATACTTTCTAACTCTGTTACATGTAGTCGTGCTACTATGCTTTTGGCTATTCTTACTACGCAAGTGTGAATATCCTATTATGCTAGGATTAGTTTCTATGCGTATAGTTATTATAATATTGATAGACGTAGTGTGTGCATATATATATATATATATATATATATATATATATATATATATATATATATATATATATATATAACTCTGTGTGTCTGTGTTTGACACAGGCTGTGTTTGTGGTGTCAGGTCTTAGTCAGATATGACTGAGCTACCGTATAACAGTAGACGGTACTACCTGCTTTCTGTTAGCACCGAACGTTGGGCGGCGCTTACTAAACCCGACACCCCACATTGTGCCAACGGCTTCGGATGGAAGAGCAAAATTGGGAGGGTACAAACCTTACCATGGTGCGAGAAAATGCAACCTATAGACAAAATGTCATGCAGGGCATACCAGGTCCTAAGCCTTGGTTAGCAGCTGGTCTACGATCGAAGCTCCGACAGGTGAACAGTTAGATCATTGCTTTGCTGATCTGGCAGCTTCTGCAGTTTGTCTTCTTCCAGATGTAGAGGTGTTAGTTTTCCTCTGGAGTGAACTAGGCAGGCCGAGAGAGGGATCAAGCTGCATGGGCAACACATGATCTTTATATTTTAGCCCAGGCTTTGTGCTATGGAGAGGCAATAACTCCATCCCTGGTCTTAACCGGTTTCGGAATCAAAGCGAGAGGCAACTGTTACGGGTTATAAGTCCCTGTCAATTGGCGTAGGCATGGGGCGGCACGCGTTGCCTCTGACTGTGGGAGACACCTACAGGCGTCACTGATCAACTACCGCCCACCTCAAGCTGGGCAGCCCCCGGCCAATTGGGTGCAGATCCGCAACAGCCTGCCTGCTTTAATGGGTGTTTGGGGCTAGGACAAAATCTCGATCGCAGGCTGTAAAACCAATGCACAAGGTACTAATAAAAGGAAAAATAGAAACCTCAAGCTTTGGCGTGCAACCTGGAACGTAAAAACCATGTGTCCAGGATTTTCCACTGACTTTACCAATATTGACGATGTAAGAAATACGGCTGTGATTGATGCCAAACTCAATCGTCTTAACATTGATATTGCTGGCCTGCAATAGATTCGCCTCGCTGAGGAAGGGTCACTCAGGGAAAACAATTACACCTTTTTTTAAATGGTAGAGGGCAGGCAGAAATAAGGCAACGCGGTGTGGGCTTAGCAGTGAAGAATTCGCAACTGGGAATGATTGAAATTCCAGCAGGAGGAAATGAAAGACTATTACCCCTGGGCTTGGCTACCTCTAGTGGTTTTGCCACCATTATTACTGCATATGCACCGACACTCGATTCCTCTGATGATGTGAAGGATTCGTTCTATGATGAGTTATACTCCGTGATCAAGGCAGTTCCAAAATCTGACTACATTTATATGATCAGTGATTTCAATGCTCGTGTAGGCAAGGACTCGAGTTCATGGCCAGTGTACCTTGAAAAATACAACATCGGTCGCATAAATGAAAATGGGCAAAGGCTGCTGGAGCATAGCACATGAAATGACCTAAGTATTACAAACTCCTTGTTTAAAACAAAAGAGCTGCATAAGGTCACATGGATACATCCAAGATCCGGCCTTTGGCACCAGCTGGAATTCATCATCACACGGAGACAACATCTGAACCATATATCATTGACTCGAAGTTACCACAGTGCTGACTGTGATACGGATCATTCTTTGGTTGTTGCAAGGGTTAGACTGAGACCAAGGAGAATCTACACAGCTAAACACAAATATAGCCCCACGATTAATATTATTAACAATCACGATCCTGAAAAGTGTGTTCAGTTTCAACAGCAACTTGAAGACGCTTTCACTGATACACCAGAAACGTGTACAGTAAGTGATAAGTGGGGTCAACTTAAGGAAACTCTTTATAAAACTGCTGTAGGCTGTTTACGGCACTGTGGATCATAAGAGACAGGATTGGTTTGCGACAAACAGCCAGATTCTGAAGCCCTTGATTGATAAGAAGAAGATAGTTCTCTTAAGAAACAAGGAAAGACCAACGCGTAACACTCTGGGTGAGCTAAAGCAAGCTAGGAAGGATGTGCAAAAGGCTGCCAGGCAGTGTGCAAATGATTATTGGATCAAGTTATGTGAGTCCATTCAAATCGCAAGTAATAAAGGAAACATCTGAAGGATGTATGAAGGAATAAAGAAAGCTTGTGGTTCAATGATAAAAAGAAGTCCAACATTGAAAACGTGTCTTGAGAAATCATAACTGATAATAAACAGCAGATGGACAGATGGGTAGAGCACTATTTGGAGCTTTAATCAAGTGAGACCACTAGCGGATGATGCCCTCAACGCCATAGAGACTCTACCAACTCTTGACCATCTGGACACACTTCCTATCATTACAGAAGTTAAGTGTGCTATAAATGAACCTGCCTCTGGCTAGGCTCCAGGTAAGGATGGGATTCCAATAGAGGTTATCAGGCATACAGATCCACCAGCTAATAGAGCTATGCTGGCGGGAAGGACAAGTCCCACAGGATTTCAAATATTCGAGCATCATAACACAGTACAACAACATGGACGATCGGAGCGACTGCAACAGCTATAGGGGTATCTCATTTTTGTGTATTGTTGGAAAAGTATTTGCCAGAATTTATCTGCGCAGACTTCAACTCCTAGGAGATCAAGTCTACCCCGAATCATAGTGTGGCTTTCGGCAGAACCGGTCTACCATTGATATGATATTTTCATTACGTCAAATGCAAGAAAAATGCCCTGAACAGAATCAACCACTGTTTATTGCCTTCATCGACCTCACAACGGCATTTGATTTGGTCAGTCGTGAGGGTCTGTTCAAGGCACTAAAGAAGATTGGTTGTCCACCAACTCTTATGTCCATTGTAGAATCGTTCCACACAGGCATGAAGGGTATAATTGTGGGATGTGGATTTTAATTCCTAAGAATAATTCGTTAAAATGTCTAGGGGGTATTATTGATTCTCTGGTCACTGGTCAGAATGCAGGGTGATCAGGGATATTTACCACAAATCCCAGGAGAAAAGAGTTCAATCCTTGAAACAATGGCATCTGTGTGTAGGTTTCCCTTCCCACTTCACCCTTAAATTAACTATAGATGCTAGAAGGATATTGATTGCTCACAACATATAAACAACCACTTGTTGGACACCACATTTACTTGATGTACACAACACTTTTGGACAAACAGTTCAGGTATTAACTCAAGATCTGTAGTTACATATATATATAGGTGTAATAAACACTATGCATTTTCATACAGGCATGGGAATGATATGCAGTATTACAACATAGTACCCAGTGACCCCAGAAAAAAACAAGGTTATTACAAACAACACAACAACCACAAATTGGTTCTGCTAACTTGACTCATTGTACCTAGATAAAATCACATTGGTCTAGGTGCAGAAACCCAACATACATACATTTATTTCTGACACCATGTACAATTCTCATATTTAAAAATAATGAGTGGGTGTCAAAATATTATACATATATGTCATAACATAACCCTTTAGGTGTACACCATTACCATGTAAAACAATCTTTACCCTTTTCCTGTCATTGAAGAAAACCACACTCATGAAAACAGTTGATACTAATAATTAAATTAATTAATTATAGTGTTCATTTAGGCGTTGCGGATGGGCATTCTTCTCCAGTGCAAAGCAGTTAATGTCCATAATTATCCGTGCAGAATTATACTCACAGTCATTTTCTACTCACAGTATGTCCACCGAAGTTGGCTGGCGAATGTTTCTAATCCATAATCCAAGAATAGAATTATACACAAGCACATATTCTCTCCATGAGACTGAATTTAAGAATACTCTGTTGCCATTTGGGCTGTGTTCCAATTGAAATTGATGCCTAGGTCTATCATACTTTCAGGAGATGCAACTTAAGCTCTGCAGAAGGTTCTTCCCATCTCATCTTATCGATGAAAAGATGACGACTGTCCAACAGCTCGGTTTATGTTAACCGTTTCCCAATTTAGTTCAAAAGGCTTTGTCACACACCCGGTTCATGTTGATAGGCCATCCCACACTTGATGATGGGCAGTTAGGCTGACATGGGACCAGCATAGAGTTCTCATTCATTCCATTTCTGTGTAGAACATACAGTGGTGAATCATTCATTTGGTTTCATCTGAAGATTCTGCTGCAGGCATGTAACTGAAGAATATTACTCCACCACATATCCAGGTTTGCAAGCCATCAGGTGATTCCTTTGGTTGCAGGCGTAAAGGCATTTACTCATCTAGCTGCTTTCATATGGTTCTTTTGATGGTGTTCAGGTTTTGGACCTTGAGGTAATCTGGTGTAGTTATGGTTCAGATGTTCTGAAGTTGGTACATTTGTTTGTATTGGCCATAATGTTGTTTCAGTGTCTCTTCCCATTTGTTTGAGTTGGTGTTCATAGCTAGAACTTGGTGTTGCATGGCTGGAACCTTATGTTTGACTTTTGCAGCTGTGAGATGTTCTTTCGAAGACTTATCCATTGTGGATATTAACTTGGTAATCCAACCAACAGTTGAAGGTTACTCACTGTTGTTAGTTTTAGTAACTTGAAGAAGGATTGTCCCAGTTTCACTGACTTGGTTGAATGATGAGGCCATTGGTGATACTTCTCAGAAGTAACGCAAACGATACACTGTTGTCAGTACTCTGATGATCTTCATCTTTGTAGATTATTAGATCTTGAAGTCCATCCTGGATATTCCTACTAAAATAGGACTTAATCACTCACCCAGTCAGTTGTCTTCTAATTTATCTGTTGCTCGCTATGGAGCTATTGAGTGCCGCAGTAAACATTGAGGTATTGCTAGATCCAGACTATGGTTTGGACATTCACTTTATGGCTGTTTACCCAGGATCCAGTGTTAGTGATATAGTCCCACCAAATTCAACCACCACCTGCTTCTCTTCTATAGAAAAGGGATGACAAAGAATACAACACTAGCATTAACCTACTGTGTTATGATAAAAGGTTTACAACACAATTACAAACACAAATACAAAACAACAAGGGGAGAAGGGGAAAGGAGTGGGTGTCCATGTTCCACTGTCCCTCATTGCTGAGTAGAGCCATTCTGACCCTTCCTAGTGAGTAAGGTATTTTCTCACTTATATTTTGTTCTGTTGTTACTGGGACTATTGGATGGGTGAAGTCATTCTGTCCATCCAACATGTTGATATTGTCTCTCTCATTACTTGAAGAGAATAGCCTATACAGAATCCCTGTGGTTTCTAATGCCGCGTCTTCATTTCGGCACTATAATCATCACTAGGTCAAGACTATTCACCATTGGCTTCTTAAGTACTGACATACATATGTATTCTTACATCAACATCCTCTAATCCCAAGGTGCAACATTAAAATGTATATTCCCACAGTAAAAAGTAACAATCAGAACAAAGAAAATTCTCATACCAAAAAAAAAACATACATGTACATTTCTCTGATATTAAGTACATGATAATCATACATAATAATCATAATGATGATGCAGGGAGCCTAGGTTTTTGAATTATCTTCATGAACTAAAACATCCATTGTTTCCCCCCCCCCCCCCCCCCCCACTGCGTACAGCACATGAGGATAGTAATCGCTGTGATATGTTTTGCCAATGACTGCTATTATTCGGAGGGTATTTATAAGAATAACTTATGCCGCATGGTCCAGTCTTCTGAATATTGCAAGCAATTTATTCACATCATTCTTCGCTTCTGTTTCTACTACGGTGAGGCGATGCGGAGTGAATCCTATCCGAACATACATTTACATCACGCGTTTAATTGTTCATGAATTTATATTCAAACATGGCCTGTCCCTAACACTATTTTATGAAATGACTAGCTGACCCTGCCCGGCTTCGCCCAGACCCTGGTGGGGAGCATCTCATTTAATTCATATAAGTAGTCATATAAGTTCTCGTTCCCGTTACCGACTGTCTGTCTGTCTGTCTGTCTGTCTGTCTGTCTGTCTGTCTGTCTGTCTGTCTGTCTGTCTGTCTGTCTGTCTGTCTGACCCGGCCCGGCATTGCCCAGCTCCTGGTGTGGAGCATCTCATTTAATTCATATAAGTAGTCATATAAGTTCCCGTTCCCGACTGTCTGTCTGTCTGTCTGTCTGACCCGGCCCGACATCGCCCAGCTCCTGGTGTGAAGCATCTCATTTAATTTATATAAGTAGTCGTATAAGTTCCTGTTCCCGACTGTCTATCTGTCTGTCTGTCTGTCTATCTGTCTGCCTGACCCTGTCCGGCTTCATTAAATTCATACAACAAAAAAAATGTAACTTAAAAGAACGTTCTACCACACACCATCCATTATTTTTAATGAAAACTCTTTCTAATCACCTGCATGACTACAGTAACTTCTTAAGCAAAAAAAGATGAGTTACAATGTTATGCATTGTGCATCATTTTTATGAAAACTTTGAAAATGCCTTACAGATTGTATCATTATTTATTATAACTCATATGCCGGTACATAACTATGGACAAAGAGTTTATAAATCTTTGAAAACGATGCCACAATATGACTATAAGTTATACAGAAAAGTTATGCCCCTTGAAATAACTTTTACGAGTTAGATCCCCTGAAATATATGACATTATGATGAAAAATGAAAAATGAAATAATACTGAGTAAGCAGGCGATTTCACACTAACAAAATATCACAGTTGGCTGCTCTGGACTGAAAGGAAGGCGTGTAGAAAATTTCATCTCAATCGGATGGGCCGTTCGCGAACAAATAAAGGACATACAGAGATACATAAATACATACAGAGATACGCTCCTTTTTTATATATAAGATTATATGTTCAACCTCATATGGAGTGGTTACTAATCTGTTAACAAAAGAATGGTACTAAAATTTAGCACTATATTTCCAAGTTACAGATTATAATGTGGCAAAATATTTTATCCCCTGACTAAGTACGAGTCAGGAATATGCGTAATCATGTGTATGTCCCCGCATGGATAAAACACCTTTCTATAGTACATAGATTATTTGCAGATTTCTAAGCATAAATAGTGAGATATTGTTCACCGTGCCTAGAAGTTTTAACATAGGAATATGAAATTGACAGACACTAGTTCTTTACTATGAAGCATGAATCAGGGGTCTGCTCCTACATTGAGAAAATCTCTAGAATGTGTTTCAGACATGAGAGTTGATACTTTACAGTACACATAATATTCATAGATTATAGCACTACTTAGTTAGATATAAGTTCATAATGCCTATAAAAGATATTAACATAGGGATTTGAAGACATAGGAAAAATTACAGCGTGGCGCCCACCTGTGTTTCCTTAGTAAACATCATCCAGCCTGGTTTAAGAGAATTGTAACTAATTCTTAATTAAACATACTGGTCTAGGTAATACATAAATATATCTTAATCTATGTAGATAACATACCAATAGCTTGAAGAGAATCATGGTTTTAAAACAAACTACCTTCTCCCCGAAGGGAAAGGTCGACTTTCTTGTCTGCTCTCTTGACTAGAAATGGCCGCTTCAGTCTTTGTTTTCCCCCTCGCCAGGATTGGCCAGATACGGGAGAGAAAACAAGCCAAACTAAATTTAGCTGTGCCACGGTCAGTCTATCGCTGTTTTATTTTCTCCTACATTAAGTAAGTTACTTAATCAGTAATTGTAAGGGTTTGTTTATTTTTAAGGGAGTCCATAAATAGGAAAGGGTAGAGACGTTTTTATTATATTACACGCCTCCCCCATTTAAGACATTTATTTCTTTCAGAAATTAAATGGTCAAGAAGTACTCTACAATTTCCGTCTTTACATTGACTCACCTAGTATCCATCCCTTATTACTTTACTACTGCCTTATGTTATATAATCAGAGCCACGTCCATTTTCTTTTAGTCACGACAACTGGCATAACCTTAAAGGATTATTTCTCTTTTAGTGAAAGAGTGTAACACCCTCTCCACTGTTGTCAGCTATTGTTTGAAATATGAGTGGTTATCTGATAATTTGTTACTTTCCAGTACTGGTTTGTCTGCATCAAACCGACTTTTTGAAGCAATTGAGATATCATTAAGCTTGATTTCTCTCTCATTAGATTATCAATCTTGAGATTATGTTAAAACCGACGGTTAATTCTGCGTCTACTGATAGCATATTAAACTCGCCCGTCTCCCTATAAGTTAGACGTTTGTTTTAACTATAGATCTGATATTTAAAGGAAGCTAAATATGGTTCCTGTTGAATACATTTTCATCCAATACATCATGTGTTTGGGTTATTAGGCGAGTTATGGGATTTTCCGATCAGTTTTGATAACTACTGATTAGAGTGGTGTCCCTTTCTCTTGCGGGTTTTTCCCGAGAATCTCGTCTAACATGTAAACAAGGTCCAACTTTTCTAGATTTCCGTTCTGAACCGAATTTTCCGGGGAACATGAATCTATCAGAAACGAAGTAATTCTTAGCTTACTCTCTCTCTCTGCTTTTCCTTCTAATCTAGATCTATTTTACGCTAGAATCCTTATTAGTAATTCTAACTTGATGTGTTTGAGTTTCACTCTGTATTTGTTGCTTTGGTGTTGAATTACGAGCAATTTTGCGTCGCTTGGCGTACATTGATCGTCGTCTACCTCCCTCCAGGTTTTAGGACTATTTTCAACTTAGCAACATACATTGTTATGTAGGTTCAGACGTATTGTCTCCTACCATATATAATCAGTTCAGTGAGAAGTTAAAAGCCCCTTTTTGTGATTCCTGTGATAGTCTTCCAGACAATCAAGTTGCTGGTTCACTTTCCAGTTATGGATGTGGGTTACTAGTTTTTGTAAAATTACTATTACATCTGTATATCCCTCTAATACTGGCGTCTCCTGAGTTGTGTCCTCAAGATAACAGGCAAGGTACTCGTAATGTTTCTCTCCAGTTTTGTTTTCGTCCGTTTAATACGTGGAAACTCTGGATTTATTTAGATTGAAGAAGGTCTATCTTTGAACTGTTATATAATTTACTAGCTGGATTCCTGATTGAAATTCCTACTCTAGTAAATATCAAGCAATTCTTCAGCTATCTGCTCCAATTTGCTTGGTTTTTACACAGCTATATTCCATTTTTCTAGCATGGGTTCACTGTATAAGTTTTAGGCGTTTCCCCTGTCTTCACGTCAAGGAGTTCGTCCTATTTATAAACAGCATCTATTTCAAGAGTTGTTTATTTAATTGTTGCTTTTACTGATTCGTATCAGTTATTTAAGCTAATCTCTGTTAGTCTGGATCTGCTTTCACATATTTAATGCTGGCATATAATCCTAGTCAGAACTGAGATGTAGAAATCTGTTTCGTCTTGCGACTGATTTCTGATTAATCTACCTTTTAGTAGGCTTCGAGCATTATCTAGAATTTAGTTACTCGGTTAGTTTTAAAGAAAATACAATTGAGTCGCGCGCCTCTATTGTACCACTTATTTTTGCCCTTCTTAATTCTTCCCTTATGAGAATATTAATGTTAGTTAGGCAATTATTGAAATAACTTTACGTAAGCTAATCGCTAACTAAAAGCTGTTTCACTCCTCTTTTTGATGAGGACTTCTCATAGTGAACATTTCACTTAATGAGATTAAACTGTAAATTTCAAAGCTAAGGAGCCAATTTTCTGAAATGTTTAGTCTCTTACTAGAGACTAGCACAGATTTTTTCCGGTATCTCCTGAAGTTCATTTGAAATTCCAATTTATATAGTTAATTCTTTAATTATACCTTTTACATACCTATACGGTCTGTTTCCTCTACCATTAATAATGGGGTCGGAGTGGATAATTTAAAGAAATACCTTATATTCTGTTGGGTCAGTAAGTGAGTTGATCAGTTTCACTTACATCACCAGGTGAATATTTTGGTTGACCCTATTTATTAACATATGGGCCATCTGAGTTTGTTATTAATAACTACTCATATCACCGGTGGAGTAGAATAAGTGTCGGTATGGCTTTTCTTCCTAAGTATCCATCATTTATTCACTTTACTTTACTACCGGTGTTGTAGAACATGTTATGTCATATGAAAAAAAAAGGATTAAATTAGGGTGCCCCTAAATACTGCAAATTCTTACAATATTCCTTCCCTTCCATTAACTATGTCTACATTTTTGCAAGTGGTGGTTTTGGCCTTACCATTAGTTCATTTACTTTAGTTACTGCTATTTTCCCCTGGTTTAATTTATCTCTCAGGTATTATTTCCTTTCCTACTGAATCATCATTTGTTGATTAAATTTTTCCCTTAAAAAACATTTATTGGATTTCTAACTTATCTGTCCTAATTATCTATAAAATTGTCTATCACTCTCTGCTGCCTTGGTAATTTTTCAATATTACATGACTTATACAAGCAGATCAAGCATGAAAATACAATGATAATCAATGACAAAATAGTTAATTAACACATGATTCATATGTAGGAACATAAACCTTATGGATACATAATATAGTAGTGTGTTCATGAGTACACCACTTTTGAACCATTTAAAGAGAATATCAGAGTAGCAGAACCATACCTCAAACATCAAATGGGAATGACTATGAATTCTAAACATTCACTGAATTACCTATCTTATGTGAGTTTACCATCCCAAAGACCTTACTACTGGAGGTTCATTACTGGACTTAGTTTCCCATCAATAAGATATAAAATATGAGTTTAAAAAAAAATCTCATATCCAACAACCAACTACCTGATGCATCTGCTAGAATCAAGATATTACCTGTGAACAGTTTTGTACCAAAAAAAACCTTATATTTATCTGAGCCATTATGGGTTCACATAAAACTTGACTCAGCTCATACTAATGAGTGATTAGGTCTGTTACTAACACTATAACATTCTGAAGTGACTTGGTTTACCTGCGAGAGGTTTTCCCTGAATTCATATACTCACCATAATACACCAATTGTGATGTTTACCATGAGTTTTAAATTCACGGACTACTCCACTACTAGGTGAAGTCCGTACCGGGCGGGACCACACATGTGGGATGTGGATTTTAATTCCTAAGAATAATTCGTTAAAATGTCTAGGGGGTATTATTGATTCTCTGGTCACTGGTCAGAATGCAGGGTGATCAGGGATATTTACCACAAATCCCAGGAGAAAAGAGTTCAATCCTTGAAACAATGGCATCTGTGTGTAGGTTTCCCTTCCCACTTCACCCTTAAATTAACTATAGATGCTAGAAGGATATTGATTGCTCACAACATATAAACAACCACTTTTTGGACACCACATTTACTTGATGTACACAACACTTTTGGACAAACAGTTCAGGTATTAACTCAAGATCTGTAGTTACATATATATATAGGTGTAATAAACACTATGCATTTTCATACAGGCATGGGAATGATATGCAGTATTACAACATAGTACCCAGTGACCCCAGAAAAAAACAAGGTTATTACAAACAACACAACAACCACAAATTGGTTCTGCTAACTTGACTCATTGTACCTAGATAAAATCACATTGGTCTAGGTGCAGAAACCCAACATACATACATTTATTTCTGACACCATGTACAATTCTCATATTTAAAAATAATGAGTGGGTGTCAAAATATTATACATATATGTCATAACATAACCCTTTAGGTGTACACCATTACCATGTAAAACAATCTTTACCCTTTTCCTGTCATTGAAGAAAACCACACTCATGAAAACAGTTGATACTAATAATTAAATTAATTAATTATAGTGTTCATTTAGGCGTTGCGGATGGGCATTCTTCTCCAGTGCAAAGCAGTTAATGTCCATAATTATCCGTGCAGAATTATACTCACAGTCATTTTCTACTCACAGTATGTCCACCGAAGTTGGCTGGCGAATGTTTCTAATCCATAATCCAAGAATAGAATTATACACAAGCACATATTCTCTCCATGAGACTGAATTTAAGAATACTCTGTTGCCATTTGGGCTGTGTTCCAATTGAAATTGATGCCTAGGTCTATCATACTTTCAGGAGATGCAACTTAAGCTCTGCAGAAGGTTCTTCCCTATCTCATCTTATCGATGAAAAGATGACGACTGTCCAACAGCTCGGTTTATGTTAACCGTTTCCCAATTTAGTTCAAAAGGCTTTGTCACACACCCGGTTCATGTTGATAGGCCATCCCACACTTGATGATGGGCAGTTAGGCTGACATGGGACCAGCATAGAGTTCTCATTCATTCCATTTCTGTGTAGAACATACAGTGGTGAATCATTCATTTGGTTTCATCTGAAGATTCTGCTGCAGGCATGTAACTGAAGAATATTACTCCACCACATATCCAGGTTTGCAAGCCATCAGGTGATTCCTTTGGTTGCAGGCGTAAAGGCATTTACTCATCTAGCTGCTTTCATATGGTTCTTTTGATGGTGTTCAGGTTTTGGACCTTGAGGTAATCTGGTGTAGTTATGGTTCAGATGTTCTGAAGTTGGTACATTTGTTTGTATTGGCCATAATGTTGTTTCAGTGTCTCTTCCCATTTGTTTGAGTTGGTGTTCATAGCTAGAACTTGGTGTTGCATGGCTGGAACCTTATGTTTGACTTTTGCAGCTGTGAGATGTTCTTTCGAAGACTTATCCATTGTGGATATTAACTTGGTAATCCAACCAACAGTTGAAGGTTACTCACTGTTGTTAGTTTTAGTAACTTGAAGAAGGATTGTCCCAGTTTCACTGACTTGGTTGAATGATGAGGCCATTGGTGATACTTCTCAGAAGTAACGCAAACGATACACTGTTGTCAGTACTCTGATGATCTTCATCTTTGTAGATTATTAGATCTTGAAGTCCATCCTGGATATTCCTACTAAAATAGGACTTAATCACTCACCCAGTCAGTTGTCTTCTAATTTATCTGTTGCTCGCTATGGAGCTATTGAGTGCCGCAGTAAACATTGAGGTATTGCTAGATCCAGACTATGGTTTGGACATTCACTTTATGGCTGTTTACCCAGGATCCAGTGTTAGTGATATAGTCCCACCAAATTCAACCACCACCTGCTTCTCTTCTATAGAAAAGGGATGACAAAGAATACAACACTAGCATTAACCTACTGTGTTATGATAAAAGGTTTACAACACAATTACAAACACAAATACAAAACAACAAGGGGAGAAGGGGAAAGGAGTGGGTGTCCATGTTCCACTGTCCCTCATTGCTGAGTAGAGCCATTCTGACCCTTCCTAGTGAGTAAGGTATTTTCTCACTTATATTTTGTTCTGTTGTTACTGGGACTATTGGATGGGTGAAGTCATTCTGTCCATCCAACATGTTGATATTGTCTCTCTCATTACTTGAAGAGAATAGCCTATACAGAATCCCTGTGGTTTCTAATGCCGCGTCTTCATTTCGGCACTATAATCATCACTAGGTCAAGACTATTCACCATTGGCTTCTTAAGTACTGACATACATATGTATTCTTACATCAACATCCTCTAATCCCAAGGTGCAACATTAAAATGTATATTCCCACAGTAAAAAGTAACAATCAGAACAAAGAAAATTCTCATACCAAAAAAAAACATACATGTACATTTCTCTGATATTAAGTACATGATAATCATACATAATAATCATAATGATGATGCAGGGAGCCTAGGTTTTTGAATTATCTTCATGAACTAAAACATCCATTGTTTCCCCCCCCCCCCCCACTGCGTACAGCACATGAGGATAGTAATCGCTGTGATATGTTTTGCCAATGACTGCTATTATTCGGAGGGTATTTATAAGAATAACTTATGCCGCATGGTCCAGTCTTCTGAATATTGCAAGCAATTTATTCACATCATTCTTCGCTTCTGTTTCTACTACGGTGAGGCGATGCGGAGTGAATCCTATCCGAACATACATTTACATCACGCGTTTAATTGTTCATGAATTTATATTCAAACATGGCCTGTCCCTAACACTATTTTATGAAATGATTATATGTTCAACCTCATATGGAGTGGTTACTAATCTGTTAACAAAAGAATGGTACTAAAATTTAGCACTATATTTCCAAGTTACAGATTATAATGTGGCAAAATATTTTATCCCCTGACTAAGTACGAGTCAGGAATATGCGTAATCATGTGTATGTCCCCGCATGGATAAAACACCTTTCTATAGTACATAGATTATTTGCAGATTTCTAAGCATAAATAGTGAGATATTGTTCACCGTGCCTAGAAGTTTTAACATAGGAATATGAAATTGACAGACACTAGTTCTTTACTATGAAGCATGAATCAGGGGTCTGCTCCTACATTGAGAAAATCTCTAGAATGTGTTTCAGACATGAGAGTTGATACTTTACAGTACACATAATATTCATAGATTATAGCACTACTTAGTTAGATATAAGTTCATAATGCCTATAAAAGATATTAACATAGGGATTTGAAGACATAGGAAAAATTACAGCGTGGCGCCCACCTGTGTTTCCTTAGTAAACATCATCCAGCCTGGTTTAAGAGAATTGTAACTAATTCTTAATTAAACATACTGGTCTAGGTAATACATAAATATATCTTAATCTATGTAGATAACATACCAATAGCTTGAAGAGAATCATGGTTTTAAAACAAACTACCTTCTCCCCGAAGGGAAAGGTCGACTTTCTTGTCTGCTCTCTTGACTAGAAATGGCCGCTTCAGTCTTTGTTTTCCCCCTCGCCAGGATTGGCCAGATACGGGAGAGAAAACAAGCCAAACTAAATTTAGCTGTGCCACGGTCAGTCTATCGCTGTTTTATTTTCTCCTACATTAAGTAAGTTACTTAATCAGTAATTGTAAGGGTTTGTTTATTTTTAAGGGAGTCCATAAATAGGAAAGGGTAGAGACGTTTTTATTATATTACAATAATCAAGTTTGATGGTTCAACTTCTGAAGAGATTGAAATCAAGTGTGGAGTTAAGCAAGGTTGTGTGCTAGCTCCCATCCTCTTTGGAATATACTTTTCACGTCTACTAAAATATGCCTTTCGTGATCAGGATGGTGGTATATACATTCACTCACACGCAGATGGCCTCCTCTTCAATTCTCAGAGATTGAAGGCCACGACCAAAATTAGCAGTGTACTGATCAGAGAGTTGCTTTTTGCAGATGATGCTGCAGTTACGACCCACTCTGAGGAAGAATTACAATGTCTACTATCTGCATTCTCCAATGCTTGTTCTGAATTTGGTTTAACAATTAGCAAAAAGAAGACACAGATTATGTCACAAGGTGCACATAGAGTACCATCAATCTTTATTGACGACGTCGAACTAGAGATGGTAAACCATTTTACATATCTAGGGTCTGTGGCAAATAGCAAATTATCCCTAGATCAGGAAATCAACATCCGGATTGGTAAGGCAGCAACAACAATGAAAAGGTAAAGAAAAAGTATCTGGGAGAACAGGAAGCTTACTGCCAAAACAAAAATCCTTGTCTATCAAGTCTGTGTCCTTAGTACCCTTCTTTATGGCAGTGAAACCTGGACAGCTTTCATATGCGGTGTCTGCGAAGGGTTCTTGGTATTAAGTGGCAAGACAAAATCACAAATACTGAAGTAATAATACATCAGAAATGGTATAAAGACAAAGGAGAAAATTATTGCAGATAAGTCATACACCGAGCGCGTGAAACGTAAGATGGTGCATGATAGTGGAAATGACCACGTGTTCACATGCACCCACTGTGAACGAACATTTACAGCGCGAATTGACCTTATCAGTCACATTCGCTACCGCCATGGGTAAAAGTTATTATGCCTTTTTGAAGCACAAACTATCGTCTGTCAAGACGGCAAGGTGCCAATAATGTCTGTGTTTGATGTCTAACATAGCTGTAACACACCAGGATGAATGTTTTACTTTGCTAATATATTAAGTATACACCTGCCATGGGTCGTAGTTATTAAGCCTTTATGAAGCACAATGTACCAATCTATCGTCTGTCAAGACGGAAAGGTGCCAATGCAATGTATATTGAGTAGTGTTTTTTAAACATATTTCCTTCTGTTGTTGTTTGTCACAGTTGTATTTTGTGAAAGATTTGATACAAACCCAAGTTGAGCGTTTTTCAGTACTATTGTGGTTGTGTATGAAGCATATGTGTCAGGTTGCATGCAACATTATTCAAACTAAGTGATAGAAATATGGTCAGCGTAGCCATTATAGGTGCGTGATGAACAAGCATTCATCGAAGCTCACATGACTTTGACACAGAGACTGATCACCGATAGTTACGCCCGGAGATCGGGCGCTCTTGTATTAACACAATTGAACACTTATTATGCTGAACCAACTTTCGTAAAGGAGCGGCTGTATGTGTCTGCGTGATGAAGAGAAACCCAGTGTTAGTGAAAGCATATTTGTGATCTGCATGGTGTATTTATGAAAAGGTGCGGACTTAGAACACCGGTTCATCATGACTGGGTAGACAATGGAAGGCAGAGGATGTAACCAAAGGACATATTCGACTACGGAAAAGTCCTTCAGAATCGATAGCATGAGAGAGATAGGGAGGGAGGGGGGAGAGGGAGAGAGAGAGAGAGAGAGAGAGAGAGAGAGAGAGAGAGAGAGAGAGAAGGGGGAGGGGAGTAAAAGCAGTGAATCTGGATGAAAGACATTGCCAGACATTATCACTATGTTTGTGTATATGTATGCTGATATTTGTATTGATATGAATTTATATATTATTTGCTTTCATTTACTGGCCATCTCACAGAACTGTGTGACCTCCTTATTGACTCGCTCTCGTAACGTTTTCTACCCAGCTATGCACCGCTTTCCGGGACAAATATTTGTCAGCATAGACACTGACAACCCACCTTGGCGGGAGACATTTCGCGAATGACGCCAAAATTGAATGTGAAGTGAAAACGTGGTTTAGAAAAACAGAGCACAGGTCTATGCAGCCGGTTTGGGAGGACTGATAAAACGATGGGATAGGTGCATCAATGTTGGAGGAAATTATGTTGAGCAATAAAAGGACAATATGTGTATAAAAATAAACTGGTTTCAAGTTGTTATCATATTTAGTTATTTTTCTACAGCCATTTGTGACTTACTTATTGACTTCCCCTCGTATTTAGTCTTACTCATCTCACTCAGGTTTAAACACCTGAGCATACAGCATTCATTACGCAGCAATATCTACAGCAGTAGAACATTATGACGATTGACTTGCCTGCCCTATCACCAGACATGTCCCCTTAGAACATCTGTGGGACGAGCTAGGACGCAGAGCCCACAGGCAATGTTCTGCAGCTAATCTTAAACTACTCGAAACTGCACTTACACGTGAATGGTTCTTTATTCCGGGTAATTGCCTGCAGACACTTATGCGTTCCATGCGGAGCCACTTTCAAGCTTGTTTGCAATCACACCTTGGCCATACCAGATACTGTGGATAGTGTAAATGAATTTTTATTATTGGTTGGATTTCAGATATTCTACCTTGCCGGCACAGAATGAAATGAATTTCATAGCAATCAAATGAACAAATTAATGGCAGCATAGATTCGTAGGAATATTAATAAAGATTCCAAATCTGTAAACTTGTAAACACTTATACTTACATTTCACACTCTGTTCTTGTTATACAGGTAGTGCGTTTTTAATGTGCCTCAGTATATATTGTCGTTTGTGTACAGTACAGTCACGGTAAATATGAGGCTGCATTATATACTGAAAACACTCTGGGCATCTGTCGGAATCTGTTTACAATGAAATATCTAACACTCAATCCAGGCCTAATCCTCATCAATTCATGTGTTCTGTGTTAAATAATTACACGGTTACATCCTAATATCTTCGAGGTTATTCAATAAGCATGATCTAAAAGGTCGAGGTGGGTTCTGTACGTAGACAATGGACTGAATCGCTGCAGAGTTCTGTGGTCCTTAGAGTTACCTTCATCTTCGTTCCGGGACATGAGGGATTTCAGGTAATTGAACGACATGATAAACTTGTTAGCTCTGAATCTCCTGCAAATGGCCAACCATGGATCGGGCCGATGCTTGTTATGCCCTTAGAGAGATTTCGAGAGTTAAGCGATATGACGCCAGTGACTTCACATCGTTGTCCAGAATGAGAGACACGAGAGCAAGAAATGGCATGGTCAGACACAAGAGGCACATCGGGATAACGAGGGGCCTCACTAACCAACAGAGAACTGTCACTATTAGCTGCAGGACGCTTTTGGATCTGAGCAACTATGGCAAGAGGACACTCCAACAGATAACAGATCTCCGAGGGTGTCAATTCCTAGAACTGGTCTACACACCCGGCTGCTTTATTATCTTGGAAAGAGAATTAAGTAATTTGCAACACAGTTCAAGTGAATATGGCACATTGGTAACTGATTGGGAGAAAAGCATCTACACCAGCCTCACTTCGATGGGGAAAAGCTTTTTTTTTTATAAATCAGACGACCTGAACACCAATACATTGAATGTAACAGTTAAATTAACAGTATTCTAGAGGATTTATCTTCAATCAACATACCAATTTACAATGTCATGAATAAGAGGTTTACTAACTTTGTTGAAAGGTTCATGCCTCAACTTTACAGTTAACAATGATTGTGACATGTCATAAGTTAGTCTTAAACAGCTTACCTACAATTGATTACAGACACCTGTCTATTAATTGTATTAATTGCTATTTCCATTACTTCAATAACACATCTTGTCTTTTCTTTTGTTGCTAGTTTTGTTGTTTTAAATCTGATGTCACTGATCTCGATGGCAGTTAACAAATCCTCTCCCTACTCTACTCTACTCTCTCTCGCTATCTCTCTCTCTCTTTCTCTCTCTCTCTCTCTCTCTCTATATATATATATATATATATATATATATATATATATATATATATATATATATATATGTGTGTGTGTCCCTGGCTGTCTAGCTCTCTCTCTCTCTCTCTCTCTCTCTCTCTCTCTCTCCCTCCCTCTCTCTCTCTCTCTCTCTCTCTCTCTCTCTCTCTGTATTCTCATCTTTCATATTATCATTTTGTATGCCACTTAATTTTATCATGTATAATATAACATTACTGCGATGTGAGTGAGAGAGTTAGTGAGTGGGAGGAGAGAGAGAGAGAGAGAGAGAGAGAGAGAGAGAGAGAGAGAGCGACACAGAGAGAAAGAAAGAGAGAGAGAAAAAAGAGTAAAAAGAGAGAAAAGAGAGGGAGTTGAATTGCATCACTAATGTTTACGCTACACAATGTATATGTACAATTTTTTCTCCAATTCTTACAATTTTTGTGAGAATGCTCACGACAATCATCAGTGTCTCAACTGTGTGTAACGTGTGGGAGTTTGTTCTTGTTAGTTTTAGTGATCATGTATGTGTGTAGATGTGAGGATGTTTGTGTGGGTGTGTATGTGAGGGATGTGTGTGGGGGTGTGGGGAATGTATGTGTGGAGGGGTTGTGTGTGGGAGATGTGTATGGGTTGATGGGTGATGTGTGGATGGGTGAAGGGATGTGTAGTCAGTGGGGGATGTATGTGTGTGTGTGTGATGTGTGTGTGTGTGGTGGGGGGATATTTGGGAGGATTATTGAAAGTATGTGGGTGTTGGTGGGTTTGGCGGGTGTTGGTAGGGAATGTGTATTTGGATGGGTGAATAGGTGTGTAGGAGATTGGGTTGGTTGGGGGATGGGTGTGTAATGGGTGTGGGGGATGGGTGTGAGGGGGGGGAGCGGTGTCTGTGAATGGGATATGTCTGTGTTGGTGGGAATGTGTGAGTGTGGATGGGGTCAATGTGAGTGGGTGGAAGATGTATGTAGGTGGGGGATGTGTGGGTGGGTGGGGAGATGAGTGAGTGGGTGAGAGATATGTGGGCGGGAATGTGTATGAGGAATGCATGTGAGGGATGTGTGTGGGGGGAATGTGTTTATGGGTCGAGTTTTGTGTGGGAGGGGAGATGTGTGAGAGGTAGGGGAGGTGTGGGAAGTGCATGTGGATGACGGATGTATGTGAGGATGGGGGATGTGTGCTTGGCCGGGTGGTTGGGGTGTGTGTGTGGGTGGGAGGGTATATTAGAGATGCATGTGTTTATGGGCGTGTGGGTGATGCGTGGGTGTGAGTGGTTGATGGATGAGTTGAGAGGTGGCGGATATTGGGTGGGTTATTAGGTGTAGGTTGGCTGGTGTGTGTGTGTGTGTGGGTGGGGGAAATTGTGAGGGTGCAGGATGTATGTATGGCTAGGTGCGGGATGTGTGGGTTGACGGGGGTATGTGTGTGTGGTTTTGTGATGTGTGTTTTGCTGGGTGGTTGCGGGTGTGTGGGTGGGTGGTGGAGAATATGTGGATGGGCGTGTGCGTGTCGGTTATGGGATGGGTGGGGGATGTATGTGTGGGCGGGGAAATGTGTGTGGGTGGGGGATCGGTGGGTGGGTGACGGCATGTATGTTTGCCTGAGTCTGTGTGAGTGCGTGGAGGTATGTGTGGGTGGGTGAGGGGTGTGGTGGGTGGGGGATGTGTGGGTGGCTGAGAGATGTGTGGGTGGCTGCGGGGTGTGAGGGTGGATGGGGGATGTGTCTCACAACATTACAATATGCACTGTTTATGTTTACAACTTTCATTTGACAATGTATTTTTCCCATATGAATGTACCATGCGTAATATGCATTGTTTATGCTTACAAAATCAACTTGACAATTTTTTTCCCCCCTATGTAAATGTAACATGCACATTTGATGAATGAAAGATGAGTGATCGAAAGGGCCGAATGTAAGACGGGCCTGCGTGCCCAATTTGTTACCCTTTTAAAATAAAGTTCGTTCGTTCGTTCGTTCGTTCGTTCTCTCTTTGCAGAAGGGTGTATACTAATCATTCCTCTCACAAACTAACTGTCGACATGTCGTCGTGTCTCTTTCTCTGTCATGCCCGCCATTGTCGACCTAAGCAACTCTGCATCCCATTAGTGTAAGTTCTCTGTTTCCATCCACTGCCGTGTAAGGAGCCGATGATCTGTTGTCAAACCAGATCTCCACTAGCAGTTGGCAGCCTTGTTCTCACTTGGTTTTGTCTAAGTGCACTGTTATTGCCTTACATTCCGTCATGACTTTGACATTAGATTCACAACCACAAGACCAATGGTGCCCGATGGAAGAACAACAGACCATTGGGAGAGATCAGAATATGTTAACAAAATCTTAAAGTAATGACCAGAAACTTGAGAACCAAGACAAATACCATGAAGGGTATGACTGGAAGAAACCTAATAGAACAAATATAAATTCTTAATACACGGAAAGAAAAGCACAGAGAAATATATAGCAATAGAATTTGAAAAGACAAACATGTAATCAATGAAATGCTAACATTAGAAGAGAAAATAGAAACACAAGATGAAACAGTCTCAGCAACGGAAATCACCTATGGTATTTCTTAAAGCTAGAAGAGAATACAGTGCGAAACTGTATCACTAGTTAAGCAATACGAAATGGGAAACATAAATATGGCCAAACGAATGGATGAGAGCAATAAATATACCAACACATCATGTGGGCTGTCATGTTTCGCCATTTCACATGATCACCAGAGTCGTGAATCTGCTCTGTGTTGTTGTTTCGACCATACCACGTAGCCAAGCTATCCAGATATTTACTTCTCTGCCTTCCCCTTGTTCTATTCCCTCAGTCTTGCCAGTTGTCACAGTTCTCTGATTTATGTCTTCGTATAATGTGTCCAAAAATATATACCTAAACAGGGCGATATGAAATGATGTACCAATTGCACAACAGTTACCTTGGTAAAATTTTATATTAATTATGTGACAGTTTCTTTGTAGAACTTCGCTGTCATCATGGCCTGTCAAAAAACTTTTCAACCTCTTGCCATATCTCCTGTCTCGTGCACCCTCACTCACAAGGTGTCTGCAATGTCCTGTGTCCATTTCTGTGCAGGTCGACACGTGAATTATAATTTCGTAAAGACATCCAGGACATGTCCAAACAGACTTCTATATTCATCTCAAGTTGTTCCACGGAACCAAAGCTTTAATTGCAAAAATCACTCACATAAGACAAGCAACGGACATTTTTACACGCATTTAGTCACATTGGAAATATGATGCCCCACCAACATTTTTACAAACCTACCTATTTCCCAAAAATTCCGGGCGTCTATTTTGACTGAGTCGACATGGGAAACATGGTCCTTTTTTTCCGATGCATATTCGATCTCAAGACCACCGGGCCAGCATTTGTGCATATTGCTGAAATAGTTAATATAAATTATTATTAATGAAATATTAATGCTATTAGCAGATTATACCTTGATTATCTGGACGTTTCTGGACGACATTGTACTGGCTCATACACAAAATCTAATGCACAATAAACTAACAATCTTGAATGGGAGGTGACACAGAAAGGTTTTGAAACGCAAAGGGGAAAGACTGTGATAATGGGAATCAATGAAGCAAATAATAACCTGGTCTCCCTTGGTGAAACCCTACTTCACGACACGGAATCATATAATTGTTTAGGTAGCAGTGTAGTCAAAGAGGATGGAACAGATAAAGATACCAGAATAAGAATACAGAAGGCCAGAAGAGCTTTTCGTAACACTCTGCAATTTGTGGAAAACAACATAAATTAAACCTAGCATCACACTTATAATATTAGATTTTAAAGTTTAATCAGTGTTACTGTATAGATCAGAAAAATAGAGAGCAACGAAAACGATTACAAATAACTACACACATTCATTAATTAGTGCTGGGCAAAATAGAAGGAATACAATAGTTTGACAGAATCACCAATGAGGAGCTCATGGAGAGAGCTAGACACACAGTGAACCAAGAGATGAAGGAAAGATGATGGCATTGTATAGGACATACATTGAGAAAACCTGAGAATAATTTAACTAGTAAAGCCTATGTCTGTGATCCATAGAGAAAAAGAATTAGACAAAGACCTTAAAGACACGGAGAAATGAACTCGAGACAGAAATGGATCAAATGGTGAGAACATGAGATGGGTTGTAAGCGATAGCTGAGAGTAGGACTCAATGAGGTGAGTTGGCTTAGGTCTATGCGCCATTGAAAGAAAAAAAATAATTACAATTTGAATAAATCTGGTTAAGCTGCGATAAGCCGACTCCCTGGCCCAGGTTTTAGCGACTTTCTCCGTAATCCCGGATACTCTCGCCAGTAACGTGACGTGCGTAAGAATCGGTGGCGGTTCTCTCCGCGTCGGTAACTTACGCGGTATGTGAGCCGGTCGTTCAGAAAGCAATGGCAAACTACTGAGCGAAATATTGCCAAGAAATAAACAATAAGCTGAAAGATCATGATGTTGACAGCGATGTATTGTAAAGGATATGGGAAAAAAAGCTGCGATAAAGCTGTTGAAGCGTTAAAAATATAAAATTATAAAGTATAGATCAGCGTTAACAAACCTTATTACAGAAAAGAAAGAACATTGCGGAAATAAGCTTTCGTCAGCAAACAAACACAAGACAATACAACAAAATATTCTTATTTTTCACCCGCATATCTTTTACGCCGGTCTCCCTGACCCAGGGTTTAGCGACTTTCTCCGTAATCAAGTATACTCTCGTGAGTAACGTGAGGACGACGAGAATCGGTAGCGGTTCTAACCGCATCGGCAACTTACGGGGTATGTGAGCCGGTCGCTTAGAAAGCAATGGTAAACTACTGAGCGTAATCTTGCCAAGAAATCAACAATCAGCTGAAAGATGCTGATGTTGACAGCGATGTCCTGTAAAGGGTATGCAAACATTTTATTTATATTTTTATATCCCTTATAGGACATCGCTGTCAACACCAGCATTTTATAGCTGTCGCTGATTTCTTGGCAAGATTACGCTCAGTAGTTTGTCATTGCTTTCTGAGCGGCCGGCTCACTTTTTCCGTAAGTTACCAACGCGGCGAGAACCGCTTCTAATTCTCGCGCGCTGCGTTATCCTTCGTGGATAAACGGGATTACGGAGAAAGTAGTTTAACGCCTTGCCCAGGGAGGGCTGTAATATGAATATATTCAATAGTCGTATAAAACAGCAGATACACGAGCCGTAACATCAGCTATGCCATTAATTGCGAACGTTCAATATACAGATTCTGTCAACCCCTCCTTTTGCTGCTCTATCCATTCAGGTGTCACTCGTTCCCCTGTCTTATACGACTGTTAGCAGGGTAGCGGTATTCCCCTACCTAAGGAGGCGTAAGACGCCTCCCTCCTCCGTTAGTCTTCGGAACACACTTGGGCAAGGTGGTGTACCCGTTTATCCCCCCCCCCCCCCCGCCCCGAAAAAAAACATCAGGGTTACGTGAAGAATATCATGTTACGGATCATGAATTTTCAAATCTAGCGCACTGGGGGAAGATAACTGCTTCCGGCCTTCGTCACAAAGGAGACGGGTGATCGAGGGGTGGAGTTGCTATGTGGCTGAAGGATCGTTTCAGGTGGCAAGTAAAAGAGGATCTATAATCTCTTGTCCTTGTAGTCCATCGGGTATCTGCCAGACCCAGGATTAGAACGGGTCTATTGTGGGAACGCGGTTCAATTTAACCAACCCCACGACGATCAGGATTCAACCACACGCCTGTCATCTGGACCTATATGTTGACTTCCTGTCTTTGACTTGAAGATGTAAATTACAAGTACATCAGAAGTCGGAGCGGTTTCCCCAAATGGCGCGGAACAATGTTAATAGGGGACGCTAATCCATACGCAAACACCAGTCCCGTCCATTAGAAATGACAATGTAGCAACGAGATCGGGTATTCTGTAAGCAAAGGCTACCTCGTGACGAAATGGTGAAAAAGATCGTATCACGCTTTAAATATCGTGGGTTGGTTTCCGAAGTGAGTTGTTCAGACCTGGAGTACACATTGTTTTCTGTTTTCCAGAGACCTCTAGGGGTTTCCGCTTGATCAACGAAGTTTGTTGTTTGTACGATATTCTTTTCAGACGGCTTGCAGTACTGGGGACAGATACCGAGCCAGATGGGATTAATATCTGGTGCACTGAAGTCGAAAATCTCGTCTTTGAATATTTTAATTAACTTTGACAGTCAACATGGATGCCGATGAACTTAAGGGGAACGAGTATGTAACACATCTTTTAATAAATAAATGCATATATTTACATACATATTACGTTATATATGAGATAATTACTTGTTATAAACACTAACTGTTTGATTTAATAATTAGCATTTAGCCATATGAACTGTAATTTCGGAGGAAAGTTAGTGAAGCTAGTCGA
The DNA here is from genome assembly GCA_963921405.1 of Cepaea hortensis. Classification (NCBI taxonomy): domain Eukaryota; kingdom Metazoa; phylum Mollusca; class Gastropoda; order Stylommatophora; family Helicidae; genus Cepaea; species Cepaea hortensis. Next base: position 78,576,557 of record OY992887.1, read on the forward strand.
TTGCTTTGTCTCGATATGATTAAAAAAGTGTCATAGATAAAATTTATCATAAAGTATAAACATTAATGAAAATGTCAAGTAAGCTTTAACTATTGCAAACAAATGTGTTATATGTTGTCACATCATATTTGATTGCCTTATTATTAAAGGCTTGAAAACAGGCTTAGGTAATGAGCAAATCATAGGTTACTGTAAATTTTCAGTCGTACAAATAAATTTTGTGTATAAAATAAATATGTGATTAGTAATACTAATTGGAGGTGGTGGAAAATGTTTAATTTCTTGGCTCATTAATTGCCAACAATGGTGACACAATGAAAGAAATTAAAAGACCAATATCTATTGCTCTTCAAAATCTAAAACAACTGAATAAAGTGTGGCGTGGGACAGATAGAACTACAAACTTTATCATTAGATTTTTAAGAGCATGCAATGTTTCCATTACAACATACGCCTTTGAGACCTGTACACTTACTAAACAAGCTTAACAGTGCATAAATGCCTTTGACTATTGTCAAAGACTCGATAGTACCACACCTCGTGAAGCCATAGCACAGTTGAGTAGACACTCAACAGGCCACGTTTGCCAGCAGAGTGCGATGTGAGGTAACACGCACGAAGGTGAAGGTCACCCCGCGTGGTGTGTAACCACGGGAGAGAGGTTGGGGAGACGGGAGACTGGACTTGAGGCGTTCACATCGTTTAGAATAGCGTTAGGAGTTTTGTGTTCACTAATAGATAGAACTAGCATAGGGTTAGCAGTTTGTGTTAGATAATTCTGTGGCTGTATATTGTGTATTGCATTAGCGACTGTTTACCGCTTGTAAGCGAGCCAACGGCAATAAAATGGACCATACATTTTGCCTCCCACACGACTTGCAAGTTGTCTTGTATGGGTGTGTGAGAAGTACCCGTTGAGGCCTGTCAGTTGAGTTGTTGACAGGCCAGGGTAATTGTGGTGTCAGAAAGTGGTGCTTGGACGAAAGCGCCAAGCTAATACCCACAGTAAAAGGGTAATTGTGGTGTCAAGAAGTGAAGCTTGAACGAAAAGTTCAAGCTAATCCACTCATCCACGGGCTCGAGACTAGGGTTTCATTTTTGTAGTAACGATAATTTGTGCAGACAGGAGAATTTGCGGGCTAGAAATATGCCTATCGTGACAAAATAGTGTTTAATTGTGTTTATGATATATTTATTGAATGAAATCATGTATTCTTCGAAGCTGTAAGTATTAATATTCTTATTTTCTTATATTTATTCATATATTTACCAATTTATTCTTGAATAAGCACCAAACATGATTCACGGCGCAGGAATACACAGGCAGCCGACAATATTGATTTTTGAGATCTAAAAATAGCGCTGCGCGATGACGTAGATTGATTGACAGACAGTTGTTCTGCGTCATTAGCATAAAGCAGTCGAGTGTTTACAAGATCGCTTAGCGGCAGCCCGCCTGAATCTGTGCTGTATATTGTTTATTATTTACTTATTTAAGTTACTAAATGAATATATTTATTTGTTGACACATTATTATGTTATTTTGATTTCTTTACAAGCATTTATTCATTTTTGGGTCTATTTTCTCTTTGCTTATCGTCACGATGGAACTATTTTCGGGCTAAGCATCTGATACTTAGCTGCACAACGTTTACAGAAATTAACTAGGTTAGTAACGAAAGGCAATTATTGTTTAAAACAAAGACAGGACATTGACATTAAAATTAATTAATACATATTCTAGGTGTTCGTAAGTCTGTCATTGTCTAAGTCATTGTCCTTAGTTGTCGAGTAAATCATATCGTTTAGTAGGCGTGTTTACTGCTGCCCTATATATCAGAGGGCAAACAACAGCTGTGCACATACACCTGTGGGCCAAATACCGTGTGCTACGTACGAAACGTGTCGCCACCCCAGTGTACCAAACAAGGTGACCTGTGTCAAAGGAGCTTCGTTCCCACATTAAGCTGAGTACACTTATATATTTTGTCATGCAATTTGATTAATAGTGCATCTCTTTTTCAGCGTGTAACGCGTTGACATATTTGTATACTCTGTTTTTCTGCAAGATAAATCTGGGCAGGGTAAAAACAGAAAGCACAACTGATAGTGATCAGATAAGAACAAACATAACATATCAAAGATAAATAACTGATTAAAGTCATCATTGCCTATCACTGTTAGCCAAGTACTAAAGTAAGATGGCAACTTTATCAGATTTCATAAAAGCAGGCAAAGAACTAGAATTAACAGGAAAAGAACTACAACAATATGCTGATCAGAAATTTAAAGAAACAAAAGAGGAACAAACACGAAAAGAGAATGCGGAAAGGGACGAACGCGCACGAGAAAGAGAACATGATAAGGAGATGAAACAAAAACAATTAGATCAAGAGAAAGAATTAAAACAAAAGGAATTAGATCTAAAGCAAAAAGAGATAGATGAAATGGCACGAGTTAAAGAAAAACAAATTCAGGTAGAATCAGAGACACAATTAAAGATGAAAAGCATGGATATAGACTCACACGCAGAGATCTCTGCCACTAAACTAAGAAGTCAACAAGAGGAAAATAAGTTCAACAAATACAAAAATATTATCAAACCATATTGTAAAGAGGACTCCATATCTGCCTGGACAGAGAATGTAGAGTATCAATTTAAATATCACCAAGTTCCTTTAGATATGTGGGCTCCGATTTACATGAAGAATCTAAGTGGTGAGCCCCTTAAAGTAATAGAGTCTATTCCTATTGAACTTAGATCTAGCTATCAATACATCCATGATAGGATTATGCAGCACTTTTTACTTGATGCCCCTGGGTATCAGGTTCAGTTCTCAAATTTAAAACCTAAACCTAGTGAAACTTTTATAGATTATTTTTCAAATGTGCAGAGTGTACTAAACAGGTGGCTTAAAGCAGCTAACATAGGAAAAGACTTTGATAGATTAAAAAACCTAATAGCTATGGACAAGTGTATATCTACTATACCTTCTCCTTTTGCTAAGTTTTTGCAGCAGTCGGACATTGAGAACATCGAGCAGTTCGAAAAAAAAGGCTCAGCATATTTTTCTTCTAACAGACAGATTTTTAAGACCTCAAGTGACTCTGAGATAGTTTCCTTTGTCAAAGACCAATCAAAAAACTATCAGGGTAACAGAAAACCTTTTCAGAAGTATGATAAGAAAGACAGAAAAGTTTCCAAATGCATGTACTGTCAACTAATGCACGACACTTATGCTATGTGCGACAAATCGCCGAATTATCCGGCGCATCTTGAAAATGTGATCAAGAAGCAGCAAAGCAAACGGTCTGCATACAGGCGTGCAATCAAATGTTTTTTTTTGTTCCTCTTATGGCCATTATTCTAATAAGTGCCTTGGCCGCCAACGTTTGAAAGCTAACAACGCTATGTTGATTGACACCTCTTCAGATAGTGGTAGTGAGAATGAGTGTGAGATTGAAAGTGACTTACCAACTAACCAAGCAGAGGATGTGTGTGCTGCTAGCGATATGTTAAGCTTTGACAGCTGTGAACGATGTCACCAATTCCATGCAGACGGAATACTGGAATGTGGACATACAGTACCATGCTCATCTGAGAGTGTGAATGCAGCATTAGCCTCCAGAGGCAAGTTAGTGTTCCACAATGCAATGGTCAATGATGTACCATGCCAATGTTTGCTGGATAGCGGCAGCACCCTTATTGGTCTTCGAAAAGAACTAGTGAGTCCGGGTGATTACACAGGTGACACTGTGAAATGCCGAACCTTTTCGGGTAACGTTGAAATTTACCCTTTGGCAAAAGCCCGTATTGATTCTCCTTTTCTTTCCGGTACCTTTACTTGTGCAATACTTAACAACCCTTGTACAGATTTAATTTTGGGGTGCTTACCTCAACTGAAACAATGTACTAGTGAAGAAATAGTTGCATGGGAGAAATTAAATGCAGCTAAGGCAACAACCAGAGTTGACACTTCAAAACATCATGACCCATTGCAAAATGAGACACTACTAATGCTTTTTCCAACCAGCACAGATGACAAAAACACACAAAAACTTATACACCAGCAGAAATCTGATTTTAATGTGTCTCCATACTTAAAATTGTCAAAAGGCAAAGCCAAAATGACCAAGAATGCATCTTGGTTCGTTAGACGTAATAATGGCATTTCAACTACATGTCATATTACTAGTAACCATGAACAGGTGTTACTTGAACAACATCAGTTAGGTGTGCTAAACAATGCACACAAAACACCATGTGCAGGTCATCGTGCATACAGCAATGCCAGGCCAAGTTTTTTCAATAACATAAAATTATTTTGTCATGATCTATTTGCTGGTAATGGCTGTCATCAATTGATACAAAAGTTGAAGGGTAAACATCCTACAGCTGAAATACAACCCTCTACACTGGCACCCAAGCCATTTGATAGAGGAAGGGTCAGTTCTACCACAAGCACACAAACAAATGTGCGAAAACAAGTAATCTGGAACTTGATCAAGACAGATTTAGGCTACTTCCATACAAACGAAATGGCAAGGACCATTCAAAGTAGCACATAACCATGGTACATGTTGACTATGAAATATCGATAAACAGACACTTAGAGATATTCCATGTCAACATGCGGAAACCTCACTTTTCAAGACAAGAGACAGAAGTAGTGACAGACGAACAGATTGCACCAACACCAAGTGATCAGACGACAGACATACACAACGCAACTACACTAGTTAGTGAGACTGGCAAATCCGACGAGGGGCATACATGTAGTGAACTTATAGAATACACATGAATAAATCAGAATACTGATGACTGGACAATACACCTACTGAAACTGAGACATGCCTTTGACAGAGTGCGACGCTTCGGTCTCACTGTCAAACCAGCAAAGTCAAATTATGCCTAAAATAAATTCATTTTTGGGTCATGTCATTTCTCAAGTCCAACTGTAGACTGACCTGAAAAGTAGTACCAAAATTATGAATCTGACCATGTCTAACAGAAAGAAACAGGTCAGAAACCTTTTGGGATTAGTAAATTACTCAGAAATTACAAATATATTTTCCAATGTCTTAAAATCTTCTGGAAATGAAATGTGAAAGATGCATTATTAATTCCTGCATTGTCAAAATTGAAGATCCTTTTTTGTAAATATTCCAATCCTTCCGCTTGCCTAATCCTAGGCTCATTTATTATCTTAGGTCATATGCCAGCAGAATCTCCATCACTGCAGTACTAGGCCAATTTTTTTTTAGGGCATCTTCCATCCGCTTTGCTACGTGAGCAGTAAGATCACACATGCTGAGTCCAAAGATTCCATATCACAGTTGCAACCCTAGGCTTCATCTATACGGTGAGAAGGCTCCATCGAGTTCTGACGGATGTTCACTGCATTGTCCAGACCGACAACTCCCTGATCACGGTCATACATAGTGGTGTGCATCAAAATGACCGGATATTCAGGTGGTCACTAGTTTTACCATCTGGGGTAAAAATACCTGAAATCCAACAGTTAAATGTAGACTGATGGTTGGTACATGGATATCTGATAATATAAGATGTAAAATAGCTTACATACATATCCACATTATTGGCGTAATCATGTACCAAAACAATGAACTATCATGTGTCCGTGGACATCAGATTAAGAACTGTGCTGCTATACTTAGATACCACCGTGTGAACTAGGACAGCTCATTTCCAACTAAGCTCCATTCCGGTGTATCATATATATGAACCGCAGAAAACAGTGTCAGAACAGTGCTTAATTACAGACACGAAAAGACAGAGCTACAACACCAGCGAACTCTACACGTGCACTACCGAGAGAACATTAAGATGACTGTGTAATGTATTTCAGATACCCAGGCAAAGTGTGTGGTTATATTATGCCTATACAACCATTGCACATACATGAAGGCAACTACTAACCTGTGTAAACCAAATACTATGTATATAAACTTATTGTGATATGTAATATAATATTTTAAGATAGTGATAAATTAGATGTAGGTTAGGAACTATAACAGTTCTCATTTATTTTAATAATGTAGTTAGTACAGTAATTAACCCATTAAAATTAGATTAGAATATTAGTTTAGACATAAGAATAGTTTATTACAAGTTAAATTAAATTTATGATATGAATAGTACCATTTAGATTGTTATATTTCACTTAGTTTCATTGTAGTTAGTTTATTCCATCTTAATGAAACCATACCATCTTTCAAATATTACCATTTATTAGTATCATCATTTTACATCATAATAGATTAAAAAGAGTAGATAAGGTAACATACAGCATTTACACCAGTTAGATTAAGAACATCACTCATATAATTCCTTTGTGCATTTAAAAACATTATTTAGCATAGTATTTAGAAAAGTACATAAATTGTGGTCACATAATCCATTTAATTAAGGTACATAACTCACATCACAACAATTGCATTTAAATAGTTAGATTACATCACTTAGATTAGAAAAAAATAAGAAGTAATATAATCATATCATATAATTAACATAACAAATTTAATAAATTTAGGTAACACATTAAATACTTAGTTATAGAATTAGAATGGTATGTTAGAATGTAAAGTTTTCGTTAGTGAAATTGTGTTAGTGTGAATGTGTTGTCTGTAATATAGTTTAGAACTTAGATTACAGTATTTTGGGTTTCATAACAAGTGAATGTAGTCACGAATTAGTGTTATACACCTGTTTGTGGCCACATTGAACCAAATTATGACACTCAAAAAACTAACATACATACACATAAAATTTATAAATAGAGGATAGAAATTAGATTAGTAGATTTATTACTTCCAAACACACAAACAAACAGAAAAACAAACATATAAATTGCATACACTATTTGTAAATCAAAGACAGATAACTATGGGGCCAGGGGACATAATGGACAACGAAGAACTAAATTAACAGTGAAATAAAGTCTTACGCGCGGAAGCGAAGGAGGTAAAGCCTGTCGCACACACTCTTGTAGAATGGTTGTTAAATATTATATGGGGGACATGAAATAATTCATGTGTTGACCCTAAGAAAGTCAACTTTGTATGGGTAGTAAGTTAATTTACTATGTGAGGGCAGGTCTTATAAGACAACGGTCCGGTTCAGACATACCTCTGATAAATATAATATAGCATGTGAGAAGGGGCTCACGCCAACCAGTCAAGTTTGTGGCGATTGCCAGTAGCCAAGTAAGGCTTTGCTACATTGTGACAATAGTTATTAATAGTTCATTGGAATGCCCAAAGCCAGGTTATCTAGAGTCTTTGACAAAAATTAGAGACACTAATTTTTTGTTTAGGAACCTCTTGCGTCACAACCAATGAGTGAAAGTTGATGACGCAACACAAGAGGGGTGGGTGTGTGTCAAAGACTCGATAGTACCACACCTCGTGAAGCCATAGCACAGTTGAGTAGACACTCAACAGGCCACGTTTGCCAGCAGAGTGCGATGTGAGGTAACACGCACGAAGGTGAAGGTCACCCCGCGTGGTGTGTAACCACGGGAGAGAGGTTGGGGAGACGGGAGACTGGACTTGAGGCGTTCACATCGTTTAGAATAGCGTTAGGAGTTTTGTGTTCACTAATAGATAGAACTAGCATAGGGTTAGCAGTTTGTGTTAGATAATTCTGTGGCTGTATATTGTGTATTGCATTAGCGACTGTTTACCGCTTGTAAGCGAGCCAACGGCAATAAAATGGACCATACATTTTGCCTCCCACACGACTTGCAAGTTGTCTTGTATGGGTGTGTGAGAAGTACCCGTTGAGGCCTGTCAGTTGAGTTGTTGACAACTATAAATGGTATAGACGGGTTCTAAGAATATTTTGGGTACAGAAAAGAACATGCATGCATACGACAAGATCGGAATATTGAAGAAGGTATCCTAATGGAGACCATAAAACAAAGAAAATTAAAATATGTTGGTCACTTGAAACATCGTGAAAGTTTGGAGAGAACAATCATGGAGGAGTATATGCCTGGGAAGAGAGGAAGAGGAAGGCCAAGAGAACACGAGTGCAGGATGTGGCAGATGATCTACAGCTGGAAGTATCGGATGCGGGACATCTTGTTCATGACCGAGAAGTTTTTCGGAAAGTTGTTACGGGGCGAGATTCTGCAAAGGACATGCTACTGAATTAATTAATGAATACTAGTTATACTACAGTAGTACTACGCACAATCTTTACTACTCCTTGTCCCCTAAGCATCAGGCGCCTGTTATAATGCGTGTATATCCGAGTGTTAAAAAAATTGTCGTTTTCGATACCCAATGTAACCAGGATTGAAACGTATGTGAAGTGAAGTTGTCGCCATATGACAGTGAAAAGTATATGAAATTGAACATACCTTGTGTTTTTATTTCTGTAATATATGGCACAGTTTTACAGATGTTTCACTGTTTTAAAATGTGATTCCCATGCTGGTACAAGTGGCAGCCTAACGCCTTATGTTGTATCAAGGCCCCTTGCTCACTCTCTAGTGAAATAACCTCTCAGGATGTGGATCCCCTGTTTTGCTGCAATTTCCACCTGATGCCAGAGAGCCTTTATCACATCGGCCTTTAATAATTTAGCCGGCCCTCTAAAGGAGTGACAGAAGCCAGTCTTATCAGCCTGTTAATTTACTTGCACACCTGCATGCCAGAGAGAGAGAGAGAGAGAGAGAGAGAGAGAGAGAGAGAGAGAGAGAGAGAGAGAGAAAGAGAGAGAACTACGGTCAGCATTGGAAGTAGTCATTGACAACATGATACTTAATTGTGTATACAGTGAGTTAGTGACATTGTAGAGAAGGCGGCCAGCACTGTAAGTTATTGTCATTAACATAGGTACACTTAGTGCTGCATTAGCACAGTAGTTAGTGTGCTCGCCAATCCAAGATGGCAACATTGATAACCAATATGCTGAGCCATGGCTCATCATATCGCAGCATTCCATACAACAAAATGTACTTGTTATTTAAAGTCAATCCTTTAGAACTTTCAAGTTGCTTTATGCATTTAGCAAAGGGACAAATCAAGTTAATGAAAAAAGTTGAAAATATATTTGTTGATTTCCTTCTGGTTTTGAAGATGAGCCATATGTAGAAGATGATGAGACACTTGATGAACCCATTAACAATGAACAGGTGAATTCTCTGATAAGTTTTTGCATTTGTCTTGCCATGTTTATTCTTGAGAATGTTGTTTGAGACCAGTATCTTGTCAATGTCACATTTTTGTATAGCTTAACTCATAAACTTTATAGCACATAAGCTCTATAATTATAACCATACAACAACGTAGGTCAGCGTGGCCGAATGGACACGAACGCGTGTTCTTAAACATCCAGTGCGCTGATGCCGAGTTAAGGAGTTCAACCCATACACCAGACAGGTGGACTAAAATTTTGACCTATCGTCGTCCTTGATTTGAGGACGTAAATTACAAGTACCCCTGAAGTTGGAGTGGGTTCGCCTTATGGCGAGGGACACTGTTAATAGGGAAAGTATTTCCACAAGCAAAATTCAGTCCAGCTCTACTAGAAGTAGTTGTGTATGTACTACGTTTGAGTTCAAAGCGAGCGAGCGCAAAAAAATATGTCTTTAAAGTGTAACCTGTTACCTCTGTGGTTTGGTCATTAAATAATAAATAGAGAGAAGGGTTAAAGTTGGGGGACATATATTGTGTAATTCGCTCAACGCAAACTCTGACCTAGTTACCGATAGAGCATTACACTGTTTGAAGAACCTTTTCCCTAGAATGGGGTTGCTTGTGATTAACTTGTATTACGACACATTTTCCTTAAGAAGAACAATTACCGATGCAACTTACAGAAAGAATGATCATATTTCCCCCTCTCCCTATAAGATGGGCTGTGGACGAAACCAAACTCCGTGTTCTACATAACTACATTCGGAAGTACAACAACAATAACTGGGGTGTCTCAGTAATGAACAGATTAAGCCGTTTGCCTCACGCTGTGCACGTTATGGGATCATTCCCTGCACTGCGTTGTTCTGGGCACAAGTTCAATTTTCCCACAGACCCCTGGAGGTCATCACTGAAGCTACGGAGTTCGTGCTTTTAGGGATGCTCTTGGCAAGCGACTTTCCGTTCCGCGGAGAGAGAATGAACCAGATGGGGTAACATCTGGTGCAATAAAGTCGATCCTCTCGAATTTAGTACTGCAACACTTTAAAATCACAACAGCAGATGATTACTCATGTCAAGACAATCTCCATTTGTTGATCAGATTATGGTCAAAAGAACATCCTGACCAACACCGGGTAAAGAGGGGAGGATGAGACAGGTGTAGAACGAGACAGTCTCTGCTCGATGATTGGATGGACTGGCACAGAATACGGCCTTCTTCTTATATGGAGGTGTGTACTGAAGCGGATGTTGACAATAACGACTCTACCCCTCTCTGTCATTTCATACTTTAATACAGTTTACAGTTTGTTTTACGCATTTACCATATACAGAGGCTTTGGGCATCCAGGATTTTTTGGAATCTACACTGCACACACCTTTGCTAACATTTAGTGATAAATGTCCACCCCCCCCCCCTCTTTTTTTTTCCTCACCCGTTCCACCATCTTGTCTAGGGTGGTGCACATATAATATACATTCTGAGATATCCAAATAGCATTTCAACAGCACCGTCTGAAAGTAGTCTCTCTCTCTCTCTCTCTCTCTCTCTCTCTCTCTCTCTCTCTCTCTCTCTCTCTCTCTCTCTCTGTGTTGTGTGTGTGTGTCTGTGTGTGTGTGTGTGCGCGTGTGTGCGTGTGTGTGTGTGCGTGTTTGTGTGTGTGTGTGTGTGTGTGAAGTAGCAAAGACATTCCGTTAGTTAGAGGAGATCACTGCAACATATACTGCATTCATTACGGACTCAAGAAGTATGCTTAATAAGGAGGAGAAAGAAATGTTTCCTGTGGAATGTCTATCCTCGCTTCAGAGGTCACAGATTGTTAGAACTGTTTGTCTATTTTGCCCTGTTAGTCAGTCAGTCAGTCAGTCAGTCAGTCAATCAGTCAGTCAGTCAGTCAGTCAGTCAGTCAGTCAGTCAGTTAGTTAGTTAGTCGACAGATCATCCTCATTGCACATCGCACCATTCAGTCGATAAGTGCTTGGATCCCCTCTTCAACAAATCCTACAGTGTATGGCAGCTCACTGGTTGATTAATTTTCTTATGCTTCCTGCGTAGTATTCTTGTTTGGTCACACCTCTTTTAACTTGCTGTTCTCGCAGCCTGGCCATGGTTGTAGACTCACAGTCATGGCTTGGTTCTCGTAAACGAGTTACTTCTCGTAGAGCATTCAGAATGTCTGTCTGCCTGGTTCATGGCTCGTCCGCTTTCCACAGTAGCCCTACCTGCAAGCCTGTCAGCCTGCTCATTTCCTTGTACATATGCATGACCTGGCACAAAAATGAAACTAATCTTTGCCAACCGAGACCGCTTTAGAGACAGCAACCACTCTCTTCGCACCCACCCCCATCTCTATCTTTCTGTGCATACACATTGAGTCGCTAAGGAAACATGATCTAGTGAATGTCTGTGTCTCGAGCCATGCTATTGCTTTACTTACTGCCATGACTTCTATAGTCAGGCTACTTGTGGTCAATGCAAAAGCACCAGACTCTTCCTTCACAATTTTCCCTCCGGCCTGAGCCGCAAAGGCCTATGACCTTCCCACTCCTCGAACAACCGACCCATCCGTGTAAACGACAGCATCATCCTCTAAAGAATTCTCTAAGATCAGAGCCTGTACTTCCGCCTCCACAGCAGCTGGATTTTCTTGTTTGCATTTCCTGCTAGTTGGATGCACACTGAAAAGTATGTACCGAAATCTGTTGGCACTTGTACCTACTCCTCGTCAGGTTCTAAGTCCTCAAGTGAACACACCTGATGAAAAATGACTTCAGCTTGACCCACCCACGACTTTCCTCTTGGTAACCTGCTGCCTTTTACCTTCTTAATCTCACTGTGCAGTGGATGTTGTGTGTTTACGTTGTCTCTGAGGTAGGCACGTGCTCGGAAAAGCTGTATTCTGTCCCTCATGGTTGGGAAATCAAGAAGGTAGCATGCTGTATCTCTTGTACATCTAATAATAAAACGCATAGCTTCTTTCTGTATCATTTCCATCCTTTCCATCTGCTTATGACTGAGAGTCAGGATCGCTATCGCATACTCCAAAATAGAAAGCACCGGAGATAATGGTGATCCCTGTGGTGGGCCAGGATATATTGGTGATGGTCCGGAGTCCAGCTGCCATATCTAATAACTACTTTCCATCGGAAGTGGGCTGCAGCGATCCAAATAAGGAGGAAAGGACTTATCTTGAGTTCAAGAAGCTGACGTATTAAAAATATCCAATGGTACTTTGTTGTAGGCGTCCTCAAGATCAATCGCTGCAGCAAATGTTTCAATACATGAGTGGAAACCTTCATAGACATCATGGGCAAGAACTGCTGCATTGGTCCAGGTTTCTCTTTCTGGACGGTACCCTCCCAGGGTAGGTGGGAAAAAACCCTGCCTCTCTCTAGCTAGCTTGATATTTTTCGGGCAATTAATTTCTCCAGCAACTTGCCTAGTGTATTCTGCATGGTTATTACCCGATATCCCTGACTTTTTATATGGTCTTTGCCGGGCTTCGGCAAGGAATCAGATAGCTGTGTAACCATTCCTCCTTGACGCTAGCACTCCCTATACTGTTGTTGTACATGTCTGCTAGTTCTTCTAGCTCGTTGTAGGTACACATATTAATGTCGCAATATCTTATGCCATCTGGCAATAGAGTGCTGTTTTTTTTTAATCATCGAAGCACAGCCTTGATCTCTTTCACTCTCATAGTGACTTCATCCGAAATGTTCTGGGCCTTACAATTATCTGAGGCAACCTGCTTGGCAAGATGTCGGCCTCTCATGTCTGTCTGGTTGCTCTGCTCCAGATACAATTGGAAGAGGGCTTTGCCCTTGTTCTCGTCAGTCTTATGCCAGATGAGGTCAGCACCTTGGAAGTCATGAATACTCTTATTTTTGACTACCCCGTTCATGCTTTTATGTAGTCGCCAGAACAATTTCAGTGACTTGTCTGTGCTTAATCTTCGACATAACTCTACCCATTTGTTTAAACCACCTTAACCAGTTTGTAGAAGTAGGTTACTTTTATGTGCATCTCTCTTTCTAAGCACACGCAAGGGCTAGGATGGGCAACTCTATTCTTCTTGGCGTTTTGGCATTTCCTTACAGCACTACGCTTATCCACCCAGGCAGTTTCCCACCTCCAAATTCCACCAAGGTTTCTACACCCAGCATGTTTTCCTGCCATAAAGCTTTCTGCGCTTGTCGCGTCTTATTTTATTCACCACATCTTGCCCTGTGCTGTGACACTGGAAAGTCTTGACCGTTGACTTGTGCTGCCTGGTTCTGCCTTTCTCCACCAATATGCTGCAAGGGTGGTGGTCGCTGCCTTGGTACCCTAGGCCACCCCATCTACACACTGTAGTGAGTGAAGGAGAAACCAGCGCCAAGTCAATAACACTGTCCTCATCACCTGGACGACTTGCTGTCCTGGTAACACAGCCACTGTTGATACAAACCAGGTCAATGCTTTCAAGTGCAGCCTTGAGCTCCTCGCCCTGTATGTTTGGGGGAGTTTCCCCATGTCTACCTTTAGCATTGAAATCGCCGAAGAAAATATCATTCCTCTCGTGACCTAACATGTCACTTATTTTCCTCTTGCCATGGCAGAGTGTGGAGGAATAATCAAGGTGATAGGCTGTCAGGGAATGCACCTCTTGGTGGTAGATTACCTATGGACAAGGTAGAGGTGGTCGAGCGCCTGTGGGACCAGATGGAGAAAGAGGGAATCAGATTGAGAGCCCGTATGTGGAAAGAATCATATTGCGTGGTATCGGCAGGGATTCTGGAAGAATCTCAAGATAGAGGGAAGGCAATGAGAACTTTCGATCAGATGACAATTAGCAGTATGACTCTTCGCTGGCTGAGGGAAAGAGCGCGTGTAGGAATGTCGTAATGTCGGTTTTTAGCTAAACTCAACTTGAAGTCACATTCAATTTTAACTTACGTTTGTTTATGTTTGTTTCTCTAGTCTTCCATTAACATTGTCAAAACATCCACGTACTGCGGCAGTCAACTGTCAACAAGACGGTGTTGTAATTATGTTTAGAATCGACTGTACACAGCTACGAGTATTTCATGCACAAGATAAGTATCCCTCTTAGACGCCATAGATTGGCTGGAAATCTGAATGAATGCTGCACATCACGGTCAAGTATGCACCGGAAAACACAACTGTAAAACATGTATATTGGCAAATGTTGCTTTATAATAAAACAATTGCCAATATTATTCGAGCGCCGGTGGTGTAGTGGCATTACACGATCGGGTAGTAACACGGGGGTGGATCACCACCGGTGCCGAATTTTTTTTTTTTTTTTTTTTTTTTTTTATTATAATTTTATTTTGATTGGTTTATCCAAGCTGTCATTTATTATTATAATGGTAATAATACTTAGAAGAATACATATTCGATAAGTCAAAGTCTCATCCAAATACACTGTCATAATTTTCTTTGCGCTTTTCCCTTATTTCACGTGGGTATCTGCTTCTCAAGGCTCCTAAATGCGGTTGCTCGCAAAGATTATTTCTACCGCCCTTCTACTTTCTAAAAGTGAAGATAATGTCCTTATAATTTTCCACAAAGTTGTTTTGGATAGCTCTATGTTATTGTTCTTTCTCAACCAAACCTTAAGTTTTCTTACAGTCACTGTTTCTTTGGCATCCAGCATTTTTATAATGCTGGATAATCCTGGATATAAAATCCAAAATTTTTATAATTTTAGGAGTCTCCGTGGCGAAGTAGTCAAGCCTTTTGACTCGGGCTCCAAAGGTCGTGGGTTCGATTCCGGGCCGCATCCTTCGGTTCACGAGTTAAATTTCTCGGAGACTTCTGTGGCTCGTCGTTAGAGCTGACGAGTTAATGCTTTGTGCGATGCTTTCCGCGCTGCGGAAAGACCGAGCCATATGGGATAGAACCAGGTGCAATGAAGTCGACCCTGTCGAATTTTAAGCGATTTTTTAAAGCATTTTTATAATAGCTCGCATTATGACATCCTTGTCAAAGCTGTCTACAATAATCTTTCTACCTACCGTTTGGTTATTGCGTGGTGGTTTAATTCCAGATTCTTTCACCCATCGACGAAATTACCGTTTACTCAAATCCAATGCATGCACTGTTCTTTTTTCGGAATTTGTAATAGTATACACAATTTCGCATTCAATCCCACTGAAAAATATTCACACATTTCAATGTTAGCGATAAGTGGTAAGATGTTAAACAAAAACAATAACATATTAATCAGGTTTCATGAAATAACCCATATTTTGAGACATCTCTGAACAGTCCTAGTTTAAGACAACGCGGGGAGTTGGCGGCATAAGGCCAATCCCGTGAAAATATTCAACATTGAGCGCTGATTGTCTGGCTACGCTGTAATACATTTAAAATTATGAATTTCATCTCAGACTCGTAAATTATATACCGCATATAAACAAACTTTGAAATCTGCTGTAACATCTCCAGAACAAATTTTTTTTTGTTTGTTGGGGGACATAATTATAAGGTTATATACTAAATCTCATAATTTTCCCTCAGTTGGTTACTGAGATATGGATGTTTATATTGTACATTATATACAAATGTGGACATACTATTGCACAGAGGTTCTCAACGTTTTTTGTCCCGTGCCCCACTTCACCATATTTTCAGAACTTCATTCCCCCCCCCCTTTCATATTTGCTATCTAAATCCCCCCCCCCCCCACCCCTATACAGTATACGTAAAAATGTAAGGTAAATTTAATAGGCACATACTAAAACAAGTCTACATAAAACATGATTTGTGGGTCTCCATCCATCCATCATATGCCATGCCGGTAAGCGTGGGCGGTCATGTTTTGCCATCTCACTCGATCAAGAGAGTCGTGGATCAGCTCTGTGTTTCTGTCTCGACCATGCCACGAGGCCAAGCCATCCAGGTATTTGCTTCTAAGTCTTCCTCTTGGTCTGTTTCCTTCGATCTTACCAGTTGTCACCAAGTTCTCCACATTCAACAAGATTGTGGGTCTACTGACTTTATAAAATGAATTTTAGAAGGATGAGACGTACTTAACTGTAAAGTATGAAGGGAAAAACAATATCAAGTAATCGGTTCTTGTATTAACGCGATCTTGAAATGGTCTTCATCCCCCCCCCCCCACCCCTGGGGGGAAATTATATATAGCAGAATGTTCCCAACACCGTCTGACATCAGGGGAATATAATAGACCAGGGGTCACCAAACTTTTTTCAGGCGGGCCGGATAACTGACAAAGTGACGAGCGCGAGCCGCATACTCATTCAGTACAATACTTGCGCCAGTCTCCGTGACGAAGGTTTTACGGACGCGGTTCGTAATTCCGTATACCAACGTTCGAGACACAGCTCTCTCAATGTGCCTGTCTGCTAAACGCAACTGGAGCAAACACAAAAAGCATCATCCAAAAATCGGAACTTGATAACAGAACGATTCAGAACAGCATACTCAAGTGAAGCGAACGATTTTCCAGACGTTTATTTCCGCCACCGGTAACAGGATTGAAACTCTGGCAGAAAAGCAGGCTGATCCCTAACCACAGGATCGGCACCTACTCAAATACATTCACCCCTGAGCTCCTAAACCAGCTCGTCGCCCTTGAAGCCTTCCTATCCATTCTTCAGCTCAATTTCTTGGATACTAAAATTCAGTCTAGGTGGATTTCCATTCCCGATCCATTCACCGTTGTCGCCTCAATAAATTCCTCTCCGGAGTCCCATCTGTTTCATCCTGAAATCACGGCCTCCAGGTGTCACCTTCACAGCGAGCCTTTCAGAAACACATCTTATCCGTATCACCAAGTCACAGCGTCTCTCGTTGCTGTCTATGACGATGTCCACGTCCGCCCTAGTTTCCACGGACAACTAGTCATCTATTCTTATTCTTGGGAATATCCCCATTCACATTTGGTGGTGTGCGTGACCGCTATGTGGCAACAGCCACGCGCGATTTGGCAGCAGACTGCGTTGAGCTGGTTTTTTACGCTATAGTATGTGTCCCGGTTGGTCAAAAAGCAATGGCAGACTATTGAACGTAAACTTGACAAGACATCAACAACAGGAAAAAATGCTGGTGTTAACTGCAAACGTCCTGTAAAGAATATGCATCTAACTTTAACATTACTTGCAAGCCAGAACGAAAGCTCTGGGGAAAAAAAAGACGAAAAACTAAGTTAATCATGGGTGAGTGGCGTGCAATGGACAAAAAACCAAGACAACAAACATATTTATTTACACAAAAAAAGTTATCAAAGACGGTGACGTTAGCAAAAAGATAGTTACATCAGACCTAGTGTGTGCATATCCGAATCTCACAAACTAAGCAGCAAAAAAGGTTAGTGAGATGTGTAAAACTGATATTTGGCTTTCAAGATATCATCAATGATTGGTTTGGAATTGTTGCATCCAATCAAGAGAAATGCTTTTAAGTGTTAATCAGTCAATCTCGTTCGACGTGTTGACTTCCCACACTTCATTTTAAAAAAATGTTTGCTCACAGACATAAGTTGTTCCAAACACTGATGCCATAACAGCGGCAAATTTCTTCAGTTTCGGAAACTCAGCGTAAGTTAAGCAGAGGTAAAATTCCACAAGTTTTCCTTCTCTGTGCTTCTCTTTCAATAAGTCATTTGCTTGCAAATCAATGAGCTCCAACTGTTGTTCAATTGGCACATCATCAAGTTTGCCATCAAACGGATTCTAGAACAGAAGAATGTCATTCTCAATTCTGTCAAGATCTGAAAATCTCTCCAACTAAGGCTTCTTCAAGTCACGAATAATCTTTTTTTCCCGGAAAATCGAGGTTGATATCTTCGGCGATTATAACGCCAAGTCTTTGAAACAGTAAAAATAAGAAAAGTTTCACTCCTTCCAGTTGTGTTTCAAAAATGACAGCTTTCTCCGAAATCCTTTGATGAGTCTGCAGAGATCACAGACTAAGTTATTCTTTACCTTGACGTTTCAAATTCAGTTCATTCATGTGGGATGTGATGTTGACCAAAAACGATAACTTTGACAACCATGTAGAATCTGCAGCTGTGGATCAGCTATATTTTTTTTCAGTAAGGAAAATATCTATTTTGTTTCTGAGCTTGTAGAAACTAAACAGGACTTTACCGCAGCTGAGCCACCTCAATGATGTGTGGTAAGGCAAGTTACAGAATTCCGAATCAGTTTCTTCAAGAAAAGCCTGGAACTGACGGTGACTGAGTGCATGTTCTTCTTCTTTCGTTCGCTTGAAATATGTCTATAACTCTTGTCTCTTGTATGAATGTAAATGTCTTTTTAGTTCACTCAACGGTCCATAGAGTTTATTTTCCACTGTTGTCTCTGTAGACCAGAAGGTTTGCCTAGATATATTGTATTTTGGGCAGTCTTTGAGTATGTGCTTTGCTATCTGCGACGCCAATCCACATGTTCACATGGCTGATTCACCAATCTTGAATTTTGTTTGCATATAGTTGCGTAATCTATTGTGTCCTGTTCTGAGGTGCAGAATAATGACCTGTTCTGGACTGTCCATAATGTGGTAGTCATCTTTTAATGGCTTTCTAACTGACTTGATCATTCTTTTCTTTTGGTGGTATGTAACGGCAACATCAGGCTGTTCTTCTTTTTGCTCCTTCCTTAGCCAATCGAAAAGCTCTATCGTTTCCGGGTATTCCACAGTGGGATGATATCCACTGAATGGTGACCTTATACTGACTGCTTAGTTCAGAAAGTAGTGTCCATGGTACTGGAAATTTCCCATACAGGAGGGTCTCGAGTACTGATTTTGCACCTGTCAATAGCACCACAGGTTGTGTCCCATTTAGTAATTTCTCTGTTATTTTCTTTATTGCCTCAATTTCAGTAGTACATGCCCTGATTGAAGTTCACAGTAGAAACGACTGGTTTCAGTACACAAGAAATACCTAAGTCTTTCCAACAGAGTGCTTGCTGATGTATGATGCAGTGTATGAACAAAGCGCCAGATTTTGCAAATCTTCCAACTGAGTCCTGATCTGCCCACCAGACCCTTCCTCACTCCAGCCATGTTTTTTCTTCCATCAACTGCAACACCTCGACGCTGATTCTACTGAAGGTTATAGTCTTGCAAAACATTGTTTGCACCTCCACGAAAATGTCTTTTCCAGTTGTTGTTCCATGCATGCTGCAAACGGATGCCAACTCTTCCGTTATCGGAAAGTCCAAATTGACACAACGAATGAACGCGAGAAGTTATGACGTACTCGAGAGATCAGTAGACTCATCCAGCGCCAGAAAATACCACAACAAGTTCCTAGTTTTCTCGCATAACTGTATCACTATGTTCTCTCAAAGTTCTTCTGTTCTTCGCGCAACTGAACTTGACGAAAGGCTGATAGTTCAAAACAAATCAGCTTTATCAGGACAAAGTTATTTGCTGCTTCCATCATATGCTCGTTCAGCCTTCTTATGCACTATTTTATAACTTGTACGAGTGACAGATTCATTTTCAGCAAACTTTCTTGTGAAGAAATTTCTTTGTTTCTAAACCACGTTTCATGGACTCATATTTCTCAGAGCCTAACTTTCCAGAACACTATGAATATGTTGCTAGATGTATTGTTTCGGAGTGACACCGAAGATTGTACTCTTTCAAAACGACAACACTTTCGCTGCATATAACGCAACTGGTTTTCTGGTCCCTTGTTTCCACAAAGAAGTACTTTACTCCCCATTCTTCATTAAAAACGTGACACTCGGCGTCCACGTTTCTTTTCGTAGTAGCCATAATGAAGGATGCAGTACATGGGATCTGAAAATAAAAAAGACATTGAATTAGTAACATAATTAAAATCCTATTGAAACACAAGTAAAGCACAGTACTAGGGTGACTGGTGAAGCTACGCTCACCAAATGTACATATACAGTTTATAGAATATATAAAATAATAAAGTTTGCAAAATATATAAATAGGGCTGGCCTAAATAGACAACCTAGAGCAGCGATTTTCAACCAAGGTTTCGCGATTGGCAGCCAGGAGTTCCGCCGAAACACACCGAAATTGCTTAAATGCAACATTTCTGCCCATATGGTTTATTAAATAAAGTAGGACAGACACTTGGATCATCGCACAAAGTTCCTTGTGCAACGTAAACATTTGCGTAAGGATCTGCTCCAGTAGAAAGGTTGAAAAACACTGGCCTAGAGACCAGCTCGATTAACACCTTGATCGGGGAATTCTTCTGAACTGGGGATAATATTTTTGAAATAACACGAGGCTTCTATGACATTTTTATGCTATGTTTGCTATTTTATTGCCTCTATTCACACTTGTAGTTCATTTACCTATCACTGTAAAACAAAGAAGTCCTTGTTACATAAATATAAAATGGATGACTGGCAAAGAGAAGCAAATATTTCTGATGCATCGGACCTGTGTTGACAGCCGGACGCATCTGGGGAAGGGAAAGTTGCGTTTGTGTGTGTGTGTGTGTGTGTGTGTGTGTGTGTTGCCATGGAAAAAATGGCAACGTCAGAGCGTAGGCGGCACTACCACAAGTCGGGTAAGGACTTGGGATGGCGCAAAATAAGCAAACATTGCAATAAACAAGAAAATCTAGATACTATAATTTATTACTGAAAATAGTAAATTTAAGACACATAGCAGCCAGGAGGTCTTCGCACGTGTGAAGATCTCCTATTATTCTAAACATAATATTTACATTTAAATTGTATCACAACGTCTCGTGTTCCATACGTTTTATCAAGGAAGTTTGACTACTGTCGGCGGGCCGGATGAAATGACGTCGCTGGCCGGATCCGGCCCGCGGACCGTACTTTGGTGACCCCTGTAATAGACTGTCGGGCGTTTCTTCAGGTCTGTGTAAATATCCAGAGTTGTATTAGCACTGAAGGTAGTTAGTCTAAACCCACCCAAGCGTTGCATTTCAAATTCAAAGTTGTATATTACTGCTCCGTGCAGCACATATGAATCAGTAAATGGCAGCCCCCACCAGCCTCGCTGGACATTTAACCATGTATGGCTGCATGTGTTTTCATCACCCCGTGAGTCTCCATCCACAGCCATTGGTGTGCGACAACATGTTGAGTGGTATTCTGATATCTGAGCTGTAAGCTGCTTTAAGGCTACATACAAGGTATCTACCCCCGGTAGCATACACGGAACACACTTCAATGGTGAACTTGTTCATGTATGATGCCACTGTGCTGGCATCCACAAAGAATACAGTCGTGTTTCAACATTTGTTACCTCAGGTATTCCGTGCTGCTGCGAAACGCACAAACGGACTGAAGTGTTTCAGAGGCAGCCCAAACCATATTTTCCCGTGTGGATATGACAGTCTCGGTGTAAGAGAGGTATCCTGTAAATCATCATGGCAAGTGGCATCATTCTCATCTGTCAAGAAGTCAGAACCGTTTTCATCTCCGTTTGTGATCGTCACATTCACAAAATGACGCCCAGAACCAAACTAGCACTTCTCACATGGAACACCAGAATGGCAGACTCCATTCCCAGGGTCACATATATCATTATAACAATAACATTGTAACATAAACTTTTGTCCAAACCATCCATGTTTATAATCTCGGTGTGGTGCTTTTGGAAACAGAACTGTCACAAGTAGAAAGTTGAGCACCAAACATAGCAGTGATGACATCAGTAATCTGATTTACTTCACACATTGAGCTCTGTAGTACTGACACAACGACATGACCATGTTTGGGTAATTCCACGGTAATTCCTGTTGTAGAGTTCTGGTAGACACAATGGATATGACTTGAAGGCTAGTTACTTGCCCCTTGTCCCTCATCTTGTGTTCACTTGTGTCTTGTTTGTCTATAGAAACTCGTATGCCAGAACTTCTTGTTAGTTCTGTGTACACGTATCTGCTTCAACATCCTGTACTTCAGTTTTTCCTTGTTCTGGACAAATTTGACATCTTTCCTTCTTGCTGTTAAGAGAAAGTCTTTGATCTCTTGAATCTATTTAGGCATTCCACTGCCGGAACAAAACAAAGCAAAATACACTTTTCGCCCTAACAGAAGGAAAAGGTGTCCACTATCTTGCCCCACTTGCTATAAATTAATTGGTTATTTGTGTCTGCAGTAACTGGCAGTGTGTTTCTTAAGTACGTTGGGTCAGCTAGATTGCATGGACTAGCCTGCACTGAATCAAGTGTGCTTCGTTGCTGAGATATCATAACTCATTCTGTAAATTTTGAACCTGCAATTTAGCCCCTGAAAAATTATTGCAAAATAGTTCACTGGTAAATATATCATTAATTCACTTGAATACTTTATTATATTACCGATATTTGAAAACAGACTGAAGAAAGGTCAAACTATTTCAGGCAAAATTGTCTAGAAACTCAACCACAATTAGGGTTGTGGGTTTATCTCAGCGTCCTGAAAACGATATTATTATTTTAATTAAATTTGTTATACTACTTGTCATTTCAAGTAAACTATCTAATTTAATATAATCTTAATGTAATTTCTAAACAATTTAGACATCTACAAGGCAATATGAAAGAGTTGAACTGATGACCTCTGAATCATTAGTGTAGAATTGAGAAATTACAGGTGTGTTGTCATGTGTAGATTTGTTTCAAAAATGATCTTAACACCCCTGTTATTCCAGCCATCAAAATGCAACTGCTTGGGCATCGATTTTCAATCATTTGAATTGCATAGAGTAATTTCTCAGTTGAGAAATCGGTTTGGTTTGACTCGAGGTGGTAATTGTTTAATATCATCTGATGTTAGTTTCCAGGAGAAAGCGTTTGGAATGTGCATAGTGTTGTCATGTTAGAACATATTTATAACAATTGACATCGGCGATGGTCATTTAAAGTTTTTCCAGTCCTTAGGTATCATCTGTACGTTGTATGTTTTAGTTCATCACGATGAATGGGCCGCGTCCTACGGTTCAAGAGTACATTTTTTTTCGGAGACTCCTGGGGGACGTCGCTGGAGCTACGATGTTCGTGCTATGTGCGACGCATTCGGCAGTTCGCTTCTGACATAGACTGGGCCATATGGGATAAAACCCAGTGCAATGAAGTGTCGACTTTTAATGAATTATATTAAGAGAGAGAGACAGAGAGTGAGAGAGAGTATGTATGTGTGTGTGTGTGTGTGTGTGTGTGTGTGTGCGCGCGCGCTCGCGCGAGCGCGCGAGTGTGTGTACATAACTGTGTGTTCAATATAACCTAGGTTTCTTTCACTTCTAAGGACATTTTCTGGTACTTATTTTAGTTTGAATCTACTTGGGAGACCAGTTATCTTCTTAAACATCCCGCTAGATGGTGAGCCAAACATAGCACCGTGGTGGCAGGTGTGTGTTTTAGCAATAGCTCTCAGTTATTATGAGTACAATAGAGTAAATTATCAGGTCTTCATACTGTACCCATTATCACAGAGGTGCACATCCTCTTGCCCTACCCATATTTTCTGGAAAGCGTGTGTATTGCTTACAATAGTGCATTCACATTTGTTTGCCTCCGTATCTCAGTAACCAACAGAGGGAAAACTATGAGATTTAGCATATAGCCTTATCATCATGTCCACCCAACAACAAAAATTTTTGTTCTGGAGATTGTACAGCAGATTTCAATGTTTGTTTATATGCGGTATATAATTTACGGGTCAGAGATTAAGTTCATAATTTGTAATGTATTACACCGTAGCCAGACAATCAGCGTTCAATGTTGAATATTCTACGTGTTTCACGGGATTGGCATTATGCCAAGAACCCTACGCTGTTTAAACTGGGAGTTTTCAGTGGTGTCGTCAAAATGTGGGTTATTTCATGAAACATGATTATTATTATATTTAAACAAAATCTTACCACTTATCGCTAACATTGAAATGTGTCAATAATTTTCAATGAGATTGAATGCGAAATTGTGTATACACTTCAAAGCATCGCTATGAAGTTGTACACATATTTTTGTATAGAAGTTGATCGCAGGAAACTGTTTTATACTATTACAAATTCCAAAAAAAAAGAACAGTGCATGCATTGGGTTTGAGTAAACGGTCATTTCGTCGATGGGTGCAAGAATCTGAAATTAAACCACCACGCAATAACCAAACAGTAGGTAGAAAGGTTATTGTAGACAGCTTTGACAAAGATGTCAAAAGGTTAGCTATTATAAAAATGCTTTAAAAAGTCGCTTAAAAGTTGAAGGGTCGACTTCATTGCACCAGGTTCTATCCCATATAGCTCGGTCTCTTTCCGCAGCGCGGAAAGCATCGCACAAAGCACAAACCCCGCAGCTCTAGCGACGACCCACGGAAGTCTCCGAAAAATTTAACTCGTGAACCGAAGGAATCCGGCCCGGAATCGAACCCACAACCTTTGGATCCCGAGTCAAAAGGCTTGACCACTTCGCCATGGAGACTCCTAAAATTATAAAAATTTTGGATTTTATATCCAGGATTATCCAGCATTATAAAAATTCTGGATGCCAAAGAAACAGTGACTGTAAGAAAACTTAGGGTTTGGTTGAGAAAGAACAATAATATAGAGCTAGCCAAAACAACTTTTTGGAAAATTATAAGGAAATTATCTTCACTTTTAGAAAGTACAAGGGAGGTAGAAATATTCTTTGCGAGCAACCGCATTTAGGAGCCATGAGAAGCAGATACCTACGT
>OY992887.1:78606378-78654829 GCA_963921405.1 Cepaea hortensis
CGGGAATGCTGTCAAATACGGTAACAGTTACAGAATTACTGATCCGCTAATAGAATATGTCCACTGGCTTCTCGTGTTTATAATCACCCCTACAATTGCAATTCTTGGAATCATCGGAAATTGTTTAAGTTTGTTTGTCATAGCCAAGCAAGGATTCAGTAAAAGCTCCAATATCCTGCTGTTTAGTTTAGCCATTTCGGATATACTGTTTATGGTCGGCATCAACGGGCCGCCTAAACTAATGTATGAGTGGGGAGGCGGCGGTTTTGCCTATCCAGAGCCAACGGCGCGTGTTTTGCATTACTTGTATCAATTTTTTGACAGCTTAAACTGGATAGCGGGTCCAATGTCGTGCTGCATCCCAGCTCTGATAACAGTTGAAAGATTACTGGCGGTGTTCCTGCCCCTCAAATTTGCCTCTATAGTGACTCCGCAGAGAACTATAATCGCTGTCACTGTACCTCTGATTGCAGCAGTTGGTGTACAGATCTATATCCGTACCTTCTTCCAGTTTGAGTACACCTTCGATAGCTCCAGAAATATCTCCGTAGGTCTGTCAGCGAGAAACAACATGTTTTGGTCACATCGCCAAGTTTTGAAATGTTTCGAGATGTTCTTCAACTCCATTTCCATTCTGGTTATTTTCGTCGCCTGCGGATCAATTGCTATCGGAATCAAAGTTACGCTAATGTCTCAGAAACGGATGAAGATGACCAGTGGTTTCAAAGGTCAGCAGGTAGCTAAAACGGAAGCTGGTATGTCCCGCACCACGAAGATGTTATTATGTTTATGTGTCTTCTATACTTTTGCCTGCGCACCAATTGGTTTACCCGCAATCATACCCGGTTTAATGGTGGTACCAGTTTTCGAAGACGAACCCAATTTTCGATCCATGGGAGTATTCGTATACCATATTTATAAATTATTATTTTGTACCAACTCGTCAAGTAATTTCGTCATCTTTGTAGCCACAAACAAACATTTCAGAGATATTTTGAGAAACTCTTTCACTTGTTACAATAACTCCATTCAGAACCCTGGGATTTCAATCAATCAAGTGCCATCTCCACAGTGAAGGTTGTTTGCATTGGATCTCCAACACTATCTGTCTCTCACCGTGGCTGTACATTCTGTCAGATTCATGTTTATCCATCTCTTGATGGTATCTTCCTATTTGGATCGTTGTCTACCTCTTGCTCGCTTGCCTTCAACCTTGCACTCCAATATGGTTTTTATGAGAGTATTATGTCTTTTAACGTGGCCCAATTATTTCCCTTGCCTCTTTTTTTTTTATTTCTTTCATCAACTTACTTTTCATTCCCAGTTTTTCTACTACCACTGTATTATATTACCGTGTTTTCCATGAAATATGCCATATTCTTATGTAAATACACATCTCCAGGGCCTCTATTCGACTTTCTAATTGATAGTTTAATGTCCATGCTTCAGCGCAATATAATAGTGTTGAATATACATAACATTTGACAATTCTCATTTTTAATATGATGTTATTCTCCCTAGATGTTAGTGCTGATTTCATGAATTTGAAAGCATTTTTGGCCATTTCTATTATCTTTTTGATTTCTGTTTCACTTTTGCCATCAATTAATATTACATTTCCAAGATAGGATAGGAGAAATGTGTTAATTGTTCTAGTATCTTCCCATTTACTGTGATATTAATTGTTGACCTTTCTTTTCAACTGCTAGTTATCATAGTTTTCGTTTTTTTTGGATATCTAAGCCACATTCTGCACTATGCCCGTTTAATTGTTCCACTAGGTGAAAGCTATCTGGTAAATAATAACTGATCACTGGAGAGTCATGATAACACAGCAGCGTGCAGGGATGTCAGAGAAGTATGGCGTTTATTAGAAAAGTTACTAAAATATTCTTTCAGATGTTCGCAACTATAAAACGGGTGGTAAACCTACCATACTGGTATCATAAAACAAGTTATGTTGTATTGTTTCTTGTCAAGCTTGTGGCTCAATACATACGACATGTACTAACTATCTAGGGACATTTATAACATCAGATGGAAGATTCACAACAGAGATTAAGAGCAGAATAGGGCAAGCAAAGGCTGCATTTTAAAACAAAATGAAGAATATCTTATGCAATAAGTCACTATCATTAAATGTAAGAAAGAGAGTGCTAAAGAGCTACATAGAACCTGTTTTGCTGTATGGCTGTGAATCTTTGAATATAAATGAACAAATTGGGAAGAGATTGGAAGCAACAGAGATGTGGTTCCTTAGACGAATGTTGCGAATTCCTTGGACTGCCACATTAACTAACGACGAATGCTTTAAAAAAGGCTGGCGAAACTAGAACATTATATACAACAATAAGAAAGAGACAAACAGCTTTTTTTGGTCATGTGATGAGATGAAAGGCGCTGGAGAACATCGTGACAACTGGAAAGATTGAGGGGAAGAGAGGCAGAGGCAGACCACGAGAAATGATGCTGGATGGATTGCGACGGTGCCATGGAATAATATCAACAGCAGAGTTTATCCAGAAAACCAAAGACCGAGATCTGTAAAGAGTCATGAACGCCTACGCTAGTCGGGACGGCACTTGATGATGATGGCTTTGATTGTCCCCAGTTTACCTACCAGACAGCCAGTATGTGTCTCAGTTCGTCTGGTCTGAATCTCTTGACTAGTCAGACATGGGCGAGCCTATCAGTAGCTACAAGAGCATCCGTATTGCGTATTGTCACTGGAACATGGAAGTCCCTCAACCACTTCACGGTAAAGACCCATCGGAGGGAAAGTTATTTTGTATTTATGAGCTTTTAGATACATATTAGTGGAAGCATTAAACATTATTTCATCATCATGTTCCATGCCGATAAACGCAGGCGGTCATGATACGCCATCTCACAAGATCACCAGAGTCGTGGATCAGCTCTTTGTTCTTGTCTCGACCATACCGCATGGCCAAGCCATCTAGGTATTCACTTCTATGCCTTCCCCCTGTTCTTCTCCCTTCAATCTTGATAGTTATGGCACAGTTCTCCACATTATTTCTTCTTATAATGTGACCAAATAAGTGTGAATATCTCAGTCTAATTTCTCTAATCAGTTTATGGTTCGCATTTGTTTCTTTTAGGACTTGGTCATTGGTTTTTCTGTCTCTCTATGGTATTATCTGCATGTTTCTCAGAAACCACATTTCCTCAGCTATTAGATGTTTTCAGCTTGTTTGCTCATTGTCCACACTTTACATCAATTCTAAAGTACAGGTTCTTTGTAGCACTTCAACACTCGAGTTCTCGTTGCAAATGATATCGTTTTATTAATCAATATGTTTTCCATCTTACAATAGGCTATCTTCGCCATGGTGATTCTTGTTGTAATCTCTTTAAGGCATCTCCGATCAGATGCTATGACCGTTAATTGTACTGTTTAATAATGTTCCCATTTACTTGTATATTACATTGTGGTATTTCCCCTCTTCCTAGTGATGACCATAATCTGTGTCTTCTTACAATTTAATTCTAACCCTATTTGTTCATTGTGTGCAGCAACCACATCTACTAAAAGGTTGCAGATCTTGCTTATTGTCTGCAATCAATATTGTATCATCCGCATTTCTAAATTGTTATTAATGTTACGTTCCCCAATGGGGATTCATCTCATATCTTCTAAATTTCTGAAAATATTGTCACTGTGTAGGAAACAAAAGATCTGGAGACATTACACATCCCTGTCTCACACCTCTCTTAATAGGCTGATACTGATCTACTTCATAACTAATCCTTATAGAAGTTTGTTGTTTCCAATATATGTTTATTACACGTCTAAGGTTTTACCATCAATTTGTAGCAGGTCTGGATACATCTTTATCTTATTGACATGTCTTACTTTATCAATAGCATTTGTGTAGTCAATAAAGCAAAGATGTAGGTCTTTATTTACTTCTATAGAACGTTAAATTAATTTTCTCAGCATAAACACAGCATTTACTGTACATTTTTGCCTTCTACAAACCCACATTGTTCTTCTCCTATTTCGGATTGCATTTTCTTCCTAACTTTTTGCATGATGATTCTTAGCAAAATCTTTGTGATGTGGCTCGTTACACTAATTGTTCGATATTGATCACATTCCAAGGCTTCTGATTTCTTCGGGATTGCAATAAATATAACATTACATAATTCAGGTGGTATACCTCCAGTATAATATACTGTGTTCAGCAATCTGGTTACCTGGTCTATTCCATATTCTTCTACGGCACTGATTATTTCTGTTGTGATATTTTCTGCGCCCGAGGTCTTGCCAGTTATTATATAGTTTTCTTATTTATATTATTTATACTTATATATCAATTTATATAGCATTCTGAGCTTCCATCTTCAAAATTGATGATCCTTCATTATTATTCCGAATATCATACTGTTCTTCTCTTGTGTTGAGTTGAGTTGAGTTAAATCAGGAACCGACATAACTGCACTTGGGCCATTCCCATAAGCGCTCAGTCCTCATCTTCAACAGCTAGCGAAGAGTTCCAATTGTAATGGTTCCTCTTGCAAAAGGATTATAAATCCGCCTTGCTTTACCTCTGAGTGACGACTGTCGACCAGAACCTCTGACCACCCCTTACTGCTGCATTCTCTCTAGACCATGATAGTGTAACTGTTCTTTACATTCGTCACATGCTACCAGAGGCCTTCACCACATCTGCCTTATCATGCATCAACCACACCAGAGTGTCCTAGAGAAAAGATCCAGCAAATGCTCCTAACCAGCGACCTCTGAATCTATGTATGCCGTTCTGCGCTAGGCTTCGTGAATCAGTTAAAATCACAACGTGTGTGTACAGTTTATTCTCCAACCAGCGGAAAGCTTTAGTAACCTCCATTCTCAGACTTGAGGTTGTTATATCATATGCCAAGCTCTCCTTTACAAAACATTTGGGTTATTTGCTTTTGCTATGAATCCCCAAGCACTGTTTTGCCTATTTACACAGAGCCATCAGTATAGATAATGACATCGTTAGCACGAGAGTAGCTATGAATTAATTGCTGAATTTCTACTTCCGTAGCGCCTGCTTACCACTTCCTACACTCATGGCCCAATGCGATTATAACCCCCACACAGGTCTGAATTTCTCTTCACTCTGACCAACTCCTTGCCTCTGCCAATCTTCTCATGTGTGCATATTTCTCTGATGGTATATTCTGCCTGAGCCATCCGTGATATTCTTCTTAACAGCCAGTGGCCCTTGACTGCATCCAGGAAATCATACAGGAAATCATACAGGAAGTATTCAATTTCCGCAGCTCTCTTGAGCTAAGATCTTGTCTGCAAAATCTCGAGTCTGTCTGCATTGATCGGCAACTGGTGGATGTATTGCATACACACTATTAGGATGTCATTGTAATCCCAGAATCAACCTCATGGCGTCAGTCTGTATGCTCTCTAGTTTCATTAGCTGACTCTTTGAGATAGTGAGCGTTCCTAGTCTATACTCTACCACTGAAATGATCAAGTACTGAACAAGTGTGAGTAGCATTTTCTGCTCCATATTCTTTGCTGTCAAACTCTTCAGTACACTGAGCCATTTCTGACACTTTGTAACCATCACTTCAACATGATCCCTAGAGGACATACTTCTATCAAAAGTGATTCCCGGGTACTTCAGTCTGTTTACTCTATTCCCAATTCTACAATTTATTGTGGGGCTTGGGAAGTCAGCTTTAACAACCTTGTTGTCCAGAGAGCACCACAAGACAGATGCCTTTTCTGGGATAATGACAGCATTCATCTCCGTACACCAATCCACCACTTTGTCCATCGTCGCCTGCAGCTAATGGGCTATCTTATTTCTGTCCCTCCCCTACCTGTCTGCGAAAACATCATCTGCACATGTTAGTATCCTTCCAGCCCCTGGTGCTTAGAGGTTGCAATCTTGCTCGTATAAACATTGAAAAGCACAAGTGAAATCGCTGATCCGTGGTAGTCCGGGGGCTATGATACATGGTTTAGAGGTCCATGTACCCTACCGGTGAACCACTCTACAAGAATACAAGACAACTGCAATCCAGTTCACCAACCAAGGACAGACTCTCATCTGCATAAGGGCGTATATCAAAATGTCATATCTGACTCTGTTGTATGCGTCCTCGAGGTAGAGTGATGCCACCACCATTTCCTGTCTGTCTGGGAATCCTTCATAAATATCATAGGCAAAAGTGACTGCATTTTACCAAGTATCTTTCCTTGGTCGGGAAATTAACAAACCTTTTGGGAGGAACTTTTCCCTTTTTAAATATTCCTGAATCTTAAAAGCAACGATAGTCTCCGGCAGCTTTCCACAAGTGTTCTTCTCTTGTATCATCATAAATGTCTTTCACATAATATGACCACATATATAAAATCTTATCTTTTTATATTCTGATTTTGCCATCTTTGTTGTTTTTTTTTTTTTTTTTTTTGCAAGATGAAAAACATACTGACCAATAAAAAGATATCAATTGAAACGAGAAGAAGAGTGTTGAAGTGCTACATAGAACCTGTACTTTTGTATGGATGTGAAACTTGGACAATGAGCAGGCAATCTTAAAAACATCTGATGGCTGTGGAAATTTGGTTTCTGAGGAAAATGTAAAGAATACCATGGACAGACAGAAATACCAATGAACAAGCCCTTCAAGAAACAAATGAAAATCGTAAACTGATTAGAGAAATTAGACGTAGACAGTCAACATTGTTTTGGCGAGTTATAAGAAGAAATGAATTGGAGAACTAGGTGACAACTGGCAAGATCGAATGGAAGAGACCAAGGGGAAGACCGAGAAGTAAATACCAGTATGGCTTGGTCACGTGGCATGACTGAGACAGAAACACGGAGCTGATTTACGACTTTGGTGATCGAGTGAGATGGCAAATCATGACCGCAAACGCTTATCGGCATGGCACATGATGGATGGATGGTTGATGCCATAAAGATGCCATAAATATTGACAATGACGTAGTGCAATATCAGCCTATTAAGAGAGGTGTGCGACAGAGTTGTGTAATGTCTCCAGATAATTGTCCCCTATTCAGTGAAAATAATTTTTTTTTTTTTTTAGAAATTTAGAAAATATGAGAGGAATCACGATTGGGGGACATAACATCAATAACAATAGATATGTGGATGATACAATATTGATTGCAGACAGTAGATACAGCTATTATACAGTGAACAATTAGGTTATTTTTTTATTAAATTGTAAGAAGATAGAGATTATGGTAATCTCTAAGAAGAAACAAATACCACAATGTAATATAAGGATAAATGGAAATATTATTAAACAAGTGCATCTGTACAATTATGGCGTGGGCGATCATGCCTCTCCACACATTGCGATCTCTCCGGCGGCATGGATCAGTTTGCGTGTTGACTCTTTTCCGTGCCATGACACAAGACTGTCAAGAATTTTCTCAGGCTATCATCCTTTATCTTTCTTTCCGCAAATCTTTCCGGTTATCACAACATGTTCCAGTTTTTGTCTTCTCATAATGTGGTCAAACAAAACGGTGACTGCTTCTTTCTTATGTGTGTGATAAGTTGTCTTTGCGACTCAGCTTCCCTCAACATGTCCATATTGCTCAATTTGGCTGCCCAAAACATTTTCAGCATACTTCTATAAAACCACAGCTCCAAGGCTTCCAGGGATTTTTTTCGCCTCTTTACTAATTTGTCCAAGATTCTCAGCCGTATGTTAAAACTGATTATGTATAACATGCAAGAACATCTTTTTTAAACTGTCAAGGACAATGTCTTATTGCACACAATGTTCTTCATGTAAAAGAATACAGTTTTTGCTTGTCCTATTCTGTTCTTTATCTCAAAGATGCCACTTCCATCTGATGTTATCCACATGTCTAGATATCTAAATTTCTGTACTTGCCCCACAATAATGTCATTTACTTTAATTGCACATTTGGTCATAATATGTTTCAGTGATATCACTATGACTTCTGTCTTTCTGCTATTGAAACTAGGGCCCATGTTTTCACTTTCTATAACCACTGTATCTACCCTTCCTACAGATCGTTCTAACTTGTTGCTGTCAAGACGGTGTCATCAGCATAACTTAAGTTATTTATATTATGTCCACCAACCAGGATCCCTGACATATTTTCTGTAGATCTCATTATATATATATATATATATATATATATATATATATATATATATATATATATATATATATATATATATTATATATATATATATTCACTGTGCAATGAGAACAAATCAGGAGACAGTATACAAACTCCTTGTCATATTTTCAACGATTAAATTTCCCTACAAGCAAGTCTTACAAGAGGCAAATGAAATCCTTAAGCTGATTAGAGACGCAAACAGTCAAACTTTTGTGGGCACATTATGAGAAGAAATAAACTAGAGAACTTGGTGACAACTGGCAAGATTAAAGGGAGACGAAAAAGGTTACGGCAGAGAAGTAAATACCTGGATGGCTTGGCCACGTGGCATAGTTGGGACAATAACACAGAGCTGATCCAGGACTCTAGTGATCATGTGAGATGGCGGAACATGACAGACCACGATTACCGGCAATGCACATGATGATAAATATATCAACATGCAAGGCTGCATATGCTTTATGTGTATCATTTTTCTTATAGTCCATGCCTCGCATCGTTGGTCATCATATTTGTGAACAGCCTTCGTGTAGAACCAATCACCTCTGTTGCCAATGTTCCTCCATGGCTTCATTCCAGACTGTCTAACATCTTCTACCTTTGTATTCCTCTACCTCCTATCCCTTCAAACTGTTCTGTTGTTACGACGTACTAGAATTACTATCTTCTCATAATGTATTCAGGGAATGTCGATTGTTTTCCACTGATGCCATTAACCAATAATAAATGCGAGTTAACTTCTGTCTTCATTTGACTTTGTTATCTTTCCACAGTGATTATGACATCATCTCCATGTGCCCTGCCAGCTGGTGTAGCTATTCATGTCTCTTCCATAGATCTCGGTCCTTGATGTTCTGGACCAACTGTGCTGATGATATTCATCCATGCCATCGTCTCAGTCCACTCAGCATCATTTCGTTTGGTCTGCCTCTGATTCTCTTCCTATTGATCTTATCAGTTGTCACGATGTTCTCTAACGTCTGTTTTTTCATCACATGCTCAAAGAAATCTTTTCCATTGTTTTAATTTATCTTTATACGATCAAAGTGAATGGTCATAGACTAAGTGTTGTGGATAAATTCACCTATCTTGGCGGCACTGTGTCCCAAGCTGCCACAATTGATGACAAAGTGAATGCAAGAATTTCCAAGGCAAACGTGGCCTTTGGCAGACTGTACAAAAATGTGTGGGACATAAATGGAATAAGCCTATATAAACAAAGCTGAAAGTCTACAAAGCAGTCGTATTATCCACACTGCTATATGCTTGTGGAATCTGGACTGTTTACCAGCGACACGCTAGGAAATTAACCCACTTCCACAAAGTTATCCTTAGGAAGCTATTGAAAATTAAATGGCAAGACAATATCCCAGACACTGAAGTCTTCGAAAGAGCGTCCATGCCCAGAATCCACACTTTACTAAGAAGAATCAGATTCGCTGGGCTGGTAACTTGACTCGCATGCCATATCATACGCTCCCTAAACGAATGTCTCAAGGTGAGCTGCGATGTGGTAATAGCTTCCAAGACGACCAGATGAAACGCTTTAAAGACTTTCTGAAGATCTCCCTAAAAGCTTTTGGAATTCATCATAACACTTGGGAAACTGCTGCCGAAGACTGAAATTCGTGTCGAACATCATTACGCAAGGGTGTAATCACCTGCGAAGCAAACAGGACTGCAAGAGCTACGAAACTGAAAAGCTGGACAAAAACACCACTGCAGGAGATCCTCCTCCTGGAACGTCAAGCATTGTCAAGCTCACATTGTCAAAGAATATTTTTTGCCAAAATAGGCCTTACCAGCCATCTTAGAACTCACGCCTCCATACTTTCAACCCCATTGGATGAAGTAAATTGTCATCATCATTCTTGATGGACAAACAACATATGATCTACCAGTATCTGCAACCATACCTTTATTGTTTTGATTATGTGTGTTTTTTGTTTGTTTGTTTGTTTGTTTTTTCCCGCATATCCTTGTACAGGACATGGCTGTCAACATCAGCATCTTTCAGCTGATTGTTAATTTCTTGGCAAGATTACGCTCAGTAGTTTGTCATTGCTTTCTGAGCGGCCGGCTCACTTATCCCTAAGTTACCAACACGGCGAGAACCGCTTCCAATTCTCGCACGCTGCGTTACCCAGCGTGGATAAACAGGATTACGGAGAAAGTAGTTTAATTCCTAGGGTCAGGGAAACCGGCAGCCATACGTTTACCGTTGAAAAATGCATATCTATATTACACACATGCTGTCTTTACTATAACTAATATATAAATACATTTAGCACATTGTGTTTGTACAGGCTTTATATCTATACCGTCCTGTTAGCTTTCATTTTTTCATGCTCTTTTCCCCTGTACAAGTCTGCAGCGTATTTCATGCTGTTCCCCAAATCCATACTTGCCTACTGTGTATCCATCTTGTTGATTTGAAACTTTAGCATTAAAATCACTCATTATATTCAATTTTGAATACTTGCACTTCTTGATGGCATTCTCCAAATCATTATACAATTCATCGATGCTGTCTTCTTCTTCTTCTTTCATACGCTTGAAATATGTCTATAACTGCAATGCTGTCTCTTGTATGAATTTAACTGCCGAAAATACAACGTATCTGGACAAACCTTCTGGCCTAGAGAGATGATGGCAAGGCACTGGACGATGATTATATTAGGTTGCATTTTCTTCCTATTGCTAAATGGTACCACTGACATCCGCCTAAGTACTGAATGTCCTGTCTTTCTTGTTTAATATTATTTCACTAAAGTATTTAAACCTAATATAACCGATACAATTCTGTGGCAGCTAGTAGAGAGAGAGAGAGAGAGAGAGAGAGAGAGAGAGAGAGAGAGAGAGAGAGAGAGAGAGAGAGAGAGAGAGAGTGCAGATGAACTAATGAACGAACGAACGAGCAATCTTTATTTTCAAAGGGTTAAGAATTGGGTATGCAGGTTCATCTGACATTCTGCCCTTTTTCTCTATTTCCTCTCATACATTCTTTCATATAAATATTAGCGTCTGATCATGATGCAGGTTAGAATTTAGAGATGGAAAATCTGGTCATCCTTGCTCTCAATATGGCAAGTGATCACTATATAGTGATCGGTGTGGTCAATAAAAATCCCAGACTGCGTGTGCCTAAATGTGACATTAGTGAGAGCGCGATGGTACAGAATCTCTTTAATGAAATAAGGTGCCCAGTGGACACTGTTGTGGAACATCCTTCGATCTTATAATGAACAGGTTGCAAACGCTTAAATATAAATTGATCGAACCAAGTGAACGGCTTACAATTAGAGTTCTTTAAAATAGTAACTTGTTTATTATTTAATGTTATTGTTGTGTGTCACGATTATAGATGATTAATAGTAAAAGCACTGAGTTTTTTTTTTTTAAGGCTTTACAGGCGAAGTTAAGTAGATTACATAGATGTGAGGGTTCCTTTTTGTATTATGACAATAATTTAATATTCAATTTGGTTAACGATAACAAAATAAGGAAAGGGGGGGGGGGGCTATTATGTGACAGGACCACGGAGGGGAGAAGTTAATCAAGATGGCCATGTAACCTAACTGATTCCTTTTGATGAGAGCGACCTTGCTAGCTATTTTTTTTAGAAGAGAAGCTTTTAGACGACAGGTCCGAAAGGAAACGTCAGTGGTTATTCATTGCGAGAGGCAGAACAAAATCTGGATACAGAACGATTTAAGATAAAACGGTAATCTTAGCAGTTGAGCTAGTAGGCCAATATGTCTGGTGGAAGATCACAATGATAATTTAATAAGCTATATTTTGGTAATTGATGTGGAGTATATTTCCTATGTCTTATCGATAGTCAGAGAAACGGCGTAAATGGGTGCTCCATAGGAACAGCCTCGCCCGGTAGGGGTATTCATGTGCACCAGGTGACTCAAGACCGTCAGCAGGCGACTGAGTGCAAAAGAATATCAACATTGAAAGTAGGAACTTGGAATGTAAGAACTATGAGTGGAGATGGAAAATTTGATAACATTAAGAATGACATGAGAAGATTAAATATTCACATGCTAGGTATATGTGAGGCCAGATGGACAGGAATTGGCATTATAACATCTGAGGAATATAGAATAATCTATTCTGGTGGAGAGAAACAACAGCCAGGAGTAGCGATTATAATGGATACAGATAGAGCAAAATCGAACAAAGGATATTGGACTGTATCAGACAGAGTGTTGCTGGTAAATTTGAGTGGAAGCCTTTTGGTGCCAACGTCATACAAGTTTATCCACCAACAGCAGACAGTAGTGATGATAGCATTGATGAATTTTATAATGATTTAGAGTAAGCCTTCAAGAAATGCAAGAATTCTGAAGTAAATATCATAATGGGTTACATGAATGTCAAAGTTGGAAATCAACAGGACGGATACATAGTAGGCAAATATGGAATAGGGGAACAGAATGAAAGAGGTTGCATACTTGTACAGTGGGCAAAAGAACATGATTTGATTATTGGAAACACATGGTATCAACAACACCATAGGAGATTATAGACACGAGGGAGTCCTGATCATAATATCAGAAATCATATTGATTACATTCTCATCAACAGAAGATTTGGAAATGCCTTAAAAGTCGCAAAAACTACACCAAGCGCAGACTGCTACAGCGACCAAAGATTAATCTTAAGCAGTTTGCATATAACATTAAAGAAAGTCAAATAGTCACCAAGAATCACACAATTTGATCTACAGTCCAAACTCGCACCTTCACCGTGCCTAGTAACACTAGTGCGCCAGTGTGCCTCTTGAATGTTTCACACCATCTTCTGTTGGCCTTTAAATCACTAGGTACACAACCACTCATCAAATACATTTTCTTAATGAGATCGGAATTTAACAGTCTGGCTTGTTCACATAAGATTGCCCCCGAAAGAGAATTACTATCTAACTGTTTATTGTTTTTTTTTTTTATTTTTTTTTAATTTTTATTTATCCAAATTTATAATAATTATTCAACATCTTCAGTTGTTTGCGATCTCTGTTTTGTTAGCACATTCACGCCTTTCGATACACTAGCCTCCTTTATTGCTTCCTTTTTCGCCAAAATGGAATTTATCGTAGATGGCAAGGTCAATAGTAAGGCCTCCAAATGTGGCTTTAAAGCCATCGAAAGGCGCTTCTTTGCGTCTATTGACGTCACGCGGGAGATACCCATGTAGCTTCGAAGGGGCAACAACTCTGTCTTAAGGGTAAGATAAATATTGCCGTATTTTTTCGGTGTTAAGGGGAATAACTGGTTTTAACTACTAATGGGAGGTAAACAGAAAGAGGGATTATTACTGCCGATTGTAGGTACTAATAGGGAGATAATTATTGCTGGTTTTTGTTACTGAAAGGAGCTAATTAGCTTTCCCTCGATAAAGGGGGATAATTATTGCCGATTATAATTACTAAGGGGAGGGGTAATTATTTCCGGCTTTCTTGACTAAAGGGATCTCAGTTGTGGTCGTTTCTTGTGTGGCATTGTTTGTACGGATGTCTGCGTTTGCGTGGCGTTGTCTTCAATCCAACACGTCAGCACTGTGGTGCCGTGTGCAAAAGTCAACTCACCACTTTTTTACAACCTGGTCTGGTCTGTTAATGAATATTGCACACGATAACAGGACGTCTGGGTATGCGTGGTGTTGGCTATGAGGACGTCTGCGTATGCGTGCCGTTTTCTACTAACCGCCACGTCAGCATTGTGGTGCAGAGTGCACAATGTGGGCAGTGTATAAATAGACTGCGTTTATTTTTTTGTGAGCAGCCATTGTGTGCCAGATGTTCGTGTTGCAACAAATATGTCACTGGTTATAGTTAGTAGTTTCCTAGTGTTGACTTTGAGAACTGATAATCGGCTAGCCACCATTGTTCACGTGCTGAATTGTGAACTGACAACCTGGTGGCCTCAGAGTTATTTGTGAAACAGGCTGGCGCGACAAACACTCTCACTGGATCGTTATCAAACAGAGATAATATAACAGTTCTTGCTTATCAATGTTCGTGTAAAACAACTTCACGCGTGTTGAAGTATTCACGATTTAAAGACTGTGCTGTGCTGGTGCAAGAACAACACTGTTTGACCTTCATCCGTTTTGAAATTTTTCATGTTATAAAGACATTTCTTGGTCGTCATCAATGTGGAGAATCGTCACAAACTATTGTATAACACAAACAGGTTTGTTCTTTTATTCTTTTGTCTCTCTAGGTATATAATACTGGTTAGACCATTTAAAAAGTAAAAAAAAAAAAAAACAGTAAGAAAAATTTCGGGAATACATTTGAAAATATAAATTTATTGGCGTGACTTCATTGGTGTGAAGTCATTTTCAGGCTACTCAATTTTCAAGAACACTAAAGTCATTGTATTTGATTTTTTTTTCATAGCTACTTGTTTTGAAGTGTATATAATATATAACAGTTAGATTATTAAAATTTCAATATTGGAAATTTTTAAGATTTTAAACAGTAAAAATAACAATCAAAAATTCAAAAATTAATATGACCATCGGTGATAACAAACCATTCAAAACTGTTCTTCGACATTTTATTTCACAGGTGATGTCGGTGTCTGATCTGTGATAAACTGTGGAACATAGATCGCTTTATTAAGACCAGTGCTAAAACCACTGTCACAAATAGCTGTGTGTGATATTCATTATCATTGCATCATTGGTATTCAGTCCTCGCAAAAACCATTGCTCTTGCCTTACACTGGAACTTTTGCGCTTTAAAAGATGAAACTGTGGAACTGATCTCAGTGCTTGCTTAAAAGATTTGTAAAACATGACAATACATAATTGAGAACTATACAATTTTGAATTACTCAGACTTAATGGTAATATCCGCATGTGCCTTACACCAGAAATATAGCTATTTTAAAGATGAAAGTGTGGAGCTGTCTTCTGCTATCATGATTTTGGCTTATTAAATATCCAGACATTGTGTTAATAACAGCTCTTGGATCACATTGCATTATCATCAAACCACTCAAGAGCCATCATGACCACCAACCAGACAGCTGTCACCAGTGTGCCACTTATAGTCAATTCTTCACACTGTCTCACACACTAATGCAGTACACCGCTCAGTTGATATAGCGTACACATATCGCATCTGCAGTCAGTTATTCAAGCCAAACGATACACTGCAAAGCCACATAAGAACACATCACCAGACACCCCCATCATCCATAACTATGGACACTACACCCTCATCATCAACACCAACGGACACTAGAATCGCTTCATGCAAAACGAAAAAAAAAAAATCATCAGCTACACACACCTCTAGAAACACACAGACACAAACATTCCTGACCAACTGATTTGACAATATAGAGATAATGGATTCAAGGCCCATACAGTTAACACATATACACAACAGAGTAGAGATTGGTAGTGATTTAGAGTAGTGGTTAGAATGGGCCTCTCATAGTCAGATCATACAGTTGAGGACACAATTTTACGGGGTGAAATGCGTTTGGGACACCGACACATTACAGCAGATGGGTGGGAAAGGGGGACTAGAATTGTCTATCAATTTCACGAGTGTTTATTTCATGGGCATCCGGACTGTCCCATGACCAATGGTAAAGAGATTAATTCAGTCAATAATAAGACTGGCAGAATTATTTGAAAAGACAGAAGAGACTCTTGACTATCTAGTCAATGACGTTAAAGTTGTAAAATAAATGTGGTAATGTGAGTGGCACAACCTAAAACAGACTGAGGAGACATTAAAAGTTTTGTAACGACAATCTTCCCAAGACCCAACCCGTATTGTGTTACAAACCCTACAACGGAGAACGAGATTATCGAGGCTGTAATAGGCGAGAAACTTTTTGGATTGATAGAGTGTGAAATGCATGTACAAGACTCTCGTAAAGATAATTTGTTTTCAGAGATGACACTTATCTTCAAAAACACAGAGATGGGTAGAGAACATGTAGGTGAGTTTATGCGTGAATACGCCTAGTCACGTTAGTTGTTGACAGGTTCATGTCGCACCTTAATAGGTAGTTATATTGGAGGGAGGAGTGAAATCTTGTTGGCTACACAATTGTTAAAATGGTGTCAAACACATGGATTCAAGGTCACACAAATATATCATGTGATTGAATATCAACCTGTTATTTGTTTCCAGAAGTTTGGGAACACAGTGTTTAATGCCAGACATCTGGGGGATAGGGACCCTGTCTATACCATTAGAGCAGAGACCATGAAGTTATCAGGGAACGCTGATTACGGTAAGACATTACCTAATAAAGCCAAACACTCTGGCGTCTCCTAATGTCAGGATGATGACGCGACAAAGTTAATAAATAGTCCCCTCTTTTAGAAAATGATCCCACTTACTGACGACATCCATAAAGTAGAGACGTTAAAAAAGAAGACAGTTTTGGGATCTCCCTCAACAGATAAGTTGCTTTGTGTATCAGTTCGCAAAATTAAGGATGTTGGCTTTCTATTATGATTTTCTGGATACGTTTACAGAGAGGAGGAATTTTCATTTGTGTGAAATGGACACCGATAGTCTCTATTCAGAACTTGGTACACCCGCACTAACAGAACAGTTAGACCCCATTTGCGAAAGGAACTCGATAGCTTATATAATACATGGTTCCCGGCTGAGGTCTATCCCAGTCATACAGTTAGCACTAATACATGTCAAGACTTTCAGAATATCAATGGATATGAAAAGAGATCCCCGGGATTACTTAAATTAGAATATGAAGGCTCTGGGATGGTTTCTCTTTAGCAAGACATGCCATTGTTTCGGGGATTACAACAAAACCAGTACCAAGGGAATCACCAAGCAACACAATGGTAAGTAAACAAAGACACTATTTTGAAAGTACTCAATACACAGACAGCGACTGGAGGGACCAATATGGGTTCAAGACACAAGACTCTTCTATCTATACATAGACTTAATACAGAAACTCTCTATCATGCTTTTACATCAAGAGACAAGTACAACCAGACAATGTCACCACCTCTCCTCATTTAAATCCATATTACTTGCTTATTAACACAATGTAATGAATCAATACTGTTATGGTAATTTACGTGTGAATTTCATACTTTTATAAATGCTTTTGATGTTTCATATGGTATTTTCTAATAAATGTATGTCCTAATTTTTATACCATAATTATTATTTCTAAAACTATAAACATGTATTTACTAATGTATATAAAAACTTCACCTCTAAACACAGTGTGCCCTATTATGGAATAATAAATATTGAGACACTGCTCTTCTAACTATAGGTTTACATCGAAGTATGTACCCCTATTTTGGTTAATAAACATTTATGTATCTATCGCAGACACAGGATGTAGTAAAAGCCATCATTATATATTATATCAAAGGCCTTTGTTGGATTTAGTTTCGATGCTTTGTTTCATATT
Organism: Cepaea hortensis; assembly: GCA_963921405.1. Taxonomy (NCBI): domain Eukaryota; kingdom Metazoa; phylum Mollusca; class Gastropoda; order Stylommatophora; family Helicidae; genus Cepaea; species Cepaea hortensis. The sequence continues at coordinate 78,623,986 of OY992887.1, forward strand.
GTTTTTCATGTTGTCGTGTCTCTTTTTATTGTTCATATTTTCCTTGTTTTCCTATTTTATCTTATGTTCACGTTGATGTTGTGCTTGGTGTTATTGTTGTAATATTTCTTGTTTTTCCTATTTCTTTTGCACTGTTATTTTCCTGTGTCATGTTTTCATAATGTTCTTGTTTTCCTTAGTCTGTTGAAACAATGTTGTCTTCAGTTTGCTGTAGAACAGCGGGATGCTGAGATGAGGGAACACAAGAAATACCCACACACATACACACACATACACACAAACAAACACTTACACACACACACACACACACACACACACACACACAGAGAGAGAGAGAGAGAGAGAGAGAGAGAGAGAGAGAGAGAGAGAGAGATAATCACATCATATATAAATAAGAAAACCAACAGAAAACATTACATTTCATTTTTATTTACACATAAATGAACAGCACCCCATGTTGTCGTGCTCTATAAGTCTTTTCTCTTTGTCGCCTTCTTTCTTGAATCCCTCTGTGCTATTAAAGTTGTCCGAGTAAGCATAGGGTTCCCCTCAGTTTATTGAAGGTCTGACTATCGTAGGCTGGTGTAGTATCATGTTGACTATCGTAGACATAGGATGTAGTAAAAGCCATCACATGGTATCATCTGACTTGTTAGTGACTTGTTTTCCTTGAATACTGTTTGTGGCTTGGTTGATTTGAGTCATATTAGTGACTTGCGTGGCCTTCTTGACTTTGAGTAAATCAAGGTCAGCTAAGATCTCACACTGCATAGATCTCAACTGTTCATATTCTTGGCGAATAAGTGTCATCCCCATCTTGGTGGAAAACGTTTCATCTGACTCACACATAAAAACCGTGTCACTTGCAATGTAATCGTGCCTCCGCATGATGAGACAAGCAGGGCATTGACATCAGCATCTACTGGTCTAATAGTCTCACCACAACGAGTCTTATAGACGAAGTTAGCAGGCACAGTCTTCAGCTCTGTAATCATCTTCGGTTCACAATGAACGACTTTTATCAACCTCGGCTTTATATATCAGTGGTTGGGTAAATAAACCAGTTTCAACCCCGTGAGCACTATTGAAAGCACTATTGTTAGGGAAGCTCACGGGTGACGTCAAGATATAAACAGTTCCAACTTAACCTGTGGTCGGTCAGGGTATGTTTTCATGAAGTATATCAACTTCGTATTACCGGACAATAAAAGCCGTTTACACTCATCAAAGGCTTCAATGTCATCTCTTGATATTACTATTCAACTGTTCACTCCGTTACATGAGTGAAAATGGTGCCCGCATACCAGGATACCAGTTGTCGCGGACACAAGTAAAAGTTATCATTACAAGACAGAACGATGTCTGGAAGCTAGAACCTTTCAAAAAGAAAACCACGGAAACTTGAAGTCTGTAACAGAGCAGGAACTCACAAGACGTGTTAGTTTTATCCATTTATTCACTTGATGGTGACAACATGGCTCCTCTCTAGTCAAAGGCTTGATGTTAACTGCCCTTGCCAACCCAATACGTCACGATTGAGCATCTCCCATCCTTTCACTCTCAATGCTCAATCGTGCTGTATCTGTTTCCCACTAGATCCTAATAATACCCCAGTACTCTATTACTGTTACACCTCCCCATGTTTATTAAAGAATTTTCCTTATAAAGGAAAAATCTTTACTCCTAATCCCCTTACTCTATTCCCTCTTTTTCCTCTAATCTTCCATAGTTCTTCTAATCCTCTCCAACCCAACTCCAATTTAATTTAACATTCTATTTCTTTAACTCTTTCCCCAGCTATATGGTTTGCTAGTAAACCCCCCCCCCCCCCCCCATATACTTCTTCTTCGAACTCTCTTTGTATAATACCACGTATGGTAACCCTGTTAATCCAAATAGTCCTTCTTTCCCTCCTTTTTTTTTTTTCAAAATTATATAGCTATCTACTATATATTTCTTCTTTTCCGGTTCTTTCTTAGCTCCTCCCGTTTCCTGTATCAAATATACATATTATACGAACAGCTCATAAATTCGTCATCGAAACATTTTTCTTTTTCTTTATAAAACTTCCCACTCTTCTAAAACCGAGGACGTACAAAAACAATATAGTTAGAAAAAGTAAAGAAGCGGTGCGCACCTAGTAAGAAGTATAAAGAATGAATACACGACATGACCACATGTACATACAGTAATGCTCATTTAAGACACTCACCCTTTACCTCCCTTGCCAATAAAAAAATTTTGTAAAATAATTTTTTTTTTTTAAACACCTTATGAAATACATCGTTGTTCGTTATAAAACAATTTGGCATAAGTTTTCATAAAGCTTATACATTCCACATTGACATTGCCAACCACAATTCTGTTCCTTCCACCCTGAGCCCATGTTCATATTTTATGAACACTTTTAATAAAATTAAAGCTGGTATTTCTCACCTTCCACCCTGAGCCCATGTTCATATTTTATGAACACCTTTAACAAAATTAAAGCTGGTATTTCACAGCCCCTATTTCTTGTCCCCGTACTTCCCATACTGCCATTTATGAACATCGTGACGTGTGTGCAGGCCCTGGATACGTCTATCCATTCGTGTACACACGTTCACCAACCCTGATTTCCCACTAATTTATGAATGCACAGCATTGCTTAACTATTTCAACATTCAGGTTATCTAAGCTTCCCCCTACCTTATATCAGTGGATATTTTAGTTTTTATTAACTCCTTTCTGAACGAAAACCTTAAACAAAACTCTTATATTCAAAAATTAAACTTAATTACTTAACTTCATAACTTATTAGCCGGTCTCTCTGGCTGTGGGGTTACAACACTTTCTCTCTGTAATCCCGTTTATCACGCAGAGTCTCGCAGCGGAGCGAGAACTGAGGTGGTTCGACCCCCGCTCGTGACTTGCGGATACTGAGCCGGCCGCTCAGAAAGCAATGGCAAACTACTGAGCGTAATCTTGCCAAGAGATCAACAGACAGCTGAAAGATGCTGCTGTTGACAGCTAAGTCCTGTAAAAGGATACGCAAAAAACATAAACATAACTTATTTACTAACCAAGTAACTTAATATACAAAACCATTTATGTAATCAAGATCAAATCACACCAGCCGTCATAACTCCAAATTAATATAAAGAAAAACACATTTATAAAATAACATGCATCAAATCAGAATAAAACACCTTACTTCTAACTATCACTATTGGACACTTTTACGGCCCAATAGTTTTTTTTCAACTCAAATGCTAGGAACACAATCACCCTATTCTAACTCAATAAACCAAATAACCACAATTATTTTTCAAAAGCAAAACAAAAAAAACTTATAATGAAGGACTAAAGCAACTAAACATTAGCCATCATTTTCCAGAACCAATCACAAAAACCTATTACCAGCTCGTATAGTGACCCACCAACATTGGCCCCTCATACTAAGTAAAACATACTAAGTATTTATACAGGTCATTCTAGTATATCTATGACCGAAAAACTAAACGGTTCACTGTTCATCTGTATATCTTTTAACTACATTCCAATTTGAATCACATCTGTTCTATCTATCTAAACAAATCAGTAATCAACATTTACCCTACCATTTATTATCTCCTAACTCCCAACAACACATAATATCCAAAATAACCTCTTAAGTGAGCACTGTAAACTACATGGCCACTAATCCAATATTACTTCAACGTAGTAGCCAACCTCTACTTATCAACGAACTTTTGATCTGGTTTCTCTTGGAAACACGGCATTACCAACAGTAACGAAAAAAAATTCCATCACCCCTTTTGTATCAATATTTCAAGACCACTTCTACCGTTTCGTATGCTTCTTCAGGCATCCCTTTCACTTCTAACTCCTGCCATCTGCAGTACTTTCAAATATCTATCTCCTACGTTTCCTCTTCTTCAACAAGTCCAAATTTCTTTGAATAAGTGCCAATTCTACATCAATATCTTCTTCTTCGTACAACTTATTAGTTTCTTCCATACTACTACTAGACTCTGACTTTTCATCCATTTCCTCTTCTTCGTCTGTATGTCTCTCTTCAGCTGCCGCTAATCTCTTCCGTTCAACATCCCACCTAATTTGTCGATCCCTATTTCTTAAGGATCTTTCTAGTAGAGGCATATCTTCTCCGCTTGTTGAATAATCTCTAATTCTCCTCTGTCGTTTCACTTCTTTATCTCTTTGACTGTCCATTCTTCTTTTCGTTGCTTGTCTAGTATTTTTAAATGGAGCACCTATGTCTTCTTCCATACTATCATAATGAGTTTCATTCAGGCCTTCTTCTTCCATTCTTTTCGGAATTGTCTGTTCTTGAGTATCTTCGTAACCTGGATTTTCTAGCAACTGATTTTGTGCTGGTTCTTTTCTAAGACCTGGGGTTACTGCAGTTCTTCTGACAAGCTGTTCATCCAAAAATTTCGAGTCCGAATAATAATTATTATTATAATTATTATTTTCTATCTCATCTTCATCTCTTCTTAAGTGTTCAACGTGTGCCCTCACTATATGTGCTGTGACCTGGTTCTTTATAATATACGATACATTACCTAGTTTTTCCAAAACGTAATACCCTGGAATCCAACGAGCATCAAACTTAGAGTTTCTTCTATGTTTCTTGTAATAAACTCTATCACCTACCTTAAACTCCTGTAATTTTGTATTTACATTTTTGTACTTTTTCTGTCTTTCCCTAGCCTTAATTATATTGTTCCTTAATCTCACATGTGCTTTATGCATTTCTTGTATAATGGTCTCTTGAAATTCTTCACCCATATATTTCCGTCTAGGTTTTAATAGATTATCTATAGGTAATATTGGTTCCCTCCCGTGTAATAAATAAAATGGTGAAAAACCCGTGCTCTCATTTTGATTTGTACGAATGGCGCTAAGGGCAGGTCCCAAAAATAAATCCCAATCTCTGTCATGTTCATCAATAATCTTTGCTAAAATGTCGTATAACGTCCTATGTTGACGCTCGTTCTTCGCATTTGAAGAAGGTCTATAAAATGAGGTCTTTATATGTTTTACATTTAAATCTTTTACTAACTTTTCGAATTTTTTATTTACAAACTCTCTACCATTATCTGTAAGTATACTTTGTGGGCAACTAAACCTTGGTACGAACTCTTGTAAAAAAACATTAATGACAGTATCCGCGCTCTTATCTGGAATTGCATAAACCTCTGGCCAAAGACTGTAGACGTCTATTATATGAATTAAATACACATTTCCTGACAATGTCCTGGGGTGTGGACCCGATATATCTAAACTAATCTTTTGCATTGGGAACTGAGGAATATCTGTGTCTTGTAAGGGAGACTTTATTGTTTTCATGTTCCTTAATCTGCATTTTTCACACGTATCTACATATTTGCATGTAGATTTAAACAAGTTTGGCCAATAATATTTACTTGTAAGTGCTTTCAGCAACTTATCTCTACCGAGATGTCCATTTTCATCGTGATATGCTTTTAAAAGTTCATTTTCTAAATGTTTTGGAATATATTTCCTTAGCTGTTCATTCCTTTCACACATATAGTATAACTGTCCATCCTCTTGTAAAACCAAATAATTCCTTTTATATTTGTTATCATCTGTTTCTCGTAACTTTTCTTTTATTTGTATGACCTTTGGGTCCAAGTCTTGTTCTTCTTTCATATCAAACTGTGCTACTTGTAGGTCTTCTTCTCTATGTTCAGACTCTTGTTCCGATGGTAGACTATCAAATTCTTCTCTATTTATTATAGCAGAATCCAAAATATTTACTTGCCAATTTCGATCGTCAATCTCTGGTTCTCCTTCATCTTCTGTGTCACCTGACGACTGTGGATAGGGAATCCTAGACAGTAAATCAGCGCATGTGTTAATCTTACCTGGAATGTACTCAATTTTCGTATTGTATCCCTGTAAGTTCAATGCCCAGGTTTGTATTTTCCTGTTCTGCACTGGGGCTTCTAAAAAAGACTTTAAAGGCATATGGTCAGTTCTAATAACAAAATTTGCGTTATGTAAGTAGTAATTTAGTTTTTGAAGAGCGTAATGTATTGCGTAAGCCTCCTTCTCAATAGTCGTCCACTTTCTTTGTGATCTGCTAAGTTTATGCGACAAGAAGTATATAGGCCTTTCATTTTTAACCCCTGGTATTCCAGACTCTTTTCCTTCATATGGTTGCACCAAACACGCTCCTACTGCATTGTCTGAAGCATCTGTGTACAGTATCAACTGTTTGTTTAAGTCTGGATGCGTCAACAGTGGTACCAGTGTTAAACTGTTTTTTAAATACTCGAACGCTTTTTGACACTCATCATCCCACTTAAACCTAGCGTACTTGCCTGTTAAGTTTGTAATAGGTTCAGCTATTTTTGAAAACGCTGGGACAAACCGCCTATAATACGCGCATGTTCCTATAAAGGCGCGTACCTCCTTAACGTTAGTTGGAGCAGGTAACTCTTTAATAACCTTTATTTTGTCCTGGTCTGGTTTTATACCTTCTCTATTTATAATATACCCCAAATATTTTGTTTCTGTCTTTAAAAATTGGCATTTACTGAGCTTTAACTTCACATCATGTTTTCTTAACCTGTCAAACACTAACTTTATATGTTTCAAATGATCCTCCACATTTCCAGAAGTAAAAATCAGAATATCATCAATATAAGCAAGAGCGAACCTTTGCATACCTTCCAAAACTTCATTTATTAAGAGCATGTAGTGAGATGGCGCAGTTTTGACTCCAAAAGGCATACGTAAAAATTCATAAGAACCCATATGAGTACAGAAAGCACTTTTTCTTTGCGCGTCTGCCGACATCGGAATGCACCAAAATCCTGCTCTTGCGTCTAACGTCGTAAAAAATGTAGCGCCATTTAGCAACCCCAAAATATCATCTATCACTGGCAGTGGATATGCTACATTTTTAGTAATTTTGTTCAACGCCCGATAGTCGCAACAGAATCGACTCGAACCATCAGGTTTGGCCACAATTACCACCGGAGATGACCAGTCTGATTTTGATCTTGTGATTATCCCTGCTTTCAACATTTCTTCTATTGCCTTTTCTACAATTTCTCTATTTCTTAAGGGAGTTCTATATGGTTTTAAGCTAATCGGCGGATGGTCTCCCGTATCTATCTCCATTGTTACCGTTTTTGTCTTACCCAACTCTAAATCACTAATTGCAAACACATCCTGATTCTCCTTTATAAACTGTTCCAACACTTCTTTATTTTCTGGTGAAGTCTTTAACTGTGCCAACAATTCCTGTTCTCTTGTTTTTTTATCTATTGAATGTATTTGTGCTGTATTTCTTTTTAATGGATGGATCAATTCATTCATTCGTGTGTTTCCTCTACTTCCGCGTCCGCGTCTGTTATTACTTCTTTCACTAGAAGATTGTGAATAATTAGTTCCCGGCATTTCTACTCTATCCGTTGCCAATATTTCACTAACGTTCTGTTCTAGTTTTGCTACTACACACCCTCTGTATAATTTAATTTCTCTACCTGTGTTGTTAATCACCATAACTGGAAAGGTTAAGTGTTTATCTAACGCTATTATTCCATCCGGAACTTCCAAACCAGGCTCATCAATTATTTCCTCTTGTAATTCAGTGATTCTGACTGTGTTTCCTTCTACATAATATGGGTTTTTCTTCAGCTTCACTTGTATCAAATTAACCGACTGTGGTTTTAACGTCGTTGTCATTTTAACTCTAACTAGTGCTGATATATGCATGTCTTCTTGCATATCTATATAGACGTCCCTGAATTTTAATTTGTGTAAATCATATAAAAGTCTTACTCCATTTTTTATTAAAAAATCTCTTCCTATTAACATGTTTCTATTTAACCCCTTCACTACATGAAACAAGGTGTCTTATGTTGATCCCTCCTAACTTAAAATTTATCATTGTTTGTCCCACTACTTGTAAATTCTGTCCCGTAACAGAGTGTAAATTATTATGACTCTTAAATACTCTACAATTTCTTACTATATTATATAGAAAACTTTCTTTTACTACACTAACCTGAGCTCCCGAATCAATTAATGTACGAACTCTATACTTTCCTATTTCTAATATACAAGAGCTATAATCTGTTTTATCTTCTATAAATTGCTTGACTTCATCTAGTTGAAAATATTCTCTGTTCGAGCTATTATACCTGTTATTAACATATTCTCTAACCCTTGGGACCTTATTATCTACCCTCCTATCATAGGTCCTGCCTAATAGGTAGGGCGCCGATTTTCCTGTGTTCTTGTACCTGTAAAATTCCTGTATCCATCTACAACATTCCTACTCACCCTATTATTGTCATGTCTACCCTGTGTATTCGACTGGACACGCCTGTTATTACAAAACCGAGAAACATGTCCCCGTTGACCACAATTCCAACAGACAATATTTGTACTATTTGTGTTACCTACTGTTTCTCTTGTAGGGTATCTCATATTTCTTCTTTCCTCATTATCATACCTATTTCTACCTTGTAACGTCTGTATACCTCCTCTCCTATTCCATCCGAATCTTGTTTGTCCTATTTCCATAGGTTCCTCAACTCTGTCATCTCGATTACTTCCCACTTCTCGTCCTGTTCTTAATCTAAACCTACGTCTCAAATTTTCTTCTTGTACCGCGATATCCACCGCTTGTGATAACCTCTCAGGGTTTTCCCTCATTAATTTAAGTTTCAAACCATCAGACTTTATGCCATCCACAAAGATCCCTACTAACATCCTTTCCACCTCCTCTCCTCGTACATTCTGTCCTAAGAATGCTTCTTCAGCCAGATTAATCAATCTATCGCTAAACAATTGTACCGTCTCTCCGTTATTTTGTTTAGCCTGCCTCAACACCGAAAATGCATGTTGTGGATCCGTTATTTCTGCATATTTCCTTGCTAGGTCTTCCTTGAATTGTTCCCATGTCTCATCTACTCTAGCTTCTAGCTTTCTTCTTATATGATCCGAGACCGGTTCCGTTGCCGTCTGATAAGCCAACCTCATTTTTTCTACATCTGTTGCTGAGATTAAATAGGCATATTTTTCTATGGAAGTGATCCATTTTTTATAGTCCCTGGCCTGTCCACCAAATTTCACAATTTCTGTTGCCATCCCTTGTTGTTTAATCACCATATTAAGCCGGCCCACTGCTGTTCCCACGCCTGTCAAAACCTGTGCCAAGGTGTCCTGTTCCGCCATGCTGAAATAATACTGAAACCAGGCAAGCAAAGAAACACACAATTTCAACCTCTAAATTTAAAGAATACACTTACTTATTATAGACACAATTTTACCTTCTCAATTTAAGCAATGCCCTCACTTATTATAGCAATGCGCAGTTATTTTCTGGGTCTAAGTATCACACAAATTTACTTCTAAATTTAAATAATGCACTCACTTATTATGTAGCAATGCGCAGTTATTTTCTGGGTCTAAGTATCACACAAATTTACTTCTAAATTTAAATAATGCACTCCTTGTAGACATTTGCTTCTTAAACCACAATAATATCCTGTACTCCGCTCTAATTAAGAAATTCGGAACATCATGGGAGACCTCGAAATACACAATTTTACTCTGACTCTATCTCCTTAATTAAGCAGTTACCTTCTTTTACTCGCTGACGGATCCAGTTCAACCAACAAGAGCCCGCATCAACTGAAATTTAGTCTCGGAATTCAGGTGGCGGAGTTCAGATATCCCTTCTCTTCCCTCAGGTAATTTCATCCTTCTCGTGGGCTGCCAGACAATCTTCAACCCCTGGTCGGGTCACATCTCATGGGCTGCCAGACAAATCTTCAACCCCTGGTTGGGTCCCTTCCTTGATTCTCGAGTGGGTAATTCACCGTTAAATGGGTCGTAGGAATTACGAGGCCCAAAAATGGATTAGGTGTGTTTGGGTCATAGGAATGACGAGGCCCAAAAATGGATTAGGTGTGTTTGGGTCATAGGAATGACGAGGCCCAAAAATGGATTAGGTGTGTTTGGGTCATAGGAATGACGAGGCCCAAAAATGGATTAATATCAGCCAACGGCCAGTGATGATCTGACCTTGAACGAGTTCTGACTTCAGATGAAACCTTGAACTTAAATTGGAGGCAAGTCCCTTGAAAATGGCAAGGTTCATGCAACGGCCAGGGTAGGCCCCTTTAAAATGATAAAGTTCAGATAACAGCCGTGGTAACGAGCAGGCTGTGTGACAACGATTCAACCTTGAAGTCCCTGCAACAGTGGGAGGTACGATCAGAAGTAGGTATCCCCATGTCGTCCGCCAAAATCAATCTCGTCAGCAAACCGCTCGAACAACAATGCCACAGTGCCCGGCGAGGACTTGACAGTGATAGCGGCCTTCACACACCAGTAAAGCTCGAAAACGATCTAGAGCTGACTCAGCGAAGCGGGCTTCACAACCGCATAAAGACAGTGGAACTGAACTTGCAAAGCGGGCTTCACAACCGCATACAGATTCTTGTAGAAACTTCTTGAAATCTGTTCAGCAGAGGTTTGATAACGTGCCAGTGTCAAGGGCACCGCATTTTCCCAACAAGCGCAGTATGAAGTATTGGCGGTATCGAATATAGTGGCCCAGTACCTCCGCTATGTGCCGCGACAAATTGAAGTTGTTGTTAATCCTGGTCTGGGCAACATTTCGAGTCCTGTAACAGAGCAGGAACTCACAAGACGTGTTAGTTTTATGCAAATACTGTTTATTCACTTGATGGTGACAACATGGCTCCTCTCTAGTCAAAGGCTTGATGTTAACTGCCCTTGCCAACCCAATACGTCACGATTGAGCATCTCCCATCCTTTCACTCTCAATGCTCAATCGTGCTGTATCTGTTTCCCACTAGATCCTAATAATACCCCAGTACTCTATTACTGTTACAAGTCGTGTTACTAAGAACTTAACAAAACAGACAGAATCGGCAAGTCTTTACAATGGAGCTGGCTGATATTCGTTAAAACTTGAAACCGCCACACAAAGTACAATCTTCTGAAGGGTGAAACAGAACTGAACTGTCATCGTCATGCGGCAGCTTTGAGTACCTGGCCTTATTTTTTTTTTTTTTTTTTTTTTTTGAAACGTCAGTATGCCTGAAGAACTCGTTAGAGCCAGTATCTTCCTCAAATCGTTAAACTTGAACTTAACCTTGGTCGCCTGGGGCGAACTCAGAAGCTGTTAGTCATTGAACCTGACCTTGGGTGCCTGAAGTTCATCCTTAAAAACGAGAGCTTATATTGAATCAAGCCAATTGATCCTGTGTTTGGATCGTTAGCCCAAATTACGAGGAAACTACCAGTCGTGCTTGTGCTTGCTCATCAATGCAGTTATACTGAACTCTAACATATTAAAATGTTGCCGACATACCCTAATTAAGTCGCTTCGTCGAGCTAAAGCTGTTTTCAAGTCGTCGTCTAGAAGGGCCCTGTTTAGGGTGAAAAGAAGGCTCAAGGCCGGTGTGCCCAACCAAGGGTGAAAGTAGAAGCATTCATCCCGCTGGAGAAGCCTGAGATGTTCGAGGAATGATGTAAATACCTGAAAGTACGTCGTCGTTTGGATAGCTTCAGATAACACAGACTCCAGACGTTTGTTTTATACGTGACCCTTGGCAAATAGAATTCTCACCTGACGTACGTGGATTCACCTTCCTCTTGGATCAAGGGAAGACATAGCTAACGGTAATTAATTAAAGTTTAACCGTCATGAGACTTTTAACTGTTAAATACATTTGATTGATCAAACATTCAATAATTAGAAAAGAAAAAAAAGTTGCTTATGTTTTTTTTATGTAATTTAAATACGATCATATAGCTAAATTGTTATAAATGTGAGTTGCTTATATGAATTGATATTTCAGCACATTGCAATATGGCAGAAGAACAGGAGTCATTAGCACAAGTTTTGACTGGAGTAGGCACAGTGATAGGTAGACTCAACACAGTCATGAAACAACAAGAAACGGCAACAGGCAGAGCTCAAGAAGAGGTGTTGTTATAGGTACCAAGAAATATATAGAAGAAGAAGTAGATATATTGTTTTGGCTTGAGATAAATTACAGAGAAATTAGTATGAACTACCTACATACAGAATTAAAATGTATCAGTGCATGGTTGGGAGAGTTAAAAGTGGCAGTTAGTGAAGTAGAGAATTTTGTGGAAACGTTACAGAGAAGAACGACTAGACAAGAGCCTTATAGATTTAAGGTAGACTGCAATAGAGTAGGAAAGAATAACAGGAGACAGCCACTACTTAATAAAGACAGAAGACAATATGGTTCTGATTATGCGGTTGGTTATGACGAACCAAGGCCTGATGTTTATAGGGTAAAAGACGGTGAGAGTAGACGTAATAGTGAAAAGTCGGACTGGTATAAATGTCATAGGTACAGGAATGGCAATGAGAGAGACCTTTCCAATAAACTATGGAATTGGCCATCCCATAGCAAGACTTCTAGAAAAAGACGGGACGATTGTTTTGAGCAAAGACGGAGACAGTATTTGAAGTCAGGGTCAAGGAACAGAGTAGAAAACGTAAGTAGGAATTCAACTACTCCTAAGGTGGTTGCGAATGAGACCGGTAGACAGGTATTAGTAAAGACAATAGACCAAGAGACTCAGACGCAGGTAATTGAAGTGGTAGAAGAGAACACACAGACACAACTTGATACAGTAGAGAAAAAAGTCCAGGTACAACCAACCAGCAAGATAACGAAGGGAAGTCAAACCGAGTTAGTAGAGACTCAGTCAAAACCAACTCACTTGACTAAGGGAGACATAGTTGAAATTAAGAAAGATAAACAGACGAGAACCAAAGACGAAAAGAGACCAAAGAGGAAAAGTATTGGGGAAAGAAATATAAACAGTCTGATAGTCAATAAAGGTACAACTGAGATGTCAGATTCCTCAGGTAAAGACATTGAAGTTGTCCCGAACCGGAGCATGAGGGATAGAGGTATAGAAAAGAAGAAGGTCAAACGTTTTAGTGATGACCATAGGGATATTATCGCCAACTATTATGAGTCTGATGAGGGAACTATTATCAGTGTATCATCTGAAGACGAGATGGGGAAATGTAAGCGTTATGTAAGGTATACAGAAAACAGTGAGCAGATTGACGCAGTAAAGACGGGAGTAACAAATAAAAAGAACAGAAAGAAAGTATTTAAGAAGAAGAATGGTAAGAGACAGATAGCAGAAAATTACTCGACGACAGAAAATAACATAAGAAAAATCAGAGAATATATGACCTTAAGACCTGAGTACTTTAACAACGGATTAACAAGTACGGATATTGAAGATGACATAATTGAGGAGAGACGCACATTAGTACTAGGAGACAATGAAATATTTGGCTTAGATGCACTCTATAACTGTTAGAATTCCGAGGGTGAGGAAGGACATATGGCATTGTTTTAGCTTATGAAAGGAATTGCGGTTTGAGCATATACATATGGGCTGTCTAAAATAGGCAGATGAATTTTTTTTTTGGTGTAGCATCACATGGTACAGGGTAGGCAATAGTGTTTTTGAGGATAGAGAGTCATGGCAACTGATATAATATTCTACGTGGATACGTTATAAAGAATATCTTGAGTTTAGTTGAGGTGTGGGGAGAGTAAACAATGCAGAAATTGAAATGTCCCTTGTCCGGAATGGATAGATAGAGAGAGTTGATCACGTTGAGTGATGTATAACTGGTGTGATTAAAGTAGGGATGATTCAGCACAGAATTAGCAGAGAGAGAGATAAACTAAGTATGAATGCTCGTACTAGAGTTGGTTCGACTCAGGGCTATGACGTGATGTCTGAGAAAGTTTCGCTTGATAGTTTGAGAAGTAGGTATAGTAGCATTGGCAGATGAACCGAGCGTGTCTGATGAGGAGGAATTGAGTATCCTGTGTAAAATAGCCAGTTGAGCGCGAGAGTATTAAGAGTAAAAAACTGTGGAAGCTGATGCTTGAAGAATACGAGTTCTGGGTGAGGGGGGTGAAGTAATTACGTCATGCTTGCGGAGAAAGAAGAAATGATTAAATCTGAGAAAGTTATGGTGTAGAGAAGTATAGAATGATGGTTACGAGGTTAGTGGCTCGTCGGAGTGAGGTTTGTTCTGAGAGATCGTTGATAGTGCTGGTTAGTGTGTAAAAGAGACATAGTTTGCGAGAGATAATGTATAGGCTCTGATCTTTGAAAAGGAGTGAATGATTGAGAAAAGTAGAAATAAGAAAACAGTTGAATTGTGAAAGTCCTGTTGAGTGTTGAAGTAATTCGCCTGGTAATGCGTTGTTCTTGCATGTGTAAAAATGTAGACAAACATATGTGCGTCGTGTCAGATGATTAGTAGTAGTAGCGCATGCATGTACAGGGCGTTTAGTATATCTGGTGTCACTGTCTGTGGAAGTGATCGACACGCTTAGGCTTGGTAGTTATTGATACATGTTTGTCCATTTGTCCAGAGAGTTGATTAGCCTTATTGCACCTGTTTTCAATCTCGTTTTCTGGTTTGCCATTTGATGATATTATACTTTCTAGGCACTTGAGACTCTTTACTTGTTTCGAGAAATCTTCGTTTAGCTGAATTGTTGTTGTTTGTTCTTCTTTGGTTATAGTCGTTGCCTCTGTTTTGCTTGTGCTAAATTGTTAAAGTAGGTGATTAGAAAGGTGTGATGTCTTTTGTTTGGAATGTGTGATCTTGGACGGAATCGATGAAAATTTTATGACAGGCTAACAGAAAGAGGGTTAACATTTTGTATGACGTTTCATAAAACAGATTTAGTATTGTTAGCAGAGACATGTCGAAGCAAGAATGCCTGATACAGAGAAATAAGAGAATATGGTTTGCCCAGTCGGAGTGAGGTTTGTCGTTAGTCATGTGCGGTGTTGTTTATTGTTCTGAAAGAGTCCCGATAAATAGGAGTAAGCAAGAGAAGGAGAGAATGTGATTAGATAAGTGAACGTCGGAGCATTATAAATAGAGCACTATAGACTGTGTTCCGATAACTGTGACTGGTTTGACTATCATCGCGGTGTGAGAACGCTAGTAGTTGTGGTGAGATGTTGGAAAGTACTGATACGTTGGTTAGTTACGTCGGGTAGACGAGAGACTTAAAAGTAGAATTAGTTGTTGGTACAGTAGATAGATATATTGGTGAGGTCTATAGTAAATAGACAAATTTTTTTGCTGGTTGTAGCATGGTGGAGATACCGCAGTTAACGGTAATGTTTAAGAAATTGTGGTGATTCTTGGTGCAAATCTAGGGGAAACAACTAGTGTGCCGAGCCACAGGTTCTATTAGTAGATAGATTACTGGTGGTACATTAAAATAGCCGCCACACTAGTACTAGGTGAAATGATTTGAGCTTTAGTTTACAGCAGTTGTTTAGGTTTATATTGCAAATATTGTGATGTGTTAGGAGTTAGTTTGTAAAAGATGGAAAGTTGCGAGGGGAGATAATCGTTTGACTTCCAGAAAAGGGACGGTCATTTGTTGAGTAGTGATTTTGGTTGAGGGGAACAAGTATTGTTCCGCGCTGTGATGGGAATGTGGTCTGTGGGTAACAGATATATATATATTTTGGGGTTAATGCTTAGCATTGAGTTGTTTTGTTTTATCTGATATAAGAATAACGGAATAGGCATGACTTGTGTGAATAGATATGTATTTCATTAGTTAATATAAGAGAACAATGTTGATTGAATATGTATGGTATGTTATATTATTTTTGCTTGATTTGGTCCTGTAAAATGATTATCACCATTTGATTTTAGAATAGGATTGTTGTGTTTTTAGTCTTTTGCGTACAAACTACTGGTCCGAAAAGAGACCAGTAGTGTTAGATAACACTAGATATTTTCTTTTAATTTAAATTGATGCATGTTTTGATGTTGGGGATAAAAGGTTCAAAACCAGGGAGGGGTGATATTGTTCTATTTTGATTTGTCTTGACTCCAGTTATTCACGAATTGTGAGTTTAATTAGCTTATTTTACTTAAATATTAGCATATTACTTTGTTTATTAATTTTCATTTGGCAAAAGTTATAATAATGTTACTTATTGACTTGCACTAACTATGTTTAAATTAGTTTTCGTTTGACGTTCAGTTGTGGGGAGTTAGAAAAGTAAACAGATCCATGTTAAATAGAGAAACTTAGTAAGGGGTCCTTGGGAGTTCTGGATACATATTTACGTTCAGAAGATGTGGGACAATTGTAGAACATGGTCTCCACGGGGTCGCAAGTTAACATGGATTTAGAGCCATGATGTAATAGAAATTTCATAAGAGACACGAGATTGCTGGCTTATAGAAGAAGAAGTGGGTAACGTGCTGCGCCAGACAGTGCGAAAACAAATAGTAAATACATGAATTGGAATCCCATGTTTTTTGTATACTGTGGATACAATAGTAAAGGGAAGTAAGTATGTTAGTGAGAAATGGACATTGTCAGTGCTCACAGCGAACAGAGATAAAATGCCATGAGGTTTCAGGGGTCCGTGATATATGGACTGAGAGAGAATAACATTGATTGCAAGCAGTCACAGACATGAGTTCAGTGACGGTATATTGTTGCTGTTGATAACGGCATAAATTGAGGTTCAGGAGGACATTAGTGGGTTGCTGAAGTTTCGGCGAGATTAAGAGGGAATTCTGAGTGAGGTATGGGAGAAGATTAGTTATATGAGGTGAAGTGTATAATGTTGGAGGAGGTCTTGAGAAATAATGGACCTTTTTAATTTGTGGACATTTAGGAGTGAATAATATTTTTAATGATTACTTGATGCTGTAGATAGCAGCGCAAACTGTAAAATTGCCATAATAAGTGGTATAAGTGAACTGTAGAAGATATATAATTGTTTTAGACTTTATTACATAAAGTCTCAGGTAACATAGGGGGGGGGGGGGTAAGTATGAGTGTAGTTTTGTGAGAAAGAGTTCTGCTTCTTTTAAATTCCGGTGGCCACAGATTCTTTGTCTTCCTATCGTGTGAGAGTGATTTCAGGTTGGTTGAAAGGGGGAGAAGTAGTAATGTGGAGGTAATACGGTTAGTGATGACGATAGGGAGTTTGAGGTAGTATCAGAAGGGTACGGTGTTTTTATAGTTGAGACCAGATATTGGTCGTGGTGAAAAGCTTTAAGCGGATCGCTTATGAAGAGAAGAAGAAGTATTTCAAAAAGGTACACATATATTGTTAGGATATGTTGTATAAAACTGAGGTTTAAATATTATGAGGTATAATTGATACCTATACAAGAGGGGTTTTTTTGTGATAGGATATGTAAATAATATATGAACTGAGTTTTTTTTTTGTAATGAAACCTTGTCTGCTCAGAAACGAAGAAGAAGTAACAACGAAAGTAGCAGTTAGCTAGAAGAGAGAGAGTATTAAGGGTGTTATAGAAGACAACTAGAGAGATTGAAATCGAAATAAGAAGGTTAGTGAGATGGTAGTGAGAGAAAACTAAGTGGGAATATGGAATATGTAGGTTAGGGAGGTAAGACTTTTGAGAAAAGTCTTTTTAAAGAAGGGGAAGAGTATAACAGAGCTCCATCTCTGTTATAGATAGTTAGGGGGAAATAGAGAAGGTTTAGGAAATGTTGCACCCGTGAGCACTATTGAAAGCACTATTGTTAGGGAAGCTCACGGGTGACGTCAAGATATAAACAGTTCCAACTTAACCTGTGGTAGGTCAGGGTATGTTTTCATGAAGTATATCAACTTTGTATTACCGGACAATAAAAGCCGTTTACACTCATCAAAGGCTTCAATGTCATCTCTTGATATTACTATTCAACTGTTCACTCCGTTACACAACCTACATTACGGTCTGGAGCAAAACATATTTTGACACGTCTTTTACGTAGGTAACGTGTGAATTACAACCGTTCATTAAACCGTTGTGTGTTTAACAGGGCTGCAGAATACATGGCATGCTCGCCCTACGACCTTTTATCGTGATGAAATAAATGGCATACAGACCACATGTGTCACTTAGTACATCTTGTATAACCCGTGAGTTATACATAAGCGGTCCGTGTGCTTGACACTATAAACTTGATCAGGTAGGCGTGTAAAGGCAGTAGACCAAAAAATCTAAATATTCACATTTCCTTGATCCGTCATAATACATGGCGACCCAGTAGGGACCAGGTTCATCAATGTGGTATGTGTTTACGACTAAGGCCGCTGCTCTGGTTTTATCAAGGTGTCTAAGAAGCTGATTACGAAAACATATTGTAACCTGGGCCAGACGAACATAATATCAGCTAGTAGTATTCTGGTGCCGGCCTCCGTGGCGAAGATCTTAAAGTCATAGTTCATAATCCCGCTTACCCGCGTTCGAGACACAACTGCACTGGATTTAGCATCAGACTGCATTGAGTTGGTTTTGCGTTGGTATAGGTGCCGATTGTTCAGAAAGCAATGGCAAACTACTGAACATAAACTTGCCACGCGATCACAGCTGCAGAAAAGCTGGTATTGACTGCGATGTCCTGTAAACAGGATATAAAAATGTAGTTTGGTAATCTGTTGTGTATTTATTATGAGGCGTAGTCTATAAGCACTTGTCTGGTCTTAGATATTTCAATTATCCCGTCGTGTTAACCATAGACGATAACTTGTAATGGTTCTGTGACGAGTGTATTGTATTTAATTTCATTGTTAAAGGTCCAGTCCTGGGCATCTCAACCTGGCTACCATCGAGTAAATTAGGACTCAGATGAAAAGCATGCAGTGTATAGACATACTTAAATTGTTTATGGTCAATTGAATTTCCGGCTTCTTTGTCCACTAGACCCATAGCTAGATTAGTACCAAAATAGTCTTGTGCGTCTTAATTATGGTCAAAGTCCATCGTCAACGGTTTTGTCAGCGTGTTGTGGAATAGAGACAGGACACATAGAGGACAAGGGACAGAATAGAGACAGGGCATAGGCAGGGACGCCGTGATGTCATTGATAGGACATCCACAGGGCCACAGAGATATGATAGACAGGACATAGGTAAGGGCGCAGAGATGTCATAGACAGGACATCTTCAGGACATTAGAGATATTAGAGACAGGACATAGGAAGGGACACAGAGATGTCATAGACAGGACATAGACAGGACAAGGCCCTGTTATAAAAGGGACATAAGTCTACGGGACTCCGTCATGGATTGACCAGACAGCCTTGCACTGAAGGACCCGACACAACACGGGCGGACAGCAGTACGACGTGATTGTTGAGACATCCCGGTTGTCCCGAGATACACGGGGTCCAGTACCACGTGCCCAACCGGCCAGCGTGAGGAGACGGCAGACTGGGATTCGATGGTTTAGGGGAAGGACGAATGTGTTTCAGGAGCGAGTGTTTGGATTTTGCGAGAGTGCTAGCTGGTGTTGCCATGTTGAAGATAGCGAGTATTTGAGTGCAGGGTTTTGTATGATTGCCTGAGTGCTATAATTGTTTGCATATAATGATGATGTGATAACTTAACCGTCCTATGTGCGCATCTTGACGATAATCAGGTTCTCCTGAATAAATATTTGATACCACATGCAAGACTGATAGTTTCTTGGGTGCATGTTAAGAATCTAAGAATAACTGTGTACGTGTGAGACGTTGACAGGCTTAGATTAGATGGTGTCAGAAGTGTGCAATCTTATGACTGTGACCCATAGCTTGAGATTTGATGGATTGAGTTAGATTCAGTGCAAAGTTAAGCTAAATTATAATACATCAGAGTAATAAATTCAGATGAAATTGACATGTATAATATTTTGGAGTTAATATGTGAGTTAATGTTGCACTGCTGCTAAAAACGACAGTACATACAAAACTCACAAATGAATACCGCATAATATGTCTTTCCTCTAAATGTTTTGACATTGACAGACAAAATGATTGCATTTTACTAATTTGTGCTTGTCTAAATAACAGAATTGATTTGTATAGTATAAAACGAATGTCAACTGCCCAGACGTGTGACAAACTCTATCATAAAGTCATCCACGAGTGGCACTGGGAAAACAGAAATTTACCAAGTCCAGATAAGTACCCTATTATTGATATTGCTAATTAAAGTAGCACTCTAATTGTTTTGATATATGGCGTATATAACATCTGAAATCATTACAATTTGATTTTGTACATTGTCTTATTATTGTACATTGATATTGTATAAGAAAACCTATAATAATGTCAACTTTAAAAGAGTGCATTGAGACAGGGAAATATTTATGTTATAGTGGGGATAGATTAGAAGAATGGGCAAGAAAGGAATATAAAGAACATACTGATAGAATGGCTACTGCAGAAAGGGAAGAAAGAGCACAAGAATGCTTACATAAGAAAGAATTAGCAGAATTAGAATTAGCCAAAGCTACCAAACTCAAAGAATTAGAATTAGCTGAAGCTACCAAAATGAAAGAAAAGCAATTAGAGATTGAGTCGCAGACTTAGTTAAAAATGAAAGAACTAGAGGTTGAGACACAGGTGCATATCGCAACTAGTAAACTAAAAGGTAAGGAAGAAGAAAACAAGTTTAACAAATACAAGTGCATTGTGAAACCCTTCTACCAAGGGGATTCCATATCAGCATGGTCAGAGAACTTTGAATTTCAAATGCAATATCAATAAGTTCCAAGAGAACATTGGGCCACGATTTACATGCGAAACCTATCATCAGAACCTTTAAAAGTCATTGAATTGATTCCACAATAGCTTAGGAAAGATTGCGATTATATACATCAAACGAAACATGCAACACATTTTGATAGATGCACCAGGGTATCAGGTACAATTCTCAAAATTAAAGCCTAAAGCTAACCAAACGTTCATTGCTTACGTTTCTCAAGTTCAGGATATTTACAATAAGTGGCTGAACGCTGCAAAAGTGAATAAAAGCTTCGAAAAACTAAGAGATTTAATGATAATGGACAAGATCATTTCATCGATTCCAAGCCCATTTGCTAAATTTTTACAACAGTCTGATGTTGAATCTTTAGAACATTTAGAAAGAAAAGGTTCCGCTGATTTCACATCTAACAGGGACATTTTTACTTTAAGCAACAACGACAACAATATAGTAGCTGCCGCAAACACCAAACCGTCAAAACCATTTAGATATAGAGAGAAACAGAAGTCTAATGCATCACAATGTCCATATTGCAAACTATCACATTTTCAATTTCAAATGTGTGACATGAACCCGGGGTATCCAGCTCACCTAGATATGATGGTTAAGAAGCAACAGAGCAAGATAAATGATTACAGTCGGGCAGTAAAGTGCTTCTTTTTATAAAAGTCTGGGACATTATAGTGCTAAATGTCTTGGTCGCCAGAGGTTAAAGAGTGTAAATGCGGTACTGGTTGATTCATCTTCTGAGAGCGAAATTGAGTGTGAAGAAAATCAAGGAATGGAAGACAATGCTCTTGCAGAAATTGATATGCTAAATTATGATAAATGCCAAACATGTCATACATTTCATGAAGATGGTGTATTAGAATGCGGCCATACAGTCCCGTTTTCAGGGGAAAACGCCAATGCAGTAACTTCCTCTAGAGGGAAATTAATCTTCCACAATGGTATAGTTAATAACAAACCTTGTCAGGTACTGATTGATTCCGGCAGTACTTTAATTGGCTTAAGGAAAGAGCTTGCAAACGCAGAAGATTATACAGGCGAGTTTGTAAATTGCGGAACATTTTCTGTCAATGTGGAGAAATATCCATTAGCGACAGCTCACATTTGTACACCCTTCTTATTAGGCACGTTTACCTGTATGGTTCTAGACAACCCATGTACAGATCTGATTATAGGTTGCTTACCAGATGTAAAATACTGTACACACAAAGAAATTAATTCCTGGGAGAAACGGCATCAAAAAAGAATTCCAGTGACTAAATTAACTACAACAGAAAAAAAATTAAGTTATCATGAACAGCAACTAGAGTCAAGAAATTCAGGGGACGCTACTAGACTTAAGACGACAGAACAGCTTAAAGAATTACAGAACGTAAATTCTTCCCAAGTAGATTATTTAGATATTCCAAAGAAAATTGTTAATGACCAGACTGTTAAACCCACGGAAGTTTGCGCTACCAGTAAGGCAACTTCACATAAAAACAACGACACCGATAGACAAATACAAACTGTGCAACTCAAACACCACACTTAGAACGAAAAGTAGATACCCTTGAGTCCTTTACTAGCAGACAACACTATCTGAAAAACACAAACGTAAACATACCAGACACTGACATGTTTTTCAAGGGACATAACAGAAAAGACATAGCTCAAGACAAAAACTTACCATTATATCATGCGACCATTTCCATCTTACTTTTGTTAATGATGTTGCTAAAGCCATTATTGATAGCACTGTATACATACCAACTGCAGTCAACAGCAACCAGATTGCTACTTATAAACCAATTAATGTTGTTTACAACATCAGTATTAAGAAATATTTTCCACCATTTCTGTATGATGTTGTATTGAAAACCAAAGTTGCTATCCCATTCCAATGGATTGGAAAATGCACTGACATAGTACACCGTCAGTCAATTATGATATCCACAAATTTAACCCAGACACAAAGGGTAGGACAAGGTGTTGGCAGAATAAAATTGTTTGGACTCACTATAAAACCTTCGAAAGTTTGATGAAATAAAATTTCTAGGCCATAAAATATCCAAAGGCCAGTTGAGCACAGATGACAATATCGTGACCAAGATCCTAAATCTCACGATGCCTACGATTAAAAATCAAATTAGAAGCCTATTAGGCCTGGTGAATTATTACAACAAGTTCATACCAAACTTAGCACACATCAACAGTGTCGGATCTGTTAAGATCAAACTCGAAAATTGATGTACAGAGTGCTACTTTAAAAAATGTCACAACTGAAATATTACTTCTCCAACATCCCTATTTTGCGCTTGCCTAACAAGGATATTTCGTATACCCTCAGGACGTACGCCAGTGCCACGATGATATCAGGCGTATTACTTCAAGCCTACAATAACATAAACCATCCAGTAGTTTATGTAAGTAGGAAAATCACCCCAGCAGAATCGCGCTTCGGCGTTTCTCAGCTTGAGGCCCTCGAAATTGTATACTGCGTCAGTAAATTGACGAAATACCTCGCCGGGACACACTTCCTCATCAAGACAGACAATTCCCCATTGCTGGTGATCGAAAAAGGACAGCCCAAAAACAATCGTATTTATCGATGGGAACTGATCCTACAGAACTCCCGTGTGTTGCCGGGGCCCATAAAGGAAGCAAAAAATAGCAACACTGCCGCCTACCACGCATGTCGTATGAGGCGACTAAGGAGGCTTGATGGTTCCGTCGCCCTGCTATTGAGTGAGTGTGTCGCGCGACACAGTGAGCTGTGATTTTCATGTGAAATGCTTTTGAATCTGCCCGAGGTTATTTGGAACGTGACTGCATGTTCGGAGCGATGGCAGATGGCTATGTCCCAGAATTGACCGGTTTTTGCCTTATGCAAAAATGCGTGGCTGCTGGGCTTCTGGTTGACTGCCACTACCATCGACGATGAACTGTATTTCGTGGACTGTGTGGGTGAATATCTAGGAAACATCCAGATGGGAAAATGACTGCAGATTCCATCAGAAATGAACTGGGTGTTTTGTTGGGGACTATTGTGTTGACATTCTGGCGGCGGCATTATGCACAGTGTATCTATCCGGGCTGTTGTTTGTCGAGACTCGTGCCTTTTCCACGTTTCACATTGGGCAGTGGGAGCGTTTTATATGATATTCACTGGCACAGGAACGGAACATAATGGGAACGACCCGTTGCTGTGAAGTTGGAACTGCAACTAACTAACTAACTAACCTACAGAACTATTCGTTATCCATCAAACACTTCAAGGGCTCGAAGAACATTATTGCTGACTTGCTTACAATACCTTCGGACCTTCCAGTCAAGCAGAGGAATGAGAACACAACATCTCCAGTCATCGAGAGCGACTAGTTAATTAGCTATTTTAAATAGGTAGTGTATATTCGATTTAAATAGTTAGTATTATTTTATTGCAGTTGCATATTTATGTAAATTTTCCTCATAAGTTAAATAATAGGAAATTAATATAGTATAACTATACCTATTTTGAGGAATACAATCTTTTTTTATTTGATAGTAATAATGGTTTTTCGTGCAACAAATTACAAAAGTCTTAAAATAAGTTCATTTGTAAATTCATTAGATAACTAACTGATTACATAGGAAACAGAAACAATGTTTGGATATAAGGGAAGTAAGAAAGCGTTTTGGGTAGTTACATTTCTTTAATTTAAAATGTCTATTGGACGGAAACTAAAAAGAAACTGAAGTCAAGATGTTTTTTTTTTTTTTTTTTTTTTTTTGCCTTACGATTGCCTAGCGCAATCGAACAGTAATGTGTATAAAGTATCTCAATTATAAGATTAGCTGATCACGTTATGTTAACTTAAAAATGTGCATATTGCTTTTAAAGATGATAAACATTTTTAACAGTACATAGTGTGAAAGAATGAGTGAAAAGCGTATAAAAGAAAGCATGAATGTATTAAAAGAAGATTTGTAAATATTGGTGCACTTTTTTGCACATATGCTTCATCGTAATATTTTGTCTTCGTCTTATGAAACACATGTGAGTGTTCATTGTTTTTATACGTGTCGACAGTAAAGTTACATTAGAGTTACATTACACCTATAATTATAGATTCAAGAATCACAGTTCGGTAACCCATCTCAAAAATTTAGAATAAACGTTCATTTGTGAGATGTAGTAACCTATCTGATGACACTTGAAGAATAACATTACACATATTATAAACATACATCCATGTTTGTAAGTAACACACACATTATTAAATACAAAACATTTAAACTAACATTATACGAACACATAACTTGCAAACATAAATTACTAAGAAGGGGAGATTACCCTGATACAAGGGACATAAGGGATTAATAAAGGTTATGACTCCACAAGAGAAAATCTACCAACAAGCGAGAGCGAAATTGGGAGAAATCAGTGAACACAAATCTTGAACAAAGATGTTGAGGTAACATTTTATGGAGGCCATGGATAACATATCCATGATTAGCCTCCGTTAAAGGAGACAGTTGTTTAGGGGCACCATTTTTGGGTGTATGAGAGGTTTTGCATTTTAATGGGCAACCATGAATATAAGACAATGATACCTTGGTCCGTTTAACAGTCTCCAGTAGTAAAATGTAGGACAGTAGTTGACTCTTGGCAACATATCAAGAGTGGTAAGCTGATTAGACACCAGTGGGTGGATGCTTCAACAGTGTATCATACCCTTATAAATCACAGTTGTACCCAAACAGAATGACGAGTGATGAATTCCCACAACCTATTGACAAATTAGTTCAACACTAATTTTATATGTATAGACAACATTGTGTCACAGTTCTTGGAAGGAATTTGGTGACACAATACCGGGGGAGCAGGGGATGATGTCAGCGTGTTGGGGAATAAAGACAGAACATAAAGAGGACAAGGGACAGAATAGAGACTGGACATAGGCAGGGATGCCGTGATGTCATTGATAGGACATCCACAGGATCACATAGATATGATAGACAGGACATAGGTAAGGGCGCAGAGATGTCATAGACAGGACATCTACATGACATTAGAGATATCAGAGACAGGACATAGGCAGGGACACAGAGATGTCATAGACATAACATAGGCAGGACAAGACCCTGTTATAAAAGGGACATAAGTCTACGAGACTCCGTCATGGATTGACCAGACATCCTTGCACTGAAGGACCCGACACAACACGGGCGGACAGCAGTACGACGTGACTGTTGAGACATCCCGGTTGTCCCGAGATACACGGGGTCCAGTACCACGTGACCAACCGGCCAGCGTGAGGAGACGGCAGACTGGGACTCGACGGTTTAGGGGAAGGACGAATGTGTTTCAGGAGCGAGTGTTTGGATTTTGCGAGAGTGCTAGCTGGTATTGCCATGTTAAAGATAGCGAGTATTTGAGTGCAGGGTTGTGAGTGCTATAATTGTTTGTGTATAATGATGATGTAATAACTTAACCGCCTTATGTGTGCATCTTGACGATAATCAGGATAATCCGACGATCGACGCTCAGAGGAAAGGCGAGACGGACATATAATCAGATTGCAACTGGAACTATTAGTGTTGGAACTCTTCGCTGGCTGCTGAGGAAGGGGACGGAGCGCTTATGGGAATGTCCCGAATGCTGTGATGTCGGTTCCTAAATCAATCAATCAATCAATCAATCAATCCTGAATAAATATTTGATACCACATGCAAGACTGATAGTTTCTTGGGTGCATGCGAAGAATCTAACAATACCTGTGTACGTGTGAGACGTTGACAGGCTTGTTGGTGGCAGACGTTCATCGAAGGTTACGTTCAGATATGTCATGCCAAAAGTTAGAACATTAAATGAATTAGCCCTGAAAATACCATTAAATTATGCTGAAGTAATTAGCCTAATCACTTGCGGGTAGTTGTTTGCCGCATGAACATATTGTCTTTTGTGTGTGATAACATCCTTTGTGGGATGTCTAATGTCTTTAGCAACACTAGTTTTATCAAAATGTTTCGTTGGCTCTCTTCAAGGCTTTCTCGTGGGCGAGATAGATGGTCGGATTTAGTTTGGCTTTACGTACCACCAGCGTGGCGTGTGTTATAATTGATGATTTGACCATCGCATTGTCGGGGGTCAGTAGCTTAAAGGTAAAATTAGCTGATCAATTTAATTTTCACATCCACACCGTTTATAATGTAGCGGTCTTGCACAAACATATCGGCGTGTAATCGACCCATCATGTCTATTTCTTGACTCTCACTGGCTAGTTGGCGTCGTGTTCGTGGTCTTTTGTTGTTATCACCTTGAGTCTCATAGAGAAATTAGGCTGTATCACTGTAATAGAGAGCTGCAGAGAGGTGACTCTTTTGGGTCTTCCCCCATGGTTCAGCGTCGCTTCCATGTAGGCTCTATACGGATACGTTTTTTTACTGGAGTGATTAAAGTGTCGTTTAGGAGACGTCCACTTGAGAAAATAAAATATGCAGGTAGGTGACTGGTGCGACTTCAGCTGTGAGTGGTAGTTTGTCGCTATTGGGCAGTGTGACTTTAGCTCTGACGTGTAAAAAGGTATTAAAAAGATACAGATACTCTTCACTGGCACCAGGTATGGCAAATTCTATGGGTGCTCCTGGTCCCATAGACGCGAGCGGGTGTATCTCCAAAAACTGGCATTCTTCTACGACTGTCTGTGTGGGAGGTACACTAAACAGATCCAAACCAAAAAGAAGACACTCTCAAGAGTGGCGGTGAATCAGAGCCATTATGCAAAAATATGCTGCTTCTTCGTATGAGCACGATGAGGTGCGGCGGTCAGTTTTATACGTTTACTAGGCTCATCAGATAGTGCTGGTCGTCTCTTTCTTCTAATACCACTACCTGATTGGTTAACATGGTCAAACAGCTCCTTGCAGTAAACGCTGACAGGCTTATTTGGCGTGGTCTTTAAAGGACTCCCCAAAGCTTCTACCAGCTAAAGCAACTTGGGCCACTTTCAAGCCCTTACCGACACCTTCTCTGATTAAGGCCTTACCGCTTCTTTTTAACCAGGGTAGAATCGTGCGACCGAGTCCACTGAAGAAACTACCAATACCACGACCTCTCTGTCTCCTGCCACCCACAAACACTGGCATTCCTTTGCGAGCTTGATTGCAGTAAAAGTCTTGAGACTTCGGCCATGTATGTCACTATTATTCTAGGTCTGAATGTTTCCGAGTTCGAAAATGTAACATCAGCACTGGCGTTCCCTTGGCGAATGAAATCGTTGTGCCCATATCGGTGGTTAAAAGAATTTCCACCGTGTCGAAGGAATAACGACTAAGCTGCACGTTGTATGGTTTGTCGTAAATACGAAACCCGGAGGCCGAGAGCTGGACCAAGATAGGGACATTCCTTAGTAAAGTTAGCATGACGTATGCGACGGGTCTCAACGCTATGATTTCGCAATAGACGAAGACGTATTGTATGTCATTATCCGAATCCACCAACATCTCACTTTCTATTATTGGGTCTGTTATCTTGCCTGTGGAAAACTCTAACATGTTTTTCAATCTCTCACTAAATCTAACATCGGCCCCACCTTCGAATAGTTTCACCAGGGATTTCTTTGTTGATTTGATGAAATAGAATCTAAGTCGCACCTTGTCACGCTCCTCCATACCGTTCACTAGTCGATTCAGCGCAGCTATAAAAGCCTCTGGTAAGCCGTACACACCTGGGGGGGGGGAAGAAGGACACCACTCTTACCGAAGGTCTTCTATTGGGTGGCATGTACTTTAACCTCGCCTCATTCTCTAGCACTCTGCTGTAGTAGTTGGGAAATCGAATTTCGGCAAAGCAGACTTCATACTGTTTGCTTACATCAATAGTATGGAGCAACTTGACGAAAAATTGACCTGGTTTGTTGTTAGGAACCATAGTCGGTGAAGCATTCCTCAGTAATGTCACATAGAAACTCATAATTTAGGGTTAGGTAACATGTAACTCAGACAATTATTCATCATCATCATCATCATCATCATCTTCCACTTCTGCCGTCAAGCGTCGTGGGGGGGGGGGGGGGAATAATTTGCGTTCCAGCGCCCGGTGGACGGCACTGGATAGACAATTATTAATTAGAGCAATCCACAGCTTGCCCTCTGATGCTTGTCTTCTGCCTTGAGACAGATTGAATAGCGATACGCCATTGACGGTGTATTTAACTGCTAGCTGACAGATGAATACAATCTTTAGCCGAGGCACCCGTTGGCCAAAAAACGCCAACATTCTTTCACCTACAAGCCTCTGTTTGGAGTGTTTGGAGTCTTCATTAGTTTCGGTATCTGATTAGGTCTGATACCCAACTGTTGAATTAAGAATTATAGCCGAACCACTTCACTAAATACTCTTTACCACCTCCTCTCCCTCGTTTTTCTTGTACGATTGTTTCGATACGATACACTTATTTATCTCCGACTGGTTGGATCTTTTCACTGTAGAATGAACTTGTCGTTCACCCCCCGAATCGTCTTTCAGCATATACGTCACCAGACTGGTCTGATTTGTACAACTGACGGTAAACAATTCTTCTGTCCACGACGGACTATACCCTTTTGTAAATGATGGTTTGTGTTGAGCGAGCCGCACTCGTTCCCCTTCTGAAAATGCATGTTTCTTGACGCATCTGTCTTATAAATAAATGTTTTGCATATCCTTTACAGGACATCGCTGTCAACATCAGCATCTTTCAGCTGTATGTTGATTTCTTGGCAAGATTTACGCTCAGTAGTTTGCCATTGCTTTCTGAGTGGCCGGCTCATTATCCCGTAAGTCACGAGCGCGGGTCGAACCGCTTCCAATTCTCGCCTCGCTGCATGACCCTGCGTGGATAAAAGGGATTACGGAGAAAGTGGTGTAACCCCTCAGCCAGAGAGCCCGGCTTATCTGTCTTATGGTACCAATTATTCCACACCTCTTCTTGATTACTGTAGTTTACTTGCACGAGTGCCATGCGAATACTTCTATAATGCGAACCGTTGTAGTTTCTGATAAACTTATCAATCACGTCAATGTATGCAAGTGTATTGGTTTGGGTGAAACTACGCCATATTTTTTTCTTTAAGGGTCCGGTTGAATCTTTCCACTATCGCCGCCCTCAAATCTTCATTCTCGGTCGCAAAGAAATGAACGCCTTGGTCTTTCAGAAATTTTAAGGAGGTCTGGTTGGCGAATTCCGAACCTGTATAGGTCTAAATATTTATCAGCTGGCGACTAGACAATATTTCACTCATGGCCTGCACTAGAGCTTTCCCCGGTTTCGTCTTTATCGGAATCGCCCAAGCATATTTACTAAACACATCGATGCAGGTCACTAGATACGACATCCCATCGTTGTATCTTTGTAATAGTCGCATATCTATTAAGTCGGCCTGGAACTTTTAATTTATACCACCTGTTATGGTGAGTTGTCTCTTGAACTGGCGTCGAATCGGTTTATGCAAAGTATTGACATCTTGATGCCGTAACCTGGCTTCTATTTTCTTAGCGTTCAGATTGTTGTTTCGCTTTAAGCCCAAGGCACCACCTTAGGCCCCCGATTGCTTGGGGTTATAGTAATAATTTCTTATTCGTGTGACCATTTCTCGTGGCCTGAGTATCTTATTCTTCTTCTCTTTTCTCCTTAGAATATACGACTGACTTGACTTTTGTGTGTTATTTCACT
This sequence comes from Cepaea hortensis, assembly GCA_963921405.1. Classification (NCBI taxonomy): domain Eukaryota; kingdom Metazoa; phylum Mollusca; class Gastropoda; order Stylommatophora; family Helicidae; genus Cepaea; species Cepaea hortensis. The sequence continues at coordinate 78,654,312 of OY992887.1, forward strand.
GCACATTGACTCGACTACCTTAATATGTGTCTCGGTTACTGGTTACTGGTAAAGCTTTCACTTCGGATGTTTGTACTGCCTGAGGATCTTTGATATCTACTATTCTTAGAGATTTGTGTCTGTACTGATGGAGTCAATTTAAATACAGCTGTATTGTTTGCTGATACACTCTGGCTTTTTCACGTGGTCGTAGATCTTCACTTTCTAGGACTTGTTGGATTTGGTGGTCCAGATCACGTAGGCTATCATTAAGTGTGTCGGATGGTACCTAGTACCTATCTACTAATGAAGAATCAGATTCGTTGGGCTGGTCACTTGACTCGCATGCCAGATCACAGGCTCCCTAAACGAATTTTTTACGGCGAGTTGCGTTGTGGTAAACGCTCCCAAGGCTGCCAGAGGAAACGCTTTAAAGACACTCTGAAAATCTCACTGAATGCTTTTGGAATTAATCATGACACCTGGGAGACTGCAGCCAGAGACCATAACTCGTGGCGTACATCATTACGCAAGGGTGC
>OY992887.1:78655029-78735029 GCA_963921405.1 Cepaea hortensis
AGGAGGTAGAGGGAGGAGGGGAAGAGGAAGAGGGTAGGAGGAGGAGGGGAGAGGAGGAGGAGGGATGTGGAGGAAGGAGGAGGAGGGAGGAGGTAGAGGGAGGATGAGGAGGGAGGAAAAGGGAGGAGGAGGGAGGAGAAGGAAGAAGGAGGAGGAGGGAGGAGGTAGAGGGAGGAGGAAGAAGAGTGAGGAGGAGGAGTGAGGAGGGAGGAGGAGGAGGAAGAGGGAGGAGGAGGATGGAGGAGGAAGAGGAGGGAGAGGGAGGAGGGGAAGAGGAAGAGGGTAGGAGGAGGAAGAGGGAGGAGGAAGAGGGAGAAGGGAGGAGGAGGGGAGGAGGTAGTAGGATGATTGATTGCCATCCCAACAGGTTAATATGTTATCGCGGACCTCAGAGAGAAGTGTCTATGTAGAAGACCATTTCCTGGACGTACGTATTTTGGGAGGGGGAGGAGGGAGGAGGGAGGAGGAGGAAGAAGAAAAAAAAACTACGACAGTTGGCATCTCTGGAATGAAAGGAAGGCGTGTAGAAAATTTCATCTCAATCGGATGGGCCGTTCGCGAGCGCATAAAGGACATACGGACAGAGATACATAAATACATACAGAGATACATACACACATCCTAATTTATATATAAGATTATTTTGTACCAACTCATCAAGTAATTTCGTCATCTTTGTAGCCACAAACAAACATTTCAGAGATATTTTGAGAAACTCTTTCACTTGTTACAATAACTCCATTCAGAACCCTGGGATTTCAATCAATCAGGTGCCATCTCCACAGTGAAGGTTGGTTGCATTGGATCTCCAACACTGTCTGTCTCTCGCCGTGGCTGTACATTCAGTCAGATTCATGTTTATCCATCTCTTGATGGTATCTTCCCATTTGTATCGTTGTATACTTCTTGCTCGCTTGCCTTCAACCTTGCCCTCCAATATGGTTTTTATGAGAGTATTATGTCTTTTAACGTGGCCGAATTATTTCCCTTGCCTCTTTTTTTTTTATTTCTTTCATCAACTCACTTTTCATTCCCAGTTTGTCTACTACCACTGTATTTTATTACCTTTTTTCCATGAAGTATGCCATATTCTTATGTAAATACACATCTCCAGGGCCTCTATTCGACTTTCTAATTGATAGTTTAATGTCCATGCTTCAGCGCAATATAATAGTGTTAAATATACATAACATTTGACAATTCTCATTTTTAATATGATGTTATTCTCCCTAGATCCATCCATCCATCATGTGCCATGCCGGTAAGCGTGGGCGGTCATGTTCTGCCATCTCACTCGATCAACAGAGTCGTGGATCAGTTCCGTGTTTTTGTCTCGACCATGCCACAAGGCCAAGCCATCCAGATACTTGTTTCTAGGTCTTCCCCTTGGTCTGTTCCCCTCGATCTTACCAGTTGTCACCAAGTTCTCCAAATCATTTCTTCTCATAACATGCCCAAAAAATTGTGACTGTCTACGTCTAATGTCTCTGATCAGTTTACGATCTTCATTTGTTTCTTGAAGGACTTGTTCATTGGTCTTTCTGGCTGTCCATGGTATTCTTTGCATTTTCCTCAGAAACCACATTTCTACAGCCATCAGATGTTTTTCAGCCTGGCTGCTCATTGTCCAAGCTTCACATCCATATAAAAGTACAGGTTCTATGTAGCATCTCAACACTCTTTTTCTCGTTTCAATTGACATCTTTTTATTGGTCAGTATGTTTTTCATCTTGCTAAAGGCTACTTTTGCCATGGCGATTCTTGTTCTAATCTCTTCAAGGCATCTCCCATCAGATGTTATTACTGTTCCGAGGTAATTGTACCTATTCACTTGTTGAAGAATATTCCCATTTACTTGTATATTACACTGTGGTATTTCGTTCTTCTTAGTGACGACCATAATCTGTGTCTTTTTACAATTTGATTCTAACCCTTGTTGTTCACTGTGTGTAACAACCGCATCTACTAAATGTTGCAGGTCCTGTTCATTGTCTGCAATCAAGACTGTATCATCTGCATATCTAATGTTATTGATGCATCGTCCCCCAATGTTGATTCCTTCCATATTTTCAATATTTCTGAAAATATTTTCACTGTACAGGGAAAACAGATCTGGAGACATTACACATCCCTGTCTCACACCTCTCTTAATAGGCTGATATTGGCTTACTTCATTATCAACTCTTATGGCAGCTTGTTGTTTCCAATATATGTTTTTTACAAGTCTAAGGTCTTTCCCATCAATTTGTAGTTCTTCAAGCATCCTTATCATGTTGACATGTCTCACTTTATCAAAAGCCTTTGTGTAGTCAATGAAGCAAAGGTGTAGATCTTTGTTTACTTCTATAGAACGTTCGATTACGGTTCTCAGTATATACACAGCATTTACTGTACCCTTGCCTACTACAAACCCACATTGTTCTTCTCCTATTTCAGGTTGTATTTTCCTCCTAACTCTTTGCATGATAATTCTTAGCAAAATCTTCGTGATGTGACTCATTATACTAATTGTTCGATGTTGATCACATTCCAAGGCTCCTGATTTCTTTGGGATTGCAATAAATACAGAATTACATAACTCATGAGGTATGTTTCCAGTATCATATATTGTATTAAGCAGACTGGTAACTTTATCTATTCCATATTCTTCTAAAGCATTAATCATTTCTGTTGTGACGCTGTCTGGACCGGGGGTTTTGCCAGATTTCATATGATTAAGCGCATTCTGAACCTCCATTTTCAAAATTGCTGGCCCTTCATTGTTATTTTGAACAATATATTGTTCGTCTCTGCTATCGTCATACAGGTTTTTCACGTAATCTGACCATTCATGTAATATCTGATCTTTTTCTATTATGACTCTTCCATCTTTTGTCTTTAGGCAGCCTGCTGATGTACGTGTTCTTTGATTAGTAATCTCCTGAATTCTTTTGTGCATTAGTTTTGCATTTTTACTGTTGTGTTGTTTTTCAATTTCTCTGCAATTTTTCTCAAGCCATGTTTCTTTAGCCTCCTTACATAAGGTTCTGACTTTTCTGTGAATTTCTTCATATTTGGCAGGATTATTTTTGTTCTGTCTTCTTGTTTCCATTAGTTGTAAAATTTCTTCAGTCATCCATGTCTTACGGCCAACTTTCTTTACTTTTGGAATAGTTTTTTCTGCTGCACAACTGATTGAATTCTTCAGCATTTCCCATTGATCATCTACATCTTGAAATAGGATCTCTAGATCAGACAATAAATCAAATTTGTTCTTTACTTCTATGTTAAAATTATCTTGTATTTCTTTGTCAGTTTTCAATTTGCACAAGTCATATTTAGTGTTTCCTGCTGTATACTTGACTTTCTTTAACTTTACCCTCAATGTGCCAGTAATTAATCTGTGATCACTGTAACAGTCCGCATTTGGAACTGTTTTTACAACTGTTAATGCATTTCGAAACCTTTTGCTTATCAGGATGTAATCTATCTGGTTTTTAATCCTGCTGTCTGGACTCCTCCATGTCCATAATCTTCTAGGATGTTGTTTAAACCAGGTGTTTCCTACAACCAATTCTTGTTCTTTTGCCCATTCTACAAGTCTGTAACCTCTTTCATTTCTCTCTCCCAAACCATGGTTGCCTACACTGTATCCATCGCTTTGCTTTCCTATTTTTGCGTTGAAATCACCCATTATGATATTTATTTCTGATTTTTTACAGTTCTTCAAAGCAGACTCCATGTCATTATAAAATTCCTCTATACTTTCTTCACTGCTTTCACTTGTTGGGGCATATACTTGAATTACATTTATTTTAAAAGGTCTTCCGTTTAATTTTACTAATAGAACTCTGTCTGACACAGCCCAATATCCTTTGACAGAATTTGATGTTTGCTTATCTAATATAATGGCTACACCTCTTTGCCGTTCTTCTCCCCCCGAGTAAATAATCTTACATTCCTCTCCTGTCCTTATCCCTGCTCCTCTCCATCTCGTTTCATGAATTTGAAAGCATTTTTGGCCATTTCTATTATCTTTTTGATTTCTGTTTGACTTTTGCCATCAAATAATATTACATTTCCAAGATAGGATAGGAGAAATGTGTTACTTGTTCTAGTATCTTCCCATTTACTGTGATATTCATTGTTGACCTTTCTTTTCCACTGCTAGTTATCATAGTTTTCGTTATTTGGATGTTAATATCTACGCCACATTCTGCACGATGCCTGTTTAATTGTTCCACTAGGTGAAAGCTATCTGGTAAATAATAACTGATCACTGGAGAGTCATGATAACACAGCAACGTGCAGGGATGTCAGAGAAGTATGGCGTTTATTAGAACAGTTACTAAAATATTCTTCCAGATGTTCGCAACTATAAAACGGCATGGTTTACCATACTATTATTATAAAACAAGTTATGTTGTATTGTTTCTTGTCAAGCTTGTGGTTCAGTACATACGACATGTACTAATATGTTTTCGAATTTGTTTTCCCTGGCTTTGATTGTACCCAGACTACCGACAAGACAGCCGGTGCGTGTCTCAGTTCGTCTGGTCTGAATCTCTTGACTAGTGAGACATGGGCGACCCTATCAGTAGCTACAAGAGCATCCGTAGTGAGTATTATCACTGGAATATGGAAGTCCCTCAATCACTTCACTGTGAAGACCCATCGGAGGGAAAGTTATTTTGTATTTATGAGCTTTCAGAAACATATTAGTGGAAGCACTAAACAGTAGGTTCATGATCATGTTCCATGCCGATAAACGCGGGCTATCATGATACTCTATCTCACAAGATCACCTGAGTCGTGGATCAGCTCTTTGTTCTTGTCTCGACCATACCGCGTGGTCAAGACATCTAGGTATTTACTTCTCTGTCTTCCCCTTGTTTTTCTCCCTTCAATCTTGCTAGTTGTGACACAGTTTTCCACATTATTTCTTCTCGTAATGTGACGAAATAATTGTGAATATCTGCATCTAATTTCTCTAATCAATTTACGGTTCTCATTTGTTTCTTGTAGGACTTGGCCATTATTTTTTCTGTCTGTCTATGGTATTATTTGCATGTTTCTCAGAAACCACATTTCCTCAACTATTAAATGTTTTTCAGCTTGTTTTCTCATTGTCCACGCTTTACATCAATACTAAAGTACATGTTTTATGTAGTACGTCAACACTCGTGTTTTCGTTGCAAATGACATCTTTTTATTAATCAGTATGTTTTCAATCTTGCAATAGGTAACCTTCGATATGGTGATTCTTGTTATAATCTCCTCAAGGCATCTCCGATCAGATGCAATGACCCTTAATTGTATTGAATCACTTGTTTAAGAATGTTCCCATTTAGTTGTATATTAAAAATGTTTGCATATCCTTTACAGGACATCGCTGTCAACATCAGCATCTTTCAGCTGTATGTTGACCTCTTGGCAAGATTACGCTCAGTAGTTTGCCATTGCTTTCTGAGCGGCCTGCTCACATACCCCGTAAGTTACCGATGCGATTTGAACCACTGCTGATTTGAACCGTCATCACGTTGCCTGACGAGAGTATACGAGATTACGGAGAAAAGTCATAACCTCTAAGCCACGAAGCCGGCAGTTGTATATTACATTGTGGTATTTCCCCTCTTCCTAGCGATGACCATAATCTGTGTCTTCTTACAATTTAATTCTAACCCTATTTGTTCATTGTGTGCAGCAACCGCATCTACTAAAAAGGTCGCAGATCTTGCTAATTATCAGCAATCAATACTGTATCGTCCGCATTTCTAAATTGTTATTAATGTTAGTTCTCAAATGTGGATTATTCTCATATCTTCTAAATTTCTGAAAATATTACTGTGGAGGAAAAGATCTGGAGAGATTAAAAATCCCTGTCTCACACCTCTCTTAATAGGCTGATATTGATCTACTTCATTATAAATCTTTATAGCAGCTTGTGTTCAGCAATCTGGTGACCTGGTCTATTCCATATTCTTCTACGGCACTGATAATTTATGTTGTGATGTTGTCTGGGACCGAGGTCTTGCCAGTTTTTATGTGGTTAAAAAAAAGCATGGAGGTCTTGCCAGTTTTTATATGGTTAAGAGCATTCTGAGCTTTCATCTTCAAAATTTATGGTCCTTCATTATTAATCCGAATATCATACGGTTCTTCTCCTGTGTTGATTTGAGTTAAATCAAGAGCCGACATCACTGCACTCGGGCCATTCCCATAAGCACTCAGCCCTCATCTTCAACAGCTAGCGATGAGTTCCAATTCTAATGGTGCCTCTTGCAATATCAATATATATCCGTCTTGCTTTACCTCTGAGTGACGACTGTCGACCAGATCCGCTGACCACCCCTTGTTGCTGCATTCTCTCTAGACCATGATAGTGTAACTGTTCTTTACATTCGTCACATGCTACCCGAGGTTTTCCCCACATCTGCCTTATCATCCATAAAATCTCCCGTTAATGATGCGGCACTAGTCAGTCTGTCTGACTGTTAATTTCCAACCACACCAGAGTGTACTGTAGAAAAGATCCAGCAAATGCGACCTCTGAATCTATGTAAGCCGTTCTTCATCAGGCTTTGTGAATCAGTTACAATCACAACGTGTGTGTACAGTTTATTCTCCAACCAGCGGAAAGCTGCAGGAACCTCCATTCTCAGATTTGAGGTTGTGGTATCATATGCCATGCTCTCCTTTACAAAACATTGGCTATTTGCTTTTGCTATGAATCCCCAAGCATTGTTTTGCCTCTGTACACAGAGCCATCCGTATAGATAATGACATCGTCAGGACGAGAGAGGCCATGAATTATATGCTGAATTTCTAAATCCGTAGCGCCTGCTGGCCACTTCCTACACTCACGGCCCCATGCGATTATAACCCCACACACGTCTAAATTTCTTTTCTTAACTCTGACCCACTCCTTGCCTCTGCCAAAATCTTCTCAAATGTGCGTACTTCTCTGATGGTATCTTCTGCCTGAGCCATCCATGATCTTCCTCCATTGGTCGGCAACTGGTGGATGTACTGCATACACACTATTAGGATGTCATTGTAATCCCAGAATCAAATCCATGGCGTCATTATGTATGCGTTCTAGTTTCCCTAGCTGACTCTTTGAGATAGTGAGCATTCCTAGTCTATTCTTTATCACTGAAATGATCAAGTGCTGAAGTGCTGAACAAGTGTCAATAGCATTTTCTGCTCCATGTCCCTTGCTTTTAAACTCTTCAGTACATTGAGCCACTTCTGAGACTTTGTAACCACCACTTCAACATCATCCCTAAAGGACATGCTTCTATCAAACAATTATTCCCAGGTACTTCAGTCTGCTTACTCTATTCACAGTTCTATAATTTATTGTGAGGCTTGAGAAGTCAGCTTTAACAATCTTGTTGTCCAGAGAGCACCACAAGACAGATGCCTTTTCTGGGATAATGACAGCATTCATCGCCGTACACCAATCCATCACTTTGTCCATCGTCGCCTGCAGCTAATGAGCTATCTTATTTCTGTCCCTCCCCTGCCTGTCTGCGAAAACATCATCTGCAAATGTTAGCATCCTTCCAACCCCTGATGCTTAGAAGTTGCAATCTTGTTCGTATAAACATTGAAAAGCACAAGTGAAATCGCTGATCCCTGTGGTAGTCTGGGGGCTATGATACATGGCTTAGAGGTCCATGTACCCTGCCGGAGAACCACTCTACAAGAATACAAGACAACTGCAATCCAGTTCACCAACCAAGGACAGACTCTCATCTGCATAAGAGCGTATATCAAAATGTCATATCTGACTCTGTTGTATGTGTCCTCGAGGTCGAGTGATGCCATCGCCATTTCCTGTCTGTTTGGGAACCCTTCATTAACATCATAGGCAAAAGTGACTGCATTTTACCAAGTATCTTTCCTTGGTCGGGAACTTCCCAAACCTTTTGGGTGGAACTTTTCCCTTTCTAAATATTCCTGAATCTTAAAAGCAACGATAGTCTCCGGCAGCTTGCCACAAGTGTTCTTCTCTTGTATCATCATAAATGTCTTTCACATAATATGACCACATATATACAATCTTATCTTTTTCTATTCTGATTTTGCCATCTTTGTTTGTTTTTTGTTTGTTTTTTGCAAGATGAAAAATATACTGACTAATAAAAAGATATCAATTGAAACGAGAAAAAGAGTGTTGAAGTGCTACATAGAACCTGTACTTTTGTATGAATGTGAAACGTGGACAATGAGCAGACAATCTGAAAAACATCTGATGGCTGTGGGAATCTAGTTTCTGAGGAAAATGCAAAGAATACCATGGATAGATAGAAATACCAATGAACAAGTCCTTCAAGAAACAAATTGAAAATCGTAAATTGATTAGAGAAATTAGACGTAGACAGTCAACATTGTTTGGGCGTGTTATGAGAAGAAATTAATTGGAGAACTTGGTGACAACTGGTAAGATTGAAGGGAAGAGACCAAGGGGAAGACCGAGAAGTAAATACCTGGATGGCTTGGTCATGTGGCATGGCTGAGACAGAAACACGAAGCTGATCTACGACTCTGGTGAGCGAGTAAGATGGCAAAACATGACTGCCCACGCATATCGGCATGGCACATGAAGGATGGATGGTTGATGCCTTAAAGATGCCATAAATATTGACAATGACGTAGTCCAATATCAGCCTATTAAGGGAGGTGTGCGACAGAGTTGTGTAATGTCTCCAGATAATTCTTCCCTGTACAGTGAAAATAAATGTTGTTTGTTTGTTTTTTGTTTTTTTTTTTAGAAATTTAGAAGATATGAGAGGAATCCCGATTGGGGGACATACCATCAATAACAATAGATATGTGGATGATACAGTATTGATTGCAGACAGTAGATACAGCTATTATACAGTGAACAATTAGGCTTTTTTAAAAATTAAATTGTAAGAAGATAGAGATTATGGTCATCTGTAAGAAAAAAGAAACACCACAATGTAATATAAAGGATTAATGGAAATATTATTAAACAAGTGCATCAGTACAATTATGGCGCGGGCGATCATACCTCTCCACACATTGCGATCTCCGGCGGCATGGATCAGTTTGCGTGTTGACTCTTTTCCGTGCCATGACACAAGACTGTCAAGAATTTTCTCAGGCTATCATCCTTTATCTTTCTTTCCGCAAATCTTTCCGGTTATCACAACATGTTCCAGTTTTTGTCTTCTCATAATGTGGCCAAACAAAACGGTGACTGCTTCTTTCTGATGTTTGTGATAAGTTGTCTTTGCGACACAGCTTCCCTCAACATGTCCAGATTGCTCAATTTGGCTGCCCAAAACATTTTCAGCATTCTTCTATAAAACCACATCTCCAAGGCTTCCAGGGATTGTTTTCGCCTCTTTACTAATTTGTCCAAGATTCTCAGCCGTATGTTAAAACTGATTATGTATAACACGCAAGAACACATTTTTAAACTGTCAATGACAATGTCTTATTGCACACAATGTTCTTCATGTAAAAGAATACAGTTTTTGCTTGTCCTATTCTGTTCTTTACCTCAATGATGCTACTTCCATCTGATGTTATTCGCGTGTCTAGATATCTAAATTTCTGCACTTGCCCCACAATAATGTCATTTACTTTAATTGCACATTTGGTCATAATATGTTTCAGTGATATCACTATGACTTCTGTCTTTCTGCTATTGAAACTAGGGCCCATGTTATCACTTTCTATAACCACTGTATCTACCTTTCCTACAGATCTTTCTAACTTGTTGCTGTCAAGACGGTGTAATCAGCATAACTTAAGTTATTTATATTATGTCCACCAACCAAGATCCCTGACATATTTTCTGTAGATCTCATTATATATATATATATATATATATATATATATATATATATATATATATATATATATATATATATATATATATATATATATATATATATATCCGCGCTGATGAAAGAGACCGAGCCATATGGGATAAAACCCGGTGAAATGAAGTCGACCCTGTCGACTTTTAAGCGACTATATATATATATATATATATATATATATATATATATATATATATATATATATATATATATATATATGTGTGCACTGTGCAATAAGAACAAATCAGGAGACAATATACAACCTCCTTGTCTGATTTTCAACATTTGATTTTCCCTACAAGCAAGTCTTACAAGAGGCAAATGAAATCCTTAAGTTGATTAGAGACGCAAACAGTCAAACTCTTGTGGGCACATTATGAGAAGAAATAAACTAGAGAAGTTGGTGACAACTTGCAAGATTAAAGGGAGACGAATAAGGGGAAAGCAGAGAAGTAAATACTGGATGGCTTGGCCACGTGGCATAGTTGGGACAATAACACAGTGCTGATCCACGACTCTAGTGATCGTGTGAGATGGCGGAACATGACAGACCACGATCACCGGCAATGCACATGATGATAAATATATCAACATGCAAGGCTATATCTGTCTCATTCTTCTTATAGTCCATGCCTCGCATCTTTGGTCATCATATTTGTGAACAGCCTTCGTGTAGAACCAATCATCTCTGTTGCCAATGTTCCTCCATGGCTTCATTCCAGACTGTCTAACATCTTCTACCTTTGTATTCCTCTACCTCCTATCCCTTCAAACTGTTCTGTTGTCACGACGTACTAGAATTACTATCTTCTCATAATGTATTCAGGGAATGTCGACTGTTTTCCACTCATACCATTAACCAATACTAAATGTGAGTTAACTTCTGTCTTCATTTGACTTTGTTTTCTTGCCACAGTGATTTTGACATCATCTCCATGTGCCATGCCAGCTGGTTTAGCTGTTCATGTCTCTCTATAGATCTCGGTCCTTGGTGTTCTGGACCAACTGTGCTGATGATATTCATCCATGCCATCGTCTCAGTCCACTCAGCATCATTTGGTTTGGTCTGCCTCTGATTCTTTTCCTATTGATCTTATCAGTTGTCACGATGTTCTCCAACGTCTGTTTTCTCATCACATGATCAAAGAAATCTTTCTCATTGTTTTATGTTATCTTTATACGATCAAAGTGAATGGTCATAGACTAAGTGTTGTGGACAAATTCACCTATCTTGGCAGCACTGTGTCACAAGTTGCCACAATTGATGACAAAGTGAATGCAAGAATCTCAGAGGCCAGCGCGGCCTTTGGCAGACTGTACAAGAATGTGTGGGACAGAAATGGAATAAGCCTGCAAACAAAGCTGAAAGTCTACAAAGCAGTCGTATTATCCACACCGCTATATGCTTGTGGAATATGGACTGTTTACCAGCGATACGCTAGGAAATTAACCCACTTCCACAAAGTCGTCCTTAGGAAGCTATTGACAATTAAATGGCAAGACAATATCCCAGACACTGAAATCCTCGAAAGAGCGTCCATGCGCAGTATCCACACTGTACTAAGAAGAATCAGATTCGCTGGGCTGGTAAATTGACTCGCATGCCATATCATACGCTCCCTAAACGAGTGTCTTAAGGTGAGCTGCGATGTGGTAATAGCTTCCAAGGCGGCCAGATGAAACGCTTTAAAGACTTTCTGAAGATCTCCCTAAAAGCTTTTGGAATTCATTGTGACACTTGGGAAACTGCTGCCGAAGACCGAAATTCGTGGCGAACATCATTACGCAAGGGTGTAATCACCTGCGAAGCAAACAGGACTGCAAGAGCTACGAAACAGAAAAAGCTGGACAAAAACACCACTGCAGGAGATCCTCCTCCTGGAACGTCAAGCATTCTTGGCTCACATTGTCAAAGAATATTTTTAGCCAAAATAGGCCTTACCAGCCATCTTAGAACTCACGCCTCCATACTTTCAACCCCATTGGATGAAGTAAATGGTCATCATGATCCTTGATGAACAAACAACATATGATCTACTAGTATCTGCAACCATACCTTTGTTGTTTTTATTATGTTTATTTTGTTTTGTTTTGTTTGTTTGTTTGTTTTTTCCCGCATATCCTTGTACAGGACATCGCTGTCAACATCAGCATCTTTCAGCTGATTGTTAATTTCTTGGAAAGATTACGCTTAGTAGTTTGCCATTGCTTTCTGAGCGGCCGGCTCACTTATCCCGTAAGTTACCAACGCGGCGAGAACCGCTTCCAATTCTCGTGCGCTGAGTTACCCCAAGTGGATAAACGGGATTACGGAGAAAGTCATTTAACCCTGGGCCAGGGAAACCGGCAGCCATACCTTTACCGTTGAAAAATGCATGTCTATATTACACACATGCTGCCTTTGCTACAACTAATATATAAATACATTTAGCACATTGTGTTTGTACCGGCATTATATTTATACCGTCCTGTTAGCTTTCATGTTTTCATGCTCTTTTTCCCTGTACAAGTCTGCAGCGTATTTCATGCTGTTCCCCAAGTCCATACTTGCCTACTGTGTATCCATCTTGCTGATTTAAAACTTTAGCATTAAAGTCACTCATTATATTCAATTCTGAATACTTGCACTTCTTGAAGGCATTCTCCAAATCATTATACAATTCATCGATGCTGTCTTCTTTCATTCGCTTGAAATATGTCTATAACTGCAATGCTGTCTCTTGTATCAATTTAACTGCCCAAAATACAACATATCTGGACAAACCTTCTGGCCTAGAGAGATGATGGCAAGACACTGGACGATGATGATATTAGGTTGCATTTCCTTCCTATTGCTAAATGATACCACTGACAGCCGCCCAAGAACTGAATCTCCTGTCTTTCTTCTTTAATATTATTTCACTAAAGTATTTAAACCTAATATAACCGATACACTTCCGTGGCAGCTTGTAAAGATAGTGCATATAAACGAACGAGCGAACGAACGAACAATATTTTCAAAGGGTTAAGAGTTGGGCATGCAAGTCCATCTGACATTCTGCCTTTTTCTCTATTTCCTCTCATACATTCTTTCATATAAATATTAGCGTCTGATCATGATGCAGGTTAGAATTTAGAGATGGAAAATCTGGTCATCCTTGCTCTTACTATGGCAAGTGATCACTATATAGTGATTGGTGTGGTCAATAAAGGTCCCAGACTGCGTGTGCCTAAATGTGACATTAGTGAGAGCGTAATGGTACAGAATCTCTTTAATGAAATAAGGTGCCCAGTGGACAATGTTGTGGAACATTCTTCGAGCTTATAATGAACAGGTTGCAAACGCTTAAATATAAATTGATCGAACCAAGTGAACGGCTTAAAATTAGAGTTCTTTAAAATAGTAACTTGTTTATTATTTAATGTTATTGTTGTGTGTCATGATTATAGAAGATTAATAGTAAAAGCACTGAGTTTTTGTTTGTTTGTTTTTTTTGGCCTTACAGGCGAAGTTACGTAGATTACATAGATGTGAGGGTTCCTTTTTGTATTATGGCATTAATTTAATATTCAATTTGGTTAACGATAACAAAATAAGGAAGGTGGGGGGGGGGGGCTTTTATGTGACAGGACCACGGAGGGGAGAAGTTAATCAAGATGGTCAAGTAACCTAACTGATTCCTTTTGATGAGAGCGACCTTGCTAGCTATTTTTTTTTAGAAGAGAAGCTTTTAGACGACAGGTCCGAAAGGAAACGTCAGTGGTTATTCATTGCGAGAGTCAGAACAAAATCTGGATACAGAACGATTTAAGATAAAACGGTAATCTTAGCAGTTGAGCTGGTAGGCCAATATGTCTGGTGGAAGATCACAATGATAACTTAATAAGCTATATTTTGGTAATTGATGTGGAGTATATTTCCTATGTCTTATCGATAGTCAGAGAAACGGCGTAAATGGGTGCTCCATAGGAGCAGCCTCGCCAGGTAGGGGTATTCATGTGCACCAGGTGACTCCAGACCGTCAGCAGGCGACTGAGTGCAAAAGAATATCAACATTGAAAGTAGGAACTTGGAATGTAAGAACTATGAGTGGAGATGGAAAATTTGATAACATTAAGAATGAAATGAGAAGATTAAATTCTCACCTGCTAGGTATATGTGAGGCCAGATGGACAGGAATGGGCATTATAACATCTGAGGAATATAGAATAATCTTTTCTGGTGGAGGGAAAAAACAGCGAGGAGTAGCGATTATAATGGATACAGAGAGAGCAAAATCGATCAAAGGATATTGGACTGTATCAGACAGAGTGTTGCTGGTAAAGTTGAGTGGAAGACCTTTTGATGTCAACGTCATACAAGTTTATCCAACAACAGTAGACAGTAGTGATGATAGCATTGATGAATTTTATAATGATTTAGAGTAAGCCTTCAAGAAATGCAAGAATTCTGAAGTAAAAATCATAATGGGTGACATGAATGTCAAAGTTGGAAATCAACAGGACGGATGCATAGTAGGCAAGTATGGAATAGGGGAACAGAATGAAAGAGATTGCATACTTGTACAGTGGGCAAAAGAACATGATTTGATTATTGGAAACACATGGTATCAACAACACCATAGGAGATTATTGACACGGGGGAGTCCTGATCATAATATGAGAAATCAGATTGATTACATTCTCATCAACAGAAGATTTCGAAATGCCTTAAAAGTCGCAAAAACTACACCAAGCGCAGACTGCTACAGCGACCAAAGATTAATCTTAAGCAGTTTGCATATAAAATTAAAGAAAGTCAAATAGTGACCAAGAATCACACAATTTGATCTACAGTCCAAACTCGCACCTTCACCGTGCCTAGTAACACTAGTGCGCCAGTGTGCCTCTTGAATATTTCACACCATCTTCTGCTGGCCTTCAAATCACTAGGTACACAACCACTCGTCAAATACATTTTATTAATGAGATCGGAATACAACAGTCTGGCTTGTTCACATAAGATTGCCCCCGAAAGAGAATTACTATCTAACTTTGAATAACGAAGACACAAACAATAGATTGCACGATTTATTGCCTGGCATATTTCGCTGCATCTCGTCGGGTACATACTGCAGAAATCACACAACTTACGTGAATTAATTAGATAAATCCTTCAAACTGAAATATACACATGTTCGCACAGGAATGTCGATTGTCTACCACGGTAATTTTTAACTGACTAACATGTCTTTCTGCTTACACAAGAACGGCTTACGAAAGTTGATTAGTATAGCTTCAGCAAACTTTAACAATCGACTACTTTGTGTGTTGAACAACACACGGAAGGCACTGTCTCTTTCAACCACGTGACCACTCTCGAGCACATGTCTCCCGACCGATGAAGCCAGACTTTTTCGGTGTGTCGGCCTGCCTAGGCTACCATCTTCTGTGTGTAGTATCTTGTCCAACCAATTCGGAATATGTTCCGAAACCCTGCAATGTAACTGTCGCTCAGTTCTGCCTATGTAGATGGCCTCGCATCTGCATGTAAATTGGTAAATACAATTTGATTTGGCGTACAAAGCTACAGGTTCTTTTACTGCTGGGACTGGGATCGGTGTGTTTCTGTACCTGATGACTAGAGCTGCAGCACAGAATGTTCGCTCGACTGCTGTGGTGAGCCGGTCCCGCAGACGTTGCATTACGTCATCTCCTCGGAAGGTTAGCTGGATGAATACTTTGAGTTTAGGGACTGTAGTTACTTCTGATTTCGGTTTGGGCTGTTGGCAGTGGCGCTTTATAAATCCTGTGGAGTACCCATTCAGGTTTAAGGCATTCTTCAGAGTTTTAAATTCCTCTGTCAGTGTGTCCTGGGTGCATATCTTCCTAGCACGGTCAAACAGGGTCCGTACTAAGCGCCGTTTGTACTGGACAGGTGCGAAGCTCTGAAAATTTAAGTATTGGCCAGTCCATGTTTCTTTGCGGTACACCGATCTTTGAATTGTGCCATCTGCTCTACGTCTCATTAGGATATAAAGAAATGCAACGCTTCGTTGTGTTCGTGTTCCATAGATAAAGAGATGTTTATATGTGTCTCGTTCATTGTGGCCTGGAACGACGTTGCTTGCAGCTCGTCTGTGGTGATAATTAGTATATCGTCCACGTAACGACGGTAAAAGGCCAAGTTATTGATTTCTGAGGATCTCTTTTCTTCTAAGTGTGCCATGAAGATGTCAGCTAGAATAGGTCCAAGTGGGCTCCCCATGGCCACTCCGTCAATTTGGCGATATGACTTGTTTGGAAAGTTGAATTGTATGTTGGCAGTACATAATTTTAATAGCTTCTCTAGAATAGCTGATGGTATGCCTAGTTTTAGTTGTTTGTCTCTAATGCGTTCGCTTATTATATTCACGGTCTCATCTAATGGAACGTTGGTGAATAAAGAGGCAATATCCATGCATGCCATGTGTTTGTTGTTTATGTCCATAGTATCCAATAATTCCACCAGTTCGAATGTATCCCTGAGTGTTCTTGGATCGAAGGACTGTCGTACTGGCTTTAACATTTCAGCTAGCCATCTCGCCATTTTGTGTTGTGCCGAGTTAACCATGGAAAGGATCGGTCTTAGTGGGATGCCGGGCTTGTGAAGCTTGGGTAGACCGTACATCTGAGGTGTTTGGGAGCCACGCGGTGTGAGCGTTTTTGCAGTGGCCTCACTGATGAGTCCTGCATTCACAAGTGACTGGATTTCTTTCCTCATTTTTGCATCCAGGTCCTCCGACTTGTTGACTGTTTGCTCTACTCAGAATTTAGATGCGTCTGATAATATATCATCCATTTTTCTCTGGTAGTCTGATATGTCCATCAGTACTACACCCTCCCTTTGTCAGGTTTCAATATTACAAGTGTTTTGTTGGCCTTTAACGCTTTTAAGGCAGTAAGGTGTTCGTTGGTCAGCGGACATGTCTGTTTAGAGGGGGTTGTGCGATACTGGTGTTCTAAATCTACCAGTTTGGCCTTCAGCCACCCGACTGACTTAGCAGAAGTAGGTGATAACTTGGAGACTTGATCAAACAACATTTCAAATTGTGCTTGCGACTCAACACTGTTAATGTGTTTGGGCTTTATGCAGAATTTTAATCCGTATGCAAGGGCCTCCTTTTCAATGTTGTTGAGTACGTACGACGATAAGTTCCTCACATATTTCTCTGGGTTGTCTCGTACTGACGTTGTTATCTTTTTTAGTGCTCAGTGATTTGTTGAGGCGAGCATTCTCTGCGATTTTCACCTTGTACACTGTTTCTGTACAGAATTTGGTGAACTTCAAGTAGCCATACAAGCTCAATTCTTTGGTGACGTAGTAGGCAGAACTGTGTGTGCGCTTGAGGTTGGCCAGTTTAGACTGGGTTTCTTCTATCTGGTTTTTTGTCAGTCGTCTCAGGTCTTTTCTAGTTGGACATATTCTGTCCGCCCTGAGAGATCTGAAATACCGGTGAGGGAATATTCCCGTCTTTAGGCATTCCTCGAGAAATCTCAATCGACACTCCTGTACCGATATTTTACACTTCAGCTTGAGTAATCCATCCAATCGCTTCAATGTTGGTAATGGAAGGCGACGTTTCATAAATTCAAAACAATGTTTTCACGTGATGAATTTGAATAACGAAGACACAAACAATAGATTGCACGATTTATTGCCTGTCATATTTCGCTGCATCTCGTCAGGTACATACTGCAGAAATCACACAACTTACGTGAATTAATTAGATAAATCCTTCGAGAGATCCTCAGAAATCAATAACTTGGCCTTTTACCGTCGTTACGTGGACGATATACTAATTATCAGCACAGACGAGCTACAAGCAACGTCGTTCCATGCCACAATGAACGAGATACATATAAACATCACTTTATCTATGGAACACGAACACAACGAAGCGTTGCCGTTTCTAGATATCCTAATGAGACGTAGAGCAGATGGCACAATTCAAAGATCGGTGTACCGCAAAGAAACATGGACTGGCCAATACTTAAATTTTCAGAGCTTCGCACCTGTCCAGTACAAACGGGGCTTAGTACGGACCCTGTTTGACCGTGCTAGGAAGATATGCACCCAGGACACACTGACAGAGGAATTTAAAACTCTGAAGAATGCCTTAAACCTGAATGGGTACTCCACAGGATTTATAAAGCGCCACTGCCAACAGCCCAAACCGAAATCAGAAGTAACTACAGTCCCTAAAATCAAAGTATTCATCCAGCTAACCTTCCGAGGAGATGACGTAATGCAACGTCTGCGGGACCGGCTCACCACAGCAGTCGAGCGAACATTCTGTGCTGCAGCTCTAGTCATCAGGTACAGAAACACACCGATCCCAGTCCCAGCAGTAAAAGAACCTGTAGCTTTGTACGCCAAATCAAATTGTATTTACCAATTTACATGCAGATGCGAGGCCATCTACATAGGCAGAACTGAGCGACAGTTACATTGCAGGGTTTCGGAACATATTCCGAATTGGTTGGACAAGATACTACACACAGAAGATGGTAGCCTAGGCAGGCCGACACACCGGAAAAGTCTGGCTTCATCGGTCGGGAGACTTGTGCTCGAGAGTGGTCACGTGGTTGAAAGAGACAGTGCCTTCTGTGTGTTGGTCAACACACAAAGTAGTCGATTGTTAAAGTTTGCTGAAGCTATACTAATCAATCTTCGTAAGCCGTCCTTGTGTAAGCAGAAAGACATGTTAGTCAGTTTAAAATTACCTTGGTAGACAATCGACATTACTGTGCGAACATGTGTATATTTCAGTTTGAAGGATTTATCTAATTAATTCACGTAAGTTGTGGGATTCTGCAGTATGTACCTGACCAGATGCAGCGAAATATGCCAGGCAATACATCGTGCAATCTATTGTTTGTGTCTTACTATCTAACTGTTTTTTTTTTTTAATTTTTATTTATCCAAATTAATAATAATTATTCAACATCTTCAGTTGTTTGCGATCTCTGTTTCGTTAGCACATTCACGCCTTTCGATACACTAACCTTTTTTATTGCTACTTTTTCGCCAAAATGGAACTTATCGTAGATGGCAACGTGAATAGTAAGGCCTCCAAATGTGGTTTTAAAGCAATCGAAAGGCGTTTCTTTGCGTCTATTGACGTCACGCGGGAGATACCCACATCGAAGCCACATTGTCAATGTAGCTTCGAAGGGGCAACAACTCTGTCTTAAGGGTAAGATAAATATTGCCGTTTTTTTCCTTGTTAAGGGGAATAACTGGTTTTAATTACTAATGGGAGGTAAACAGATTTCCCTCTATAAAGAGGGATTATTACTGCCGATTGTAGGTACTAATGGGGAGATAATTATTGCTGGTTTTTGTTACTGAAAGGAGCTAATTAGATTTCCCTCGATAAAGGGGGATAATTATTGCCGATTATAATTACTAAGGGGAGGGGTAATTATTTCCTGCTTTCTTGACTAGAGGGATCTCAGTTGTCGTCTTTTCTTGTGTGGCATTGTTTGTACGGAAGTCTGCGTATGCGTGTCGTTGTCTACAAGCCAACACGTCAGCACTGTGGTGCCGTGTGCAAAAGTCATCTCACCACTTTTTTACAACCTGGTCTGGTCTGTTAATGAATATTGCACACGATAACAGGACGTCTGAGTATGCGTGGCATTGGCTATGAGGACGTCTGCGTATGCGTGCCGTTTTCTACTAACCGTCACGTCAGCACTGTGGTGCAGAGTGCACAATGTAGGCAGTGTATAAATAGACTGCGTTTCTTTTTTTGTGAGCAGCCATTCTGTGCCAGACGTTCGTGTTGCAACAAATATGTCACTGGTTGTAGTTAGTCGTTTCCTAGTGTTGACTTTGAGAACTGATAACGGGCTAGCCACCATTGTTCACGTGCTGAATTGTGAACTGACAACCTGGTGGCCACAGAGTTATTTGTGAAACAGGCTGGCGCGACAAACACTCTCACTGGATCGTTACCAAACAGAGATAATATAACAGTTCTCGCTTATCAATGTTCGTGTAAAACAACTTCACGCGTGTTGAAGTATTCACGATTTAAAGACTGTGCTGTGCTGGTGCAAGAACAACAATGTTTGACCTTCACCCGTTTTGAAATTTTTCATGTTATAAAGACATTTCTTGGTCGTCATCAATGTGGAGAATCGTTGCAAACTATTGTATAACACAAACAGGTTTGTTCTTTTATTCTTTTGTCTCTCTCGGTATATAATACTGGTTAGACCATTTGAAAAGTTAAAAAAAAAAAGTAAGAAAAATTTCGGGAATACATTTGAAAATATAAATTTATTGGCGTGACTTTATTGGTGTGAAGTCATTTTCAGGCTACTCAATTTTCAAGAACACTAAAGTCAATGTATTTGATTTTTTTTTTCATAGATACTTGGTTTGAAGTGTATATAATATATAACAGTTAGATTATTAAAATTTCAATATTGGAAATTTTTAAAATTTTAAACAGTAAAAATAACAATCAAAAATTCAAAAATTAATATGACCATCGGTGATAACAAACCATTCACAACTGTTCTTCGACATTTTATTTCACAGGTGATGTCGGTGTCTGATCTGTGATAAACAGTGGAACATAGATCGCTTTATTAAGACCAGTGCTAAAACCACCGTCACAAATAGCTGTGTGTGATATTCATTATCAATGCTTCATTGGCATTCAGTCCTCGCAAAAACCATTGCTCGTGCCTTACACTGGAACTTTTGCGCTTTAAAAGGTGAAACTGTGGAACTGACCTCAGTGCTTGCTTCAAAGATTTGTAAAACATGACAATACGTAATTGAGAATTGTTTTGAATTACTCAGACTTAATGGTAATAACCGCATGTGCCTTACACCAGAAATATAGCTATTTTAAAGATGAAAGTGTGGAGCTGTCTTCAGCTATCAAGATTTTGGCTTATTAAATATCCAGACATTGTGTTAATAACAGCTCTTGGATCACATTGCATTATCATCAAACCACTCAAGAGCCATCATGACCACCAACCAGACAGCTGTCACCAGTGTGAAACTTATGGTCAATTCTTCACACTGTCTCACACACTAGTACAGTACACCGCTCAGTTGATATAGCGTACACATATCGCATCTGCAGTCAGTTATTCAAGACAAACGATACACTGCAACGCCACATAAGAACACATCACCAGACACCCCCCCTCCCCATCATCCATAACTATGGACACTGCACCCTCATCATCAACACCAAAGGACACTAGAATCGCATCATGCAAAACGAAAAAAAATCATCAACTACACACACCTCTGAAAACAGAAACACACAGACACAAACATTCTTGACCAACTGATTTGACAATATAGAGATAATGGATTCAAGGCCCATAAAGTTAACACATATACACAACACAGTAGAGATTGGTAGTGATTTAGAGTAGTGGTTAGATTGGGCCTCTCATAGTCAGAACATACAGTTGAAGACACAATTTAACAGGGTGAAATGCGTTTGGGACATCGACACATTACAGCAGATGGGTGGGAAAGGGGGACAAGAATTGTCTATCAATTTCACGAGTGTTTATTTCATGGGCATGCGGACTGTCCCATGACCAATGGAAAAGATATTAATTCAGTCAATAATAAGACTCTGACAGAATTATTTGAAAAGACACAAGAGACTCTTGACTATCTAGTCAACGACGTTAAAGTTGTAAAAGAAATGTGGTAATTTGAGTGGCACAACCTAAAATAGACTGAGGAGACATTAAAAGTTTTGTAACGACAATCTTCCCAAGTCCCAAACCGTATTGTGTTACAAACCCTTTAACGGAGAACGAGATTATCGAGTCTGTAATACGCGAGAAACTTTTTGGATTGATAGAGTGTGAAATGCATGTACAAGACTCTCGTAAAGATAATTTTTTTCAGAGATGACACTTATCTTTAAATACACAGAGATGGGTAGAGAACATGTAGGTGAGTTTATGCGTGAGTACGCCGAGTCACGTTAGTTGTTGACAGGTTCATGGCGCACCTTAGTAGGTAGTTATATTGGAGGGAGGAGTGAAATCTTGTTGGCTACACAATTGTTAAAATGGTGTCAGACACATGGATTCAAGGTCACACAAATATATCATGTGATTAAATATCAACCTGTTAGTTGTTTCCAGAAGTTTGGGAACACAGTGTTTAATGCCAGGCTTCAGGGTGATAGGGACCCTGTCAATACCATTAGAGCAGAGACCATGAAGTTATTAGGGAACGCTGATTACGGCAAGACATTACCTAATAAAGCCAAACACTCTGGCGTCTCCTAATGTCAGGATGATGACGCGACAATGTTAATAAATAGTCCCCTCTTTTAGAAAATGATCCCACTTACTGACGACATCCATAAAGTAGAGACGTTAAAAAAGAAGACAGTTTTGGGATCTCCCTCAACAGATAGGTTGCATTGTGTATCAGGTCGCAAAATTAAGGATGTTGGCTTTCTATTATGATTTTCTGGATACGTTTACCGAGAGGAGGGATTTTCATTTGTGTGAAATGGACACCGATAGTCTCTATTCAGAACTTGGTACACCCACACTAACAGAAGAGGTAGACCCCATTTGCGAAAGGAACTTGATAGATTATATAATACATAGTTCCCGGCTGAGGTCTATCCCAGTCATACAGTTAGCACTAATACATGTCAAGCCTTTCAGAATATCAATGGATATGAAAAGAGATCCCCTGGATTACTTCAATTAGAATATGAAGGCTCTGGGATGGTTTCTCTTTATAGCAAGACATGCCATTGTTTCAGGGATTACAACAAAACCAGTACCAAGGGAATCACCAAGCAACACAATGGTAAGTAAACAAAGACACTATTTTGAAAGTACTCAATACACAGACAGCGACTGGAGGTACCAATATGGGTTCAAGACACAAGACTCTTCTATCTATACATAGACTTAATACAGAAACTCTCTATCATGCTTTTACATCAAGAGACAAGTACAACCAGACAATGTCACCACCTCTCCTCATTTAATTCCATATTACTTGCTTATTAACACAATGTAATGAATCAATACTGTTATGGTAATTTACGTGTGAATTTCATACTTTTATATATGCTTTTGATGTTTCATATGGTATTTTCTAATAAATGTATGTCCTAATTTTTATACCATAATTATTATTTCTAAAACTATAAACATGTATTTACTAATGTATATAAAAACTTCACCTCTAAACACTGTGTGCCCTATTATAGGATAATAAATATTGAGACACTGCTTTTCTTACTATAGGTTTACATCGAAGTCTGTACCCCTATTATGGGTTAATAATCATTTATGTATCTATCGCAGACACAGGATGTTGTAAAAGCCATCATTATATATTATATCATAGGCCTTTGTTGGTTTTTAGTTTTGATGCTTTGTTTCATATTGTTTTTCATGTTGTCGTGTCTCTTTTTATTGTTCTTATTGTCCTTGTTTTCCTATTTTATCTTATGTTCTCGTTGATGTTGTGCCTGGTTTTGTTGTTGTAATATTTCTTGTTTTCCTATTTCTTTTGCACTGTTATTTTCCTATGTCATGTTTTTATAATGTTCTTGTTTTCCTTAGTCTGTTTACTGTGGCAAGAGGATGTTGAAACAATGTTGTCTTCAGTTTGCTGTAGAACAGTGGGATGCTGAGATGAGGAATACACACACACACACACACACACACACACACACACACACGCGAGCGTGTACAAACAAACACTTACACACACACACACAGAGAGAGAGAGAGAGAGAGAGAGAGAGAGAGAGAGAGAGAGAGAGAGAGAGAGAATCACATCATATATAAATAAGAAAACCAACAGAAAACATTAAATTTCTTTTTTATTTACACATAAATGAACAGCAACACATGTTGTCGTGCTCTATAAGTCTTTTCTCTTTGTCGCCTTCTTTCTTGGGTCCCTCTGTGCTATTAAAGTTGTCCGAGTAAGCATAGGGTTCCCCTCAGTTTATTGAAGGTCTGACTATCGTAGGGTGGTGTAGTATCATGTTGACTATCGTAGACATAGGATGTAGTAAAAGCCATCACATGATATCATCTGACTTGTTAGTGACTTGTTTTCCTTGAATACTGTTTGTGACTTGGTCGATTTGAGCACTGTTAATGACTTGGTTGACTTAAGCACTGTTAGTGACTTGCTTGCCTTGAGTCATATTAGTGACTTGCATGTCCTGCTTAACTTTGAGTAAATCAAGGTCAGCTAAGATCTCACTCTGCATAGATCTCAACTGTTTATATTCTTGGCGAATAAGTGTCATCCCCATCTTGGTGGAAAACATTTCATCTGACTCACACCCCAAAAAAAAAAAAACAACCGTGTCACTTGCAATGTAATCGTGCCTCTGTATGATGAGACAAGCAGGGCATTGACATCAGCATCTACTGGTCTAATAGTCTCACCACAACGAGTGTTATAGACCAAGTTAGCAGGC
The DNA here is from genome assembly GCA_963921405.1 of Cepaea hortensis. Lineage (NCBI taxonomy): Eukaryota > Metazoa > Mollusca > Gastropoda > Stylommatophora > Helicidae > Cepaea > Cepaea hortensis. The sequence continues at coordinate 78,679,343 of OY992887.1, forward strand.
ACAGTCTTCAGCTCTGTAATCATCTTCGGTTCACAATGAACGACTTTTAGCAACCTCGGCTTTATATACCAGTGGTTGTGTAAATAAACCAGTTTAAACCCCGGTTTCAAAGAGTGTTATGCCAATCAACCTACATTACGGTCTGGAGCAAAACATATTTTGACACGTCTTTTACGCAGGTAACGTGTGACTTACAACCGTTCATTAAACCGTTGTTTGTTTGAACAGGGCTGCAGAATACATGGCATGCTCGCCCTACGACCTTTTATCGTGATGAAATAAATGACATACAGACCACATGTGTCACTTAGTACATCTTGTATAACCCGTGACTTATACATAAGCGGTCCGTGTGCTTGACACTATAAACTTGATCAGGTAGGCGTGTAAAGGCAGTAGACCAAAATATCTAAATATTCACATTTCCTTGATCCGTCATAATACATGGCGACCCAGTAGGGACCAGGTTCATCAATGTGGTATGTGTTTACGACTAAGGCCGCTGCCCTGGTTCTATCTAGGTGTCTAAGAAGCTGATTACGAAAACATATTGTAACCTGGGCCAGACGAACATAATATCAGCTAGTAGTATTCTGGTGCCGGTCTCCGTGGCGAAGATCTTAAAGACGCAGTTCCTAATCCCGCTTACCCGCGTTTGAGACACAACTGCGCTGGATTTAGCATCAGACTGCGTTGAGTTGGTTTTGCGTTGGTATAGGTGCCGATTGTTCAGAAAGCAATGGCAAACTACTGAACATAAACTTGCCAAGCGTTCACAGCTGCGGAAATGCTGGTGTTGACTGCAATGTCCTGTAAACAGGATATAAAAATATAGTTTGGTAATCTGTTGTGTATTCATTATGAGGCGTAGTCTATAAGCACTTGTCTGGTCTTAAATATTTCAATTATCCCGTCGTGTTCAGCGTAGACGATAACTTGTAATGGTTCTGTGACGAGTGTATTGTATTTAATTTCACTGTTAAAGGTCCAGTCCTGGGCATCTCAACCTGGCTACCATCGAGTAAACTAGGACTCGGATGAAAAGAATGCAGACTATAGACATACTTAAATTGTTTATAGTCAATTGAATTTCCGGCTTCTTTGCCCACTAGACCCATAGCTAGATTAGTACCAAAAGAGTCTTGTGCGTCTTAATTATGGTCAAAGTCCATCGTCAACGGTTTTGTCAGCGTGTTGTGGAATAGAGACAGGACACATAGAGGTCAAGGGACATAATAGAGACAGGACATAGGCAGGGACGCCGTGATGTCATTGATAGGACATCCACAGGACCACAGAGATATGATAGACAGGACATAGGTAAGGGCGCAGAGATGTTATAGACAGGACATCTACAGGACATTAGAGATATAAGAGACAGGACATAGGCAGGGACACAGAGATGTCATAGACAGGACATAGACAGGAAAAGGCCCTGTTATAATAGGGACATAAGTCTACGGGACTCCGTCCTGGATTGACCAGACAGCCTTGCACAGAAGGACCCGACACAATAAGGGCGGAAAGCATGCATGCATACATACATACATACATACATGCATACATACATACATACATACATACATACATGCATGCATGCATGCATGCATACATACATACATACATACATACATACATACATACATACATACATGCATACATACATACATACATACATACATACATACATACATACATACATACATACATGCATACCTACATACATACATACATACATACATACATACATACATACATACATACATACATACATACATACATACATACATACATACATACATACATACATACATACATACATACATACATGCATGCATGCATGCATGCATGCATGCATACATACATACATACATACATACATACATACATACATACATACATACATACATACATACATGCATGCATGCATGCATACATACATACATACATACATACATACATACATGCATGCATGCATGCATGCATACATACATACATACATGCATGCATGCATACATACATACATACATACATACATACATACATACATACATACATACATACATACATACATACATACATACATGCATGCATGCATACATACATACATACATAAATACATACATACATACATACATACATGCATGCATGCATGCATACATACATACATACATACATACATACATACATACATACATACATACATGCATGCATGCATGCATACATACATACATACATACATACATACATACATACATACATACATACATACATACATACATACATACATACATACATACATACATACATACATACATACATGCATGCATACATACATACATACATGCATGCATACATACATACATACATACATACATACATACATACATACATGCATGCATGCATGCATACATACATACATACATACATGCATGCATACATACATACATACATACATACATACATACATACATACATACATACATACATACATACATACATACATACATACATACATACATACATACATACATACATGCATGCATGCATACATACATACATACATACATGCATGCATGCATGCATACATACATACATACATACATACATACATACATACATACATACATACATACATACATACATACATACATACATACATACATACATACATACATACATACATGCATACATACATACATACATGCATGCATGCATGCATGCATACATACATACATACATACATACATACATACATACATACATACATACATACATACATACATACATACATACATGCATGCATGCATACATACATACATACATACATACATACATACATACATACATACATACATACATACATACATACATGCATGCATGCATGCATGCATGCATGCATACATACATACATACATACATACATACATACATACATACATACATACATACATACATACATACATACATACATACATGCATACACACACAACTACCCACACATCCACCATCACACATCCCCCCAAACACATCTCTATACACCCGACCACAAATATCCCTACCCACATACCACAAACCCACACATGATCAACCCACCCAAAACACCCACACACCCTCACCGATCCACACATTATCCATCCACCCATCCCCCACCCACTCACACATAGCCCATCCACACACATCTCCCCACCCACACACACACATATCCAACCTACACACATCACAACCCACACACCCATCCCTAAAGCTACACATACCCACCCACACATAAGTCACCAACCTATCAATACACACACTCCCAACCACCCACCCACACATCCCCAACCACCCAGCAAAACATACACCCAACCCGCACATCCCCCACTCACACACACATACACCACCATCACCCACACACACATCCCTCACCCAAACACAAATCCCCCACCCACCTACACATCCCTCATCCATACATTCACCCACCCATCCACACATCTCACTCGAAACCACACACCCCATACCCAACCACACCTTGCCCACTCACACAAACGTCCATCACCCATCTAATATCCACCACCCACACATATCCCCCAACCACACACATCTCCCACCCACATACATCTCCCCACTAACATATACACACCCCACCAATAAACCCATGCCCCATCCCACACACACATCCCTAAAGCCCCTAAAAAACCTCAAAACACCCACCCATCCACACATCATCCAAACACACACCCATAGACACATCCCTCACCAACCCACCCACACATATCCTACTCATCAACATTCACAAACCCCCCACCCATCCACCCAAACACATCCCAACCCACAAATGCATCACCCACCTACCCAAGCATCCCCAACCACATATCCCTCACCCACACACCCACACTCACCCACACATCCCCTTACACACATCCCCCACACATACACACATCCCCACACACATCCCCCACATATATCCCCCATACACATCCCCCACATATATCCCCCATACACATCCCCCACACACATCCCCCACACACATCCATTCCCCAACCCCCTCACACATCCCCACCCACACACACACATCTCCACTCACACACCCATTCTCCAACACCCACACACATCCTCACACTCACTACACAAACCCTCACCACAAACTCATCTATCCCCACACTCATCCCCCAAACACACATCCCCCACATATACACATTCCCCCACACACGCATGCGAGATCTTGAATAAGGTGTTGACTATGGTCAGTTCCTACAAGTCCCAAAAAGGCAAATAAGTCGAGTTTGTCTAGAATAGTAGGTGCTATAGCTAAACAACAGGATGTGTTATTTAGGAGCCTAGTAAGTGCCACATGGTGGTCACGCCCACACGCACCACCAAATGTAAATTGGGAGATTCCCAGTCTAACAATAGAATGACTTGACGACTAGAAACTGAGGACGACGTAATCATCGTCCGGGACAGCGGAAAGGGACTTGGAGAAAGGAGATCAAGACGGCTGTGTGTATTTTTCCCTGAAAGCTCCGTGAGCAAAAGGTTTGATCATCTAGGGCAAAGCATTGTTACCGAGAAGGGATATCGCCTGTTTGGATATAGCATTCTTGTCATACTCAGGACCGGAACAGATATCAAGTATAGACAACGAGTTAACGAGTTATGTTTGGACATGGGTGGCAATATACTTTAGGAGATTGGGTAATTATAGAATTATATGAACGGCCAAGTGGTATTAATATATATAACGTCCCGTGCCCGTGTTAGGGCCCCGTTATATGATACGGCAGTGTTGTGTTCATTTTGTCTAAAAGAGAGCAGATCCGAAATAAAAGGATTTATCTCAAAATTATATCAGTCTTCAAGGTGAGCGACTTTTGTTACATACATTCATTCAAGTTTGAGTTTGAATTCTTCGGCGGTTGAATGTATGTTGAGACACGTGGGGACTTCGATCCGAGGAAACAATGGTGTAATGCAAACAAGCGATGATTGATTCCCGCTATATCAGAAGTAAAGATACAATGAATGCGCGCCACAATGATAAATTCCTTTGCACGATAAGACATCAGGAGTACACAGAATGCGCCAACATGGCAGTTGCCGAAAGATTGTGAGTAACGCCAACATACTTATTATTTGACGATTATCTGCAGGTAAAGTGACTAAATAATTTAATTAAACTAGTCCTTCATAAGTGCCACAGTTTGAGAAGTTTGTGAGTGGAAAGAAAGGAATAAAGATTGCACTATACTATATTAACTGGTCTACATACATGGTGCGCACGAGCAGAAACAGATAATGAACATTACGTGTATTTAATAACAGCAAATTATATACTATCGTTTGAGACAATAGTAAATAGTTAAATATGATCATAATATTGTTATAGTTTGGGAAAGTGAAGCACAATACAGTAATGGAGAAGTAAACACAACTGATATATTTGGTTTACGGATCGTTTGAGTCCACACTCGACTTATAATGTGTTGTTGGTACAGAAGAAGGAGGCGTTAGCTTCCTACACGACATTTCCACTCTGTTAACAAAGCAGTGAGTCAAACTTATAATAGGAGAAAGAACACTTACTTTCACGCTTATGACACTGATATAACGACACACAAGGATGGTACGATATTGCCAGTACCCACACATTTAACATACGAGTATCAAGAATAGGAGGACACATATGAAGATTAAGTTGACACAGTACCACTTCATTACTTCGAACTTTACTCTTCACGGGAAACTTCAATATATATTTACGAGTTACAACGGGATATCTGACAGAATACATAGAGACACGTTATCATTACACCTCAACATGCAGGAAATCTAACACGTGTACACTCACTTGATTTGAAGTCGAAGCATACAGATAGACTTTAATGTCACATAATACCCAATTGTTCAAGGTATTTAATCGATAACGATTCACATTGGGACAGTTATATTTATTATATCGGGACATTAAAGGACATTATACACATCAAGATACTACTGGACACTACACTGCACCTGGAACGCATCGAGACGTTACATGTTCCTCAAGACTCTGACGACAGGAACATATAAAGACACTTATGGATGTTACACATTGCACCGCTGTAGCAAATGACTCAATTATTTATTGACATTGTTCCAATGTTAGCGATCCTCACTAGGACACCATTGACCTCATTTACGGACATGGAAGTAACACTTCGTTCGTCTAACGACACCATTTCATGATTGTGGATTGACACAACGACGATACAAACATTAACTCATTACGTCGACATCTACGGACAACGGTAACGTTTGGACATTGATTGACTGTACACGGATACACTACACACGTCAGGAGGCTACTCACTTTACACTTCAGCGGTTACACATCGGAACGTTTTACGGATTGACAATTACTATTTTTTTCATCGTGATACCAGACACAGTCGAATCGGTCACACATTGGACTTTAGGTACCAGAACCGGATGCAGGCAGATCTACTGATTTCACTGTGGGCATCATTCATTCGGATACCTACAGCAGCCTAAACGTATCACAATAAGGCTGCAGTAAAATTCAAACGTCGTCGTTACACTACAGCCAACTACGTGTTATGGGTTGGTTACGGACTTCCTGAGTCCAGGGTGAAAGTAGTACAAGTTAATTGTACTATCGTTCAAGCCAGGAGCAACAGTCTATTGTGGACACAGCTTCTTGGGTATAAATCAACAAGCATACCAATACTCGAGTGGTGACCACGGATCAATTCCTTAATGAACTGATCGACACAATTCTATGTCAAAATTTTTGAACGACAGGAACTCTACTCGGTTATCTATGTACAAGAGAGCCGGAAAAAGGCCAGTAATTGTTATTCATTGTTGATTGATGTTATGTTGACTCATAATAAGGCTATTTATTTTATTTGCGGGTGGTTAGAAGGCCTTGATGAGCTAATGATATCTGATATCTTGATTAGTTCATGAAGTGATTTGTGGGTTGACAAGAGCCAGGTCATTACGAATTAATTTTGTTTGGTTTTGATCTTGCGGGCGTCACCACAATATTATAGTCTCGTCTTTACGTTAGTAGTATAGTAGGAACATTATCCGTCAAAAATGGGGATAAAATTTTGTTATCGTTTGTAAACAGTAATATGTATTTACGTCAGTCGTCGATCGTCTCTTATGATTATTAGTTGTCTTGCGTCACACATATTGTATATTAGACATATTTCTTCATATTTATTTTATAATTTAGATCTGTTTCGTTCATTATAGATATATTTGGTTGATTCTTTTGTTGTGTTCGAATTTACACTACAGAGTTGATTGAGTTCGTGTTTGCTCAACGGTGATACAACACTTACGTTACTATCTGATTGATGGTGATTTGAGATATTATCACAATTTTGTCGATTCTTTTCTTCTCTTGCCTACGTCCATATTTATTTCAGCCAGATAGCTCATTTTACAGGTAGGACAATAGGACAAGATGTCTACGCTGCAACATTTCATTGAAATGGGAGAGAAGACTGGTCTAACTGGTGCTGAGCTTCGAAATTGGGCAAAGCTTGAGTTCAGTGAACAACAGAAACGTGACAAGGAGGAAAAACAGGAAAGACTGGCATCAGAAAAGCAAGCGAAACAACTTGAGAGAGAAATGAAAGAAAAAGAGATGGTGATCAGACAAAGTGAGATAATTTTGGAACGTGAACGAATGGAGTCTAGAGAAAAAGAATTAAATGCGGAAAAAGAGAAGTTAATGATAGAGATGCAAATAAAGGAAAAACAAATGGCTACAGAGGCAGATTTGAAGATAAAACAAATTGTTGCTGAAGCAGAACTTAAAGAGAAATAATTGGCTTTTGATAGGGAAAGACTTGCTACAGAAACACTCTGGAGGGACAAGAAGGTTGAAGGTAACCTAAGGGTCAAGACGCTTGAGATGGAACGTGGAGCTGAAATCGAACGAGAGAAAATGCTGGCTAAGCAGAACGATCCTGTGAAAAAGTACCAAGGTTTATTCAGGAATTTTCAACAAGGTGATTCGGTTAGTTCTTGGATGACTAATTTTGAAGTACTCGTAAAGCATTACACGTTACCAGAGAAGGACATACCAATTTTATTTCACCGTCATCTGGCATTGGAGCCGTTAAAAGTGATTGAGTTGATTCCTGAGGATTTACGTACAAATTACAAATATATGCGCGATCGTGTGCTGTCACATTTTTCATTAGACGAATCTGGATTACGAACTAGGTTTAAAACACTTACACCGAAATCGAATCAAACATTCCTGGATTTCGCTTCGGAAATGTCTTCTAGTTTTGATAAGTGGTGTAAGGCTGCGGATATTAATGATAGTTATGAGAAAGTGAGAGACTTAATTATCAGAGATAGAATGTTATCTGCAATACCAGAACCTATGTCAGTATTTCTTATGGAAAACAAATGTAAAAGTTTAAGTGAAATGGAGAATAAGGGTGAATCTTATTTCAATGCACATAGGGATATTTTTGCTAACTGTACACAACCTGAATTAGTGATAGGAGCAAGTGCAAAATTTCAAAGAGGAAACAGTAAGTTTAGAAAGTTTAGTAGTGGTAGCAATAGAAATAGTCCTTACAATAGAGAAGGTAAAAGACCAAGAAAAGGCCAATTCACCAGATGCCAATATTGTAGATTATCGCATGGAAACTTAGAGATGTGTGATAAACATCCAGGTTATTCCGCATATCTAAAAGATATTACGGCGAAGAAGAGAAATAAGTATGACTCTTTTAAAAGAAGCATTAAATGTTTCTCGTGTAGGGCGTACGGACACACAAGCAGGTCTTGTCCAATGAGAAATTCCTGGAAGGAAGCCAGTATCGCATATGTGTTGTCTAGTTGTAGTAGCGATTCAGATGATCTAGAGGACACACACGCAGCCATTATAGAGTCATACAAGAACAAAACAGGTAAAGAAGGTAATAATAGTGATGATGACCTTACATCAGCCAATAAGAGACATATTCACGAGGCAAATGCAGCATACACTCGTCAAGGTACTCTGACGATACACCAAGCGTTGGTGAATGATTTACCAACAACCTGTTTTAGAGACACAGGGTCAGATATTACAGGTGTTAATCACAAACTCATAAGAGAAAGTGATTATACAGGTAAAAGTATTGAGTGCAGGACATTTGGGGGTACAATAGAAATGTACAAAACTGCATGGGTCAGTATAAAATGCAAATACTATAAAGGTCGAGTGTGCGCAGCAGTACTACCAAACCCATGTGCTGGGTTGATAATTGGTAACATCGCAGATGTCAAAGATTACGCTCAAACTATAGAACGCAAACCTGATGTGATACTCACAACAACACAAGAAGAAAGAATTACACATTCATTAAAAGTTCAACTGACTGGTAATAACAACAGTGTGGCACACAAAAATAGAACAAAAGTTAAACACAATAGTTACAAACAACAGATGAAATGGGATGTTGTAACCATATTTATGATAAATATGTTGAGTTGGCTTAAATTGACTTTATCTCAGGTTACATCCATAGTCACAAACACAGCCTCACAAACAAAGGCATATATTGATGATATTGTGAATAAAAATACAGTCATTCAATCACTCAAGAAAATTTACACACAAGTCAATGATAACAAACAAAATTACGATGCATTAATTAATGCGTACTTTATTTGCTTGGCTTGTTTCTGCTACAAATTAATCAAATATACTTTATTGTCGTTATATATACGAGTGAAAGTTATGACAGTGTTCAATTTAACAAAGTTGAAAAGTACAAATATGAACATACGTTCAGTACGGAAACACCATAAGTATGAAAGAAAGAAAGAGAGAGAGAAATAGAATAAAAGAGAAGAATAAAAGAAAAATAGAATGGGATGAAAGTGTTAGGTTCATATTAACACATAATACATTACAGACACATTTACAGTCTGATTACTTAGAATTCCAAATTTTTTAGATCTAAATCTATATTTGTTCAAAGTGTTCACACTATCTCATATCTCCACACTTGGGTGTGTGAAAATATTTTAGTTCTCTATTGTACAGATAATTGTTAGTAAATATATTGTTATTTTATGATGATAAATTGGTTAAGGATTTATTCTTGTTGAGTCATAATATTAGAATATAATTCTGAGTTATTTTCTTAAAAAGTTTTAAATCTTTGAAATGTATGATTTTTCACATGTATATATCTATATTACAGACCTATAAAAATAGTTGGACAGAGGATCATAAGAAATTATTACAACAAATAAAAACTCTGTTTAGTACATATCCTATTTTGAAATTACCTGATATTTCAAAAGATTTTGTGTTACAAACGGATGCTAGTTTACATGCTATTTCAGCTGTATTACTTCAATTGCATGAGGGGAAACTACATCCTATTCTTTATTTCAGTAAAAAGCTATCTGAAACTCAAAGAAATTATGCTGTTACTGAACTTGAGGCTTTAGCTTTAATTGAAAGTATTGAAAAGTTCTCTAGATACTTACTAGGTAGGAAATTTCTAGTTCTTTCGGATAACAAACCGCTACAAATTTTCAAATCGGGTCATCCAAAGAATTCTAGAATACATAGATGGTCATTACTATTACAGGATTATGAATTTGACATTTGTCATATTCCTGGAAAAGATAATAATCTTGCTGACATTCTGAGTCAATTATAGAATGGCAAATTTTCTTGTTGATTATGTAGAGTTGAATTAGAGTTATAGTTTTGTTGTATTAAGTTCAAAGTTCAGATATATATTGAGTTGATTACGTATTATAAACCTTATTAGTGGGTCAAGATAACAATAACCAACATGTTAAGATAGGTTATTTGATTAAATATTATAAATAAGGTACATTTGTATCTGATATGTGTTCAAAACAGGGCCACGGCAAGGATGAAAGTTATTAACAGAGACAAGGACTTCCGATCGGAAAGAACTCAGAAACACTTGAGTATAAAGTTGTAATTGTGAATGACTATATTTGATTTATTTAGCAGTTATATTAGTTAATGAGAAATGTTGGGTCCGAAGGGTATGTGTTATGTTATGCTGTATGCTTATGAATCAGTACAGGAGCTAAATATGACCAAGTGACAATCCAAATCCCAAAGGAAAATATCGGGAAAAAGTTAAGGTGGAATCACAGACAAGCACCCTACCCATTAATATTGTCATACGACACCAAGTAACGACTACGTCTAACCTGGTTACTGGAAAAACATCATTATTACCCTCGTCCTAGAACTAGGACATACTTGTCATTAGGACAAGGTAGGGACTAATATTAACTTATTAGTTGAACTGATCCCATAGGATCAGTCACACGACGTTCGACGTAGGGTTCGGACAGGTGGGCGTGCCCGTTATGTAGCATTTATGATTTTTTTTTTTTGAGGGTTAATGATGGGGTAAATCCTGGAACTATGTGGTAGTGCGTAAAAATATGGTTACAGTTGTAAGTAATTATGAGAAGAAAAATGACATAGCATTTTTGTTTTGGGAGGGGGCATTATGCCACATGGTGGTCACGCCCACACGCACCACCAAATGTAAATTGGGAGATTCCCAGTCTAACAATAGAATGACTTGACGACTAGAAACTGAGGACGACGTAATCATCGTCCGGGACAGCGGAAAGGGACTTGGAGAAAGGAGATCAAGACGGCTGTGTGTATTTTTCCCTGAAAGCTCCGTGAGCAAAAGGTTTGATCATCTAGGGCAAAGCATTGTTACCGAGAAGGGATATCGCCTGTTTGGATATAGCATTCTTGTCATACTCAGGACCGGAACAGATATCAAGTATAGACAACGAGTTAACGAGTTATGTTTGGACATGGGTGGCAATATACTTTAGGAGATTGGGTAATTATAGAATTATATGAACGGCCAAGTGGTATTAATATTGTGTTAGGGCCCCGTTATATGATACGGCAGTGTTGTGTTCATTTTGTCTAAAAGAGAGCAGATCCGAAATAAAAGGATTTATCTCAAAATTATATCAGTCTTCAAGGTGAGCGACTTTTATTACATACATTCATTCAAGTTTGAGTTCTATCGGTTGTAAGCATATTGAGACAGTAAGCCTTATGAAGCCGGAGCACGTGTTCCAAGTCTTTGTTTAAATCGGTGGAGAACTCTTTGTCGATATCATTAACCATGGACACAAAATGATGTTGCTTACACTTGGCATGCGTCTGGGTAAGAATCTGGATGTTAATTCTTACGATGCAGATGTGAATGTCCAAGACTTGGAAGAAAGCTTCGCTACATCTGTGGGCATATATATGGCTGATACACTAAATCCTTTGATACTGCAACAACAAGGTGGTTGGCGTTATTTCTATACTTGGCTGCAAACAACTGTTGAATAAATAAATAAATAAATAAATAAATATATACATAAATAAATAAATAAAAAGCTTACATCTCAGTATTTCGTTGTTCTTGTGCATGTGAGAGCGCTTGAGTGTGTCTATATAGTAAATATAGTAAACCCCCAACTTCTGAGCAAAAAATGGCGAGGCTGGCAAGAAAACATCTAGAAACGGAACAACATCTAGAAATTTCGAGACTTCGTTGGCGAAAATATGGTTAGGAAAGTGTCTGCCACTTCCATCAAGGATGAACTGTTTGCTTCGTAGAGGACTTTTGTGTTGGCATTCTTGCGACGGCATTATGTACAATGAAATGTTTTTAATCTGTCCGAGGTTGTTTTGTTGCGTGAACTGCATTTCGCAAGCAAAATGGCGTGGCTGGCTAGAAAACATATAGAAATGGAACAACACCATCTAGAAACACCGAGAATCTGTAGGTAAACATCTGGTTGGGAAGTGACTGCCAGTTCCATCAAGGATGAACTGTATGTTTCGTAAGGACTTTTGTGGTGACATTCTGTTGGCGGCATTATGCACAGTGTGCCTGAACGGGCCGTTGTTTGTCGAGACTCCTGTCTTTTCCACTTTTCACATGGGGCAGTCAGGTACATTTTATGTGCCTTTCACTGGCACGGGAACGGAGCATAATGGGTACCACCCTTTCCCGTGATGTCGACACCGCGACTAACGACTAACCCCCAAATAGTGGGGGGGGGGCTCGCTTTCCCCCACATAAGCCTGAACCCGAGGGAAGAGAAGCGTCGAAGGCTCCAGTTTATGACGTCATCACTCCTATTACCACTGTAGCTAATTAAAGAGAAGATTGAGATATTTAAAAATTTCATTTACACACGGCACCTCAGTGCTGACGTGGCCGTCACGTGTTTTGATTGGTACGAATACCCGCCATTAATCGCCCGACCGAGCGACTGTCTGACCGACCGTTTTCCCTTTTATCTGTCTACATAGACAACTCCACACAATAGACAACACAATTGATCTGCCCTTAGTCGAGAAAACCGGCAATAATGATGTCCCCTTATTAACTAAAACCGACAATAATTATTTCCCTTTATCGAGGAAACACTGTGTAGTTCCGCTTAGTAACGAAAACCAGCAATAATTATCTCTCACTTGATATCTACAGTCGGCAATAATTATCCCAATTTGTCGAGGGCAAACTAGTTAGCTCCCTTTAGTAACGAAAACCAGTGATACATATCTCCCAGCTAATATCTACAATCGGCAATAATTATCCTCCTTTATCGATGGAAAAATATTTAACTCCCTTTCGTAATGATAACCAGTTATCCTCCTTAATAGGGACAAAACCGGCAATATTTATCCTACCTTTAACAAAGCGTGTTTGCCCCCCCCCCCCCCCGAAGCTTCATTGAAAATAGCTTCGATTTGGGTATCTCTCGGTTGACGTCAGATGACGCAAAGAAACGGCTTTCGGTGGCTTCAAAGCGACATTTTGGGGGTCGAATTGCACCTGCTTACTACTGACTTCCTGTACATGCTCCCGATTTAAGCAAACTTAATGTCACACTCGTATTTTTAAATGATTTCCTTCTTCAACTCGATCATGTTCCTGACCTTCTTCTTCGAAGGGCTGCTGGCTTTGGAAACTTTATATGATCTCATGATGGAGTTATCAGGAAAGGGTTAACTTATTAGGAAGTGATGCTCACACAACGAGAAACAACGCCAAACTGAGCAGAAAAACGGGTGGGTCCCTTTGTTTTCGCCAAATTAGCAACAAGGTCCAGCGAGCACGCCAACGAAATCCGAGGCAACCTATGAAATCCGAGACAAATTTTTTCGCAGGAAAAATTGACGAAAACCGAAATCGACTGAAACCGAAAGTAGCGAAAACCGAGGTTTTACTTATCTTACTAATTTTATAATCGCTTGTCCCCTATTTTGATGTTTCATATACTATAACATGTTTTGGCACTGCGCTGAGGTCACCTAAGTCCCAAATCTAAGGAGTGCCTTCCTCTGGTCTCCGAAGGTGCAGCTTTTGATGAACGAGAGATTAAATTATAAGAAAGTAAGTCTATGCAACCACGTGGAGGAGGTGAAGATTCCTCGAGTGAGCTTAGCATCAATAAGTGCATCATGTTTAGTAGGCTTTGCATTTTTTGAAGCCTTCTTGAATTAATGAAAACCCGTGTTCTGGTCCTGTACACTCTTGAAGGCCAACAGACTGATCCTGCCCCGCCTGCCGAGGGGTACTACATGTAGATAGAACAGTGAGGATGATATTACCGCTCTGAGGCCGTGAAATGTCCTACCAAATTCTCCGGAAAGGCTATACGGTCACCAAATTCTGGGCAGAAGTCGGATGTATTTGTATCCTTCTGATATTTGCATAGATTACTCAACTTTCATTAGTCAATTATTATTATTATTATTATTATTATTATTATTATTATTATTATTATTATTATTATTATTATTATTATTATTATTATTAATATTATTATTATTATTATTATTATTATTAATTATTATTATTATTATCATCATCATCATCATCATCATCATCATCATCATCATCATCATCATAACCATTATCATCCTCATTATCAACTTTGAGACAGAAGTACCACAGATAAAGAAAGAAAAAACAGATAACACAAAGACACACTTCCAGAATGAAAGGAAAAAAAAAAACATATGCATTCAGTCACTACACCAATGATTTTATATTATTATTATTATCACTATTTTTACATTATTATTATTATTATTATTATTATTATTATTATTATTATTATTATTATTATTATTATTATTATTATTACCACTGCTGCTATTACGTTTATAATTATTACTATTGGTGTCTGTGACATAAGGGCAGTTAACGGATTGCTCAATCCCGCATACTGGGTTTGAAATCAGCTGCAGGCGATTAGGAAGTAGACTGATTTTTAACCACGGCATGAACGTCAGTCGTCCAGAAAGCAATGGCACAAAACTGAACATTTTGTAACATAGAAAATCACAAACAGCTGACAAATGGTGGGATTGATGCGATGTCCTGCAACGGGCATGCTACTAACTTTTATTATTATTACCCTAATCCTCATCACCATCCTCATGCATGGGTCACCTGAACAGTAATCACTCTTGTTTACATTTAAATGTGTAATCTATGACAGCTTACATCACAAATATAACAACGTAGTCTGGGGACCGAGTATCCACCGGAATAAGTGAACAACTCTGCAGCTGAGCAGAGCAGGGCACTCGCTTGTCCTTACAGTCGGAAATGGCTGTCAAAGGCAGAGGTAAAAGACCACCATGTGTATGTGGAAGGTAATGCGAAACCGCCACATTATCTTCCCAAGACTTCATGGCAAACCATATTTCAGAGTTAGTGAACGACGTTAATCGCTGTCTTTGGACATCCTCATCCGGTAAGGACAGTCACGAGCCAGAGGTGACACCAGATCGTCATCCAGCTACTGATGGCAAGATCATAACTAAAATAAAATAGAGTAGGAACATAAAATGATAGGACATTAAATGAGGTAGGAAAGTTTAACATGGATAGCATGAAAATGAATAAACTAGGCGTAAGTGAAATGAGATGGAAGGGATCGGACAAAATTATAACTGACAACCACTGTAGAGAAATCCCAGAGAGGCGTGTCTTTGCAGGGAATCTAGACCGGGGTTACCCGAGCTATTTTTAGAAGCGGGGAAGCCGCCTAGATTAGAAGGTTCGGGACGGTACGATTTATTTCTTTTAGTTCGGAGTTCAGGTTAGCGTTGAGCACCTAACGAGATTTGAACTGAACATAGGTGGGATTCTCGTGAGTAGAACCACATGATTCACGGAGAAAGTCAGTTTCTCTTGAAGCACAACTTTCTGCAGGCGTAGAGAGTAGGCCTGTTCGGACAAGCAGAAGACAACCATTGTACAGAACTTCTTCCAGCTGACAGGTCGTCTTTTGGACCGGAGTTGTCTTCAAAGTGCTTTCCCACACCCGACAGCCTTTCGGCCAAGTGAAGTATTGGTTCTTTCAACAAGGTAATACATCTATGAATACTTTATTTATCTGGTAGAATTGCTTAAGCGATTGTCAGTGCCGAGCGAATCGTTGTGTAAACTAGGGCGCTTCATGAATATTAATTCCGTTATCGATCGATCCTAGGCGTAGAATGGCGGACAACAACTGGGATTGTTTACGTTGTTATTTATCAGTTTATTCGGTTAATAATAGTGATTCCTGGAATTCCGTTATAACAGGCATGTGTTTGATTGATAGTTACATTATCTGTGAGATTTAGGTAATAGCATTTATTTGTGAAAGAGCAGGAAACACAGTGAAAGTAAGCACTGAAGTCAGTAGGCAATGTGATACCAAGGGAGATGTAGTCCCCATTGTTATTTTAGCAGATATGATCTCAGGTATTTCAGACGTGTTATGTTAGGATTTTTATTGATGAATTGGCAGATTACAGGGGTGGTTATGTAATACGATTGTAGTACTGATTTATTCAGTTTGATTACTGTGATAACTATTCAAGGTGATTGTAGGCTGATTTATTTAACGAGGTTGTAGTGATACTTATGCTAGAAGAATTCATTGTCATTGTAGTAATACTTATCCGAGATGAATTCAGTGTGATTGTGGTGATGATTTCTTCACTAGGGATGTGATGCAGAGTTAGTTCAAGCAGTGTCACGTTGCTTATTTTCATGTGTGGGGGATGTGCGAATATTCCTCGCGATTCCTACGGGGAACGACGTGTGTTTACACAGCGCGATTCGGGATGGAAAGGCGTGTGTAACAGCATCGCGATGGTTGTAGGAACGTCGGGTCTTCTGTCTTTCACTATACCACTTTCTACCACGTGGTCTTGGGATGACTCTACTTGGGTTAGAGCGATGATGAAGATGAGGTTTTCCTCACTTTCAGAAAAGAGAGAAACATTGGGATGGGATGCCCAACAGCACCCTATTTATATGATAACTGGCCCTCGCCGACCAGTGATGCCGTTCATGCTTACCTACAGCTAATCAACGGAGTAAAGGAACGGAAATGGACTTATGCTGTCTACATGTAGTTAGTTATCATGTATAATAATAATAATCATACTATTTGCCTTCCAGATAGAAGGGGTTACAAAAAGAGTTTCTCTTGGGTCGGGGACTGAGAGCCCAGAAGAGAAACTGATGATGATGATGATGATGATGATGATGATGATGATGATGATGATGATGATGATGATGATGATGATGATGATGATGATGATGATGATGCATTGTCCGGACGGACAATTCTCAATGAGAATAGTCCTCTACACTGATGTATGACATTGATGGTTTATGTTAAGTGATGAGGGGAGAAGAAAGAGGGAGTGATAGAAGTTTCAGGAGCAGGTGACAGCTGTTGGGCGACCACCAGACCGGTACTTACTAGAACTGTGCCTCTCAGACGAGCTATTCCAGGTGCTGCCTGACAACAGTAATGCACTCCTGCCTGAACTCTTTCTTGCTGACCAATGATCATGTAAGCCGTGATGAGCGGTTTACGAACATGATATACTGAAGGAATTGTGAAAATTCTAACCATGTGCAAATATGTCCAAGTTGTTACAGGTTGTTCTCACTTAGATCCTGTCCTTACAGGGTATACTTGAAGGTATGGAATCAAGATATGCAATCCGAAGTGGAGAATCATGGCTAATGGCTCACTCCAGTCATACCCGCTCCTAATCGTCAGTGTACTGGGAGTTAGCCACTTCAGTCCCCTCAAAGAGATGTGCACATGAAGATTCAGGTTTTCAGCTTACCTAACGTGTACTATCAAGAGAAGATTCTCTCATCTCTCATCTCATCTCATCGTGTTCCTCTTGTACCTTGCGGTGTCGAGGTGAAGTATAAACTTCGTGAGAGTGCCCGGTTATGGGCTTCGTATATCGACATTCCCATGGATTCTGTTATTCCCTCCGTCCAACGTTTACGTGGTCGGCCTCTTCCTCTGTTTCCATCTGGTCTGTACATCATTGCTTGTTGTGGCATGCTGTTGGCTGGTAGCCTACTTGCATGGCCAAACCATTTGACTTGCTGCTTTCTAATAAAATCTAGAGCAGCTTTAACCCCCACTTTAGTCCTGATTTCTTCATTTCTGATCTTATCTCTTCTTGATACGTTGAGTATTCTTCTCAGGAACCTCATTTCTGTTGTTGTGATTTTTCTTTTCTCTTTTTCTGTCATTGTCCAGGTTTGGCATTGGTAGCACAGAGTTGGTAGGAAGATTGTGTTGTAAAGTGCTTTCTTAGTAGTTATTGATACATGTTTGTTCTTTAGTATTGGTGCCATTTGTCCAATGAGTTGATTTGCCTTATTGCACCTATTTTCGATCTCGTCTTCTGATCTGCCATTTGATGATATTGTACTTCCTAAGTACTTGAAGCTCTTTACTTGTTTCAAGGGATGTTCGTTTAGGTGAATTGTTGCTGTTTGTTCTTCTTTAGTTATAGTCATTACCTCTGTTTTGCTTGTGCTAATTTTCATGTTATGTTCCCTACACATTTCGTTTAGACTATTCATGTGGTCTTGTAATTCAGCTTCTGATTTTGCTATTAGTGCTTGGTCGTCCGCAAACAGGAGTTCTCTAATGGTTAGATTTGCAGATGGTTCTTCTTCTGTGTTCTCATCATGCGGTATTCTTGCTGTCTCTGCTTGGCTGGTTTCTTTACATATGTTGTCTATATATGTTATGAACAAGAGAGGGGACAGGACACAACCTTGTCGTACTCCAGATCTTATGGTGAAGGGTTCTCAGTGTCCTCCAGTTGCTCTCACTATGCATTCACTGTTGTTGTATAAACTTCTACATAGGTTTGTTAGATGTGTACTCACTCCATATTGTTTAAGGATTTCCCACAGCTTGTTTCTATCTACCCTATCAAATGCCTTTTCTTGGTCGACAAAGGCTAAGTAGAGTGTTTCATTGAATTCAATTGATTTTTCTATAAGTTGTCTAAGAGCAAAAATGGCATCTGTGCATCCTTTGTTTTTCCTAAATCCAAGCTGCGTTTCGCTTAGCTGGGGTTCTAAAGTAGACTCTTAACGAATATGAACCTAAGCCTGAAAGTGACTGATTATAGCCACCTCAACGTTGGTCTATGTTTAGATGGACGATGCCTTTATCTATATGTGAATAGCTACCTAAACGATGGCCTATATCCACATGTGAATCTTAGACTGATATCTGATGGCTACCTCAACGATGGCCTATATCTTTATGTGAATAATAGACTGACTAATTATGGCTACGTCATCGATGACCTATGTATACATGAGACTCTTAATCTAGAAGATATGAGGGTTATTTTATCGATAACCTATGTCTATTGGTTTCATGATTGACTATATGATTGACATATGAACTTTTACACCAACGAGAAGCATCCACGTCCTCAAAGACTAGTGATATTATATTTACTACCGAAGGCTACGGCAAGCTTACTGTCAATTCGAGGGGAACAAGATCCGGTGAGGAACTTGTGTCGACTGGACTGACGCATACTATGAAGTCTCACTGCCCCGATGATGACACCTGGGTCATCACTACTTAGCCGACATTCCTTTGTCTAACTTTGTATATAGATGTTCTCTATCTCTATCACTATCCTACATCGGGAGCTCTTGTACATTAAAGTTCTCAATTGTTACCACGCCTTTACTTGATGTGATGTGTGTCGTCTGGACTGAGCCTCCTGAGGGAAGGTGTCCATAAGGGGGGGGGGGGGGGAGAGAGAGAGAGAGAGTAGTGAGAGAGACATGTGAAGTCCAGAGTTGGTCTGTGGTTAAGTAGAAGAATGATACGTGGGTTGGGGTCAGTACAGAGCGGGAAGGTCTAAGCGTAACACTACCCAGTCAGCCTCACGGGTGGTCTTGTTACACACACAATAATCTATTAAGGAGGGGATACACATGAAAAAGGTGTAGGAATGATATTTGATGAAGAAATAGGCAAGTCAGTTAATGGATACTGGTGTATTTCAGATAGAGATAGTATGGTCAAAATCAAAGGTAAACCAATAGATATAAATATTATACAAGTATATGCACCAACAACAAGCAGTAGTGATGAAGAAATACAACACTGTTACGACGAAATAGAAAATGTGATGACTCAAATCACAAGAAATAAACATAATACTTGGAGATTTTAATGCAAAAGTAGGAAAGGGGAAAATTGAGAATGTAGCGGGAATTATGGATTAGGTACAAGGAATGAAAGAGAAAAATTATTAGAATGGGCAAATATCAATAAATAGATATGATAATTGGAAACACATGGTCATTTCATATAATTAATAAACAAATGTTTGCATATCCTTTACAGGACATTGCTGTCAACATCAGCATCTTTCAGCTGATTGTTGATTTCTTGGCAAGATTACGCTCAGTAGTTTGCCATTGCTTTCTGAGCGGCCGGTTCACATACCCCGTAAGTTACCGACGCGATTCGAACCACTGCTGATTCTCACCGTTGTCACGTTACTTGCGAGAGTATACGTGATTACGGTCATATCATATAGATACGATAATTGGGAAACACATGGTTTAATCCCATAAAAGACACTATACACATGGAAAAGCCATGATAAGGAAATATGCAACCAAATTGACTACATACTAATTAATAAAAGATTTAGAAATGCTTTAATTAATGTAAAGACAATGCCTGGTACTGACTGTAATAGTGATCATGTAACACTATATGGACAAATAAAAGTGAAATTAAAGAGAGGGGAAAATGTCTAAGAACGTGAGACTTAATAAAGAGGTTCTGAAAGTAGATAAGGAAATTC
The DNA here is from genome assembly GCA_963921405.1 of Cepaea hortensis. Lineage (NCBI taxonomy): Eukaryota > Metazoa > Mollusca > Gastropoda > Stylommatophora > Helicidae > Cepaea > Cepaea hortensis. The sequence goes on from OY992887.1 coordinate 78,700,572, forward strand.
AGGAGTAATACAGAGTGACTGAAAAATATTACAATGCAGTAGCTAAAATACAGAGTATAAATGAACAATGGGAAATGTTAAGGGACTCCATTCATCAAACTAGAAAAGAAATATTACCAGAGAGAAGCCAAATAGCTAAGAAAAAATGGATGAATGAAGAAATCTTAATGCTGATGACAAAAGAAAACAGAGTAAAAATGACAAACAAGAATATGCTAAGATAAATAAAGAAATTAAAAAAATAAAATGTCTGAAGGCAAAAGAAAGTTGGTTAAACGGGCAGTGCAACAAAATTGAATTAAATTCCATTAAAGATACCAAAAAAACAATATGCACAGACAAATCACTGAGCTCAAGGGAAGAAAATAAGAATAAATGCAGGGTGGTTCAAATAAAAATGTGAAGAGATAGAATGCGTATATAGGAGAATTACATGATGGAGAAAGGGAAGATTTAACAGAGGAAAGTAACTTAGAATGTCCACCTATTCTAAAAGAAGAAGTCGCTAACGCTGTAAAACATATGAAGAAAGGAAAAACAGCTGGGCTAGATTAAATCACAATAGAAGAATTAGAAGTATTAGGAGAATTTGGAGTAGATATATTAACCAAAATGTTGAATGATGTTTAAAGCAGTGGATATTTATCCAGTGATATGCTGAAATCTGTATTTATAGCTATACCAAAAAAGACCAGGAGCAATTGAATGTGAAGATTTTCGTACAATTAACCTCATAAACCATATCACTAAGCTTCTACTCAGAATCATAATGAGAAGAACCATAAGAAAATAAAAATGGAAATTAGTGAAGAACAGTATGGATTTTTGGAAGGAAAGGGCACAAGCAATGAAATATATACATTAAGGACACTAATAGAAAGGTTAATAGAGAAACAGAGAGACATATATTTGTGCTTCATAGATTATACTAAGGCATTTGATAAAGGAAAACATGATGAACTGATTAAAATGTTGGAAGATATCAACACTGATGGGAAAGATTTAAGAATAATAAAGAATATTTACTGGAACCAAGTAGCAGCAATTAAAATGGGAAATAAAGAGGGTAGTTACGAACAGATAAAGCTAGGAGTACGACAGGGGTGTGTCTTGTCACCAGATCTCTTCTCCCTGTATAGCGAAGTAATAACGAGAGAGATAAAAGAGATGCCAGGAATACTAGTTGGAGGTTATAATATAAATAATATACGCTATGCAGATAACACAGTATTGGTGGCGGATAAATAAACGGACCTACAACAATTGTTGGACACTGTAGTAACAGAGAGTGCAAGGAAATGACTCTCCTTGAATATCAAGAAAACAATAACGATGGTTATATCATAGAACATGGTGACACCAAAATGTGACATCGAAATAGAAGGAAAAATCCTTAACCAGGTGGATAATTTTAAATTTTTAAATAACTAGGGACATTTATAACAGCAGATGGAATATGTACAACAGAGATTAAGATCATAATAGGGAAAGCAAAAGCAGCATTTCAGAAAATGAAGAGCATCATATGCAATAAGTCACTGTCACTGAATGTAAGAAAGGGATTGCTGAAATGCTATGTAGAACCAGTTTTGCTGTATGGCAGTGAATCGTGAAATGTAAATGAACAAATTAGGAAGACATTAGAAGCAACAGAGATGTGTTTCCTGAGACGAATGTTGCGAATTCCTTGGACTGCCAAAGTAACTAACAACGCTGCCTGAGACAGACTAATGAAACTAGAACATTACATACAACAATAAGAAAGAGACAAACAGCTTTCTTCGGTCATGTTATGAGGAGAGAGGCATTGGAGAACATCGTGACAACTAGAAAGATCGAGGGGAAGAGAGGCAGAGGCAGACCAAGAGAAATGATGCAGGATGTTTTGAGACAGTGGCATGGAGGAATATCATCAGCAGAGTTGATCCAGAACACCAAAGACCGAGATCTGTGGAGAGCCATGAACGCCTACGCCAGCTGGAAGGGCACTTTATGATGATGATGATGATTACAACTTTAAATAATATATTCAAAACTGAACCCACTCAGAAAACAAACTTTAAATATGTTTATAACTGCATATGTTGGCAATGTTAATAGTGTTTACTTGCTCTGGCTTGTGGGTAAATCTTCCCTTTGCTCCCATTTGAGCTCTCCTTTTATTCAGATTAAAATAAACAGCTTTTCAGGGTAAATGAAAATAATTGTTATAAGCAATTGTATTTAAACAGCTAAAACAGGAAGGTAGCGAGTGTAGTCCTTTGATCACGAAGGAACACGTTATTGAAGTAGAGGGATCAGCCATGATCTTCCTGCCAGGATAACCATCATCACTATGTGTCACGCCCATAAGCGTGGGCGGTCACGTTTCGAGATCTTACACAATCACGGATGGTGGATCATCTTTGTGTTCTTGTCTCGACCATACCATGTGGTCAAACCATCAAGATCTTTACTTCTCTGCCTTCCCCTTGTTTTTCCCCTCTATCTTGCCAGCTGTCACCAAGTTCTCTAGTTTATTTCTTTTCATAAGATGCTCAATAAATAATACTGTCTGTGTCTAATTTCTAATTACGGTTTTCATTTGCTTCCTCTGGCACTTGCTCGTTGGTCTTTCTCTCTGTCCATTCTATTCAATGTATTTTCCTCAAAACAGACATTTCCACTGTCATTATATCTTTTCAGCGTTTCTGCTCATTGTCCATGTTTCAAGCCCATACAAAAGTATAGGTTCTGTGTAGCACTTCAAAGCTCTGTTTCTCGAAGCAATGGACACAATGGGAAAAAAAAAACATAATTGCATTGAATTTAAACACAGAAGCCACAAACATTATGTTGCACGATTTATTGCCTGGCATATTTCGCTACATTTCGTCAAGTGCGTACTGCAGAGTTATATATCATATGAAATAAATAAATGAATAATAATTTGGCTGAAATACTTCCGTTTAGTTTCCATTTGGTCTGTCCATTGGTTCTCATGCCGTTGTTGGCGTAATGTCTTAGCCACTACATCAACGCCCAGGAGAATAATAACCAAATAACGTAATAAAGAACGAATCTATTACTTTCAAGAAAGCAGTATTCATCATCATCATCATGGTTATTTTCTAAGCCGATAGAGGTGGACGGTCATGTTTCGTCATCTCATACGATCACCTGAATCGTTAGTCAGGTCTGTGTATTCCACCAGTTGTGCCAGGTTGCGCAGTCATCCGGATATTTATCATTTTACCTTCCCCTTGTGTGTTTTTTTTTAACCATACATTTTGCTACATAATCCTGCATAAAAATTAAAAATGCGCTGCGTGATAAACAACGAGACAGATTTCGTGAACATGCTCAGCTATTTTAGGCTTCGATGTACGAGTACATAATGCTAAACTCTTCATGTCTCGGGTGATTTTGCAGCAATGTACTTGCCATTTCAACTGCCTTACTGAAAACGCATGTGCGCGTGTGTGCTTTCTTGTTTACTGTTTCTTCGCTTCGTTATCTCTGAAGTCAAGCGGCCTTAGTGTATTATTCTGTCAAGTAAGAACAAATCTTTCTGATTAAATTGTTATCTCTAATCGAAGGGAAATTGTCTTCTTTTTTTTGCTCATGCCAACTTTACATTAAATATAATTTTTAAAAAATTTTCTTTCGCTAGCTCGTTTTGAACTCATGCGTAGTCCATACACTTGCTAATTCTGCTAGTGCACTGGGCTTATTTTGTTGTGGATTAGCTTCCCCTATTACCAATGTTGCTCGCCATTAGACGAACGCACTCCGACTTTTGAGGTACTTTTAATTCATGTCCCCAAGTCAAGGTCTAGAAGTAAACATTTAGTCTAACTTACTGGCGTAGGGGTTGAGCCCTCTACCTCGGTATCAGCACAGCGGAATTTTAACAGCGAACTCTCTTTTCCATTTGAGTATGCTGACCTCCAATACTTCTTATAATACAGACATATTTTCGGACGTACACTTCTGAAGCACACACAATCTTGTTACAAATATGTTTTAAAAACTAACAATTATTATGTGACATGTGTGCTGATAATTTTTGAGACCTATCTTCCCTGCTGTAGTTATAATTATAAATCTATAACCGTTACAGTAACCCTGGGTTACAGGGTCAAACTAACAGCAGCAAATTATTTCTAAATTGCTGGCTCATTGCGTAAACACTGGCATAAGTATCCAGTTATTACAGTGCAGAGCAGTGCAGTTATTGCTACAATTATGTATAGATTACTTATCAAAATGCAGTCAGGTCTTAGTCAGATATGACTGAGCTACCGTATAACAGTAGACGGTACTACCTGGTTTCTGTTAGCGCCGAACGTTGGGCGGCGCTTACCAAACCCGACACCCCACATTGTGACAACGGCTTCGGGTGGAAGAGCGCAATTGGGAGGGTACAAGCCTTACCCTGGTGCGAGGAAATGCAAGCTAAAGACAAAATTGTCATGGCAGGGCAGACCAGGCCCTAAGCCTTGGTTGGCGACTGGTCTAGGATCGAAGCTCCGACAGGCGGACAGTTAGAGCATTGCTTTGCTGATCCGGCAGCTTCTGCAGCTTGTCTTGTTCCAGATGTAGGGGTGTTACCTTTCCTCTGGAGTGAACTAGGCAGGCTGAGAGAGAGAGGGATCATGCTGCATGGGCAACACATGATCTCTATATTTTAGCCCAGGTTTTGTGCTATGGAGAGGCAATAACTCCATCCCTGGTCTTAACTGGTCTCGGAATCAAAGCGAGAGGCAACTGTTACGGGTTATAAGTCCTTGTCAGTTGGCGTAGACATGGGGCGCTACGCGTTGCCTCTGACGGTGGGAGACACCTATAGGTGTCACTGATCAGCTACCGCCCGCCTCAAGCTGGGTAGCCCCCAGCCAATTGGGTGCTGATCCGCCACAGCCTGCCTGCTTCAATGGGTGCTTGGGGCTAGGACAAAATCTGAATCGCAGGCTGTAAAACCAATGCACCAGGTACAAACAAAAATATAAATAGAAACCTCAAGCTACGGCTTGCAACCTGGAACGTGAGAACCACGTGTCCAGGATTTTCCGCTGACTTGACCAATATTGACGATGTGAGAAAAACGGCTGTGATTGATGCCGAACTCAATCGTCTTAACATTGATATTGCTGGCCTGCAGGAGACTCGCCTCGCTGAGGAAGGGTCACTCAGGGAAAACAACTACACCTTTTTCTGGAAGGGTAAAGGGCAGGCAGAAAAAAGGCAACACGGTGTGGGCTTTGCAGTGAAGAATTCGCTACTGGGAATGATTGAAATTCCAGCAGGAGGAAATGAAAGACTATTATCCCTGCGCTTGGCAACCTCTTGTGGGTTTGCCACCATTATTACTGCATATGCACCGACACTCGATTCCTCTGATGATGTGAAGGATTTGTTCTATGAGGAGTTAGACTCTGTGATCAAGGCAGTTCCAAAATCCGACTACATTTATATGCTCGGTGATTTCAATGCTCGTGTGGGCAAGGACTCGAGTTCATGGCCAGTGTGCCTTGGAAAATACAACATCGGTCACATGAATGAAAATGGGCAAAGGCTGCTGGAGCATTGCACCAGTAATGACCTATGTATTACAAACTCTTTTTTTAAAACAAAAGAGATGCATAAGGTCACATGGAAACATCCAAGATCCGGCCATTGACACCAGCTGGACTTCATCATCACACGGAGACAACATCTGAACCATATATCATTGACTCGTAGTTACCACAGTGCTGACTGTGATACGAATCATTCTTTGGTTGTTGCAAGGGTTAGACTGAGACCAAAGAGAATCTACACAGCTAAACACAAATCTAGCCCCAGGATTAATATTATTAACACTCATGATCCTGAAAAGTGCTTTCAGTTTCAACAGCAACTTGAAGACGCTTTCACTGATACACCAGAAAATTGTACAGTAAATGATAAATGGAATAAACTTAAGGAAACTCTTTGTAAAACTGCAGTAAAGGTTTACGGCACTGTGGATCATAAGAGGCAGGACTGGTTTGCGGCCAACAGCGAGACTCTGCAGCCCTTGATTGATAAGAAGAAGAAAGCTCTCTTAGGAAACAAGGAAAGACCAACGCGTAACACTCTGAGTGAGCTAAGGCAAGCTAGGAAGGTTGTGCAAAAGGCTGCCAGGCAGTGTGCAAATGATTATTGGATCAAGTTATGTGAGTCCATTCAAATCGCAAGTGATAAGGGAGACATAAGAAGCATGTATGAAGGAATAAAGAAAGCCTGTGGTCCAGTGATCAAAAGAAGTGCACCATTGAAAACCTTGACTGGAGAAGTCATCACTGATAAGAAACAGCAGATGAACAGATGGGTAGAGCACTATTTGGAGCTTTACTCAAGTGAGACCAAACTAGCGGATAATGCCCTCAACGCCATAGAGGCTCTACCAACTCTTGACCACCTGGACACACTTCCCACCATAACAGAAGTTAAGTGTGCTATAAATGAACTTGCATCTGGCAAGGCTCCAGGTAAGGATGGGATTCCAATAGAGGTTATCAGGAGTGGGCAAGACACACTCACTATACAGATCCACCAGCTAATAGAGCTATGCTGGCGTGAAGGACAAGTCCCACAGGATTTCAAAGATTCAAGCATCATAACACTGTACAAGAACAAGGGGGATCGGAGCGACTGCAACAACTATAGGGGTATCTCACTTCTGTGTATTGTTGGAAAAGTATTTGCCAGAATTGTTCTGCACAGACTTCAAGTCCTAGGAGATCAAGTCTACCCCGAATCACAGTGTGGCTTTCGACAGAACCGGTCTACCACTGATATGATATTCTCATTGCGACAAATGCAAGAAAAATGCCGTGAACAGAATCAACCACTGTTTATTGCCTTCATCGACCTCACAAAGGCATTTGATTTGGTCAGTCGTGAGGGTCTGTTAGAGGCACTAAAGAAGATTGGCTGCCCACCAACTCTTCTGTCCATTTTGGAATCGTTCCACACAGACATGAAGGGTATAATCAAGCTTGATTGTGCAACTTCTGAAGAATTTGAAATCAAGAGTGGAGTTAAGCAAGGTTGTGTACTAGCTCCCACCCTCTTTGGAATATACTTTTCACTTCTACTGAAATATGCATTTCGTGATCAGGATGGTGGTATATACATTCACTCACGCTCAGATGGCGGCCTCTACAATGCTCAGAGATTGAAGGCTAAGACCAAAATTAGGAGGGTACTGATCAGAGAGTTGCTTTTTGCAGATGATGCTGCAGTTACGACCCACTCTGAGGAAGAATTGCAATGTCTACTATCTGCATTCTCCAATGCTTGTTCTGAATTTGGTTTAACAATTAGCAAAAAGAAGACACAGATTATGTCACAAGGTGCACATGGGGTACCATCAATCTTTATTGACGACGCCGAACTAGAGATAGTAGACCATTTTACATATCTAGGATCGGTGGTAAATAGCAAATTATCCCTAGATCAGGAAATCAACATCCGGATTGGTAAGGCAGCAACAACAATGAACAGGTTAAGAAAAAAGAGTCTGGGAGAACAGGAAGCTTACTGCCAAAACAAAAGTCCTTGTCTATCAAGCCTGTGTCCTTAGTACTCTTCTCTATGGCAGTGAAACCTGGACAACTTACTCACACCAAGAGAACAATTTAAACAGCTTTCATATGCGGTGTCTGCGAAGAATTCTTGGTATTAAGTGGCAAGACAAAATCACAAATACTGAAGTATTGGAAAGATCAGGTTGTGTGACAGTTTATTCCATGCTCAGTCTTCGTAGACTTAGATGGATAGGACATCTTAGGCGGATGGATGATGGTAGAATACCAAAGGATATCTTTTTTGGTGAATTACAGATGGGTAAAAGATCTCAGGGTCGGCCTCTACTACGATACAAAGATGTGTGTAAGCGGGACATGATTGATACAGGCATTGATAATGCACATTGGGAGCAAGTCGCCGCTGAACGTGTTGCATGGAGGGCAAATATCAGAAATGGAATAAAGTCAAAGGAGAAAATTATTGCAGAAAAGTCACACACCAAGCGTTTGAGACGTAAGATGGTGCATGATGGTGGAAATGACCACGTGTTCACATGCACCCACTGTGAACGGACATTTACAGCGCAAATTGGCCTTATCAGTCACACTCGCTACCGCCATAGTTAAAAGTTATTATGCCTTTTTAAAGCACAAACTATCGTCTGTCAAGACGGCAAGGTGCCAATGTCACTTATCAAAATTATAATGTCATTACAGCACAGTGAAGTTATTGCTACGTTTATGACAGAAACGGATTACGTATAATGTGTAAGTTTGTTTCCTATTTTTGTGGTTTTATTTGTGGTTTAAGTACTTATTCTTCTTTCGTTCGCTTGAAATATGTCTATAACTGCAATGTTGTCTCTTGTATGAATGTAACTGTCTTTGTTAGTTCACTCAGCGGTCCATAGAGTGTATCATTCACTGTTGTCTCTCTTGGCCAAAAGGTTTGCCTACATATTTTTTATTTTGGGCAGCCTTGGAGTATGTTATCTGCTGTCTGCAACGCCAATCCACATGTGCACATGGCTGATTCACCAATCTTGAATGTTGTATACATGTAGTTGCGTAATCTATTGTGTCCTGTTCTGAGGCGCAGAATAATGACTTGTTCTAGTCTGTCCATAACTTGGTAGTCATCTTAAGCAGGCTTTGGTAGATTTCTGACTGATGTGATCATTCTTTTCTTTTGGTGGTATTTAATGGGCATATCAGACTGTTCTTTTTTTTTTTTTTTTGTGCTCCTTCCTTAGCCAATCGATCAGCTCTATCGTTTCCGGGTACTCCACATTGGAATGGTATCCACTGTATGGTGACCTTATGCTGACTGCTAAGTTCAGAAAGTAGTGTCCTTAGTAATCGATATTTCCCAGACAGGAGCGCCTCGAGTACTGATTTTGCATCTGTAAATAGCACCACAGGTTGTGTACCATTGCTGGTATTTAGTAATTTCTCTGTTGCTATCTTTATTGCCTCAATTTCAGCATCATAATTATGGCAGTACTTTCCTGTTGGAACTCTGGCCGTGTCCCTAGTATTATTTGGGTATTCCATGTACACTCCCGCTCCTCCATTTCGAACGACATTTTTTGCTGACCCATCTGTGTAGACTCGGATCCAGAGATCCTATGGGTATTATTCATCAAGGAAGCTGAGAGTGGCTGTTCTGCGCTGTATACTGTTCTGTTCTTCCTTGTCAAATACGCCTGTTTCTTTCGGTTTCCTTGAGTCATAACAAAATGTATATAGCTGGGTTATTATAAGCATTGTATGGTCGTTTGCGCAATATATTTATACTGAAATCAAAAAGAATTGACAGAATTGATGTAAATATTTTCCAACACCGAAATCCACATTGAACGTCGCTGAGACGTGTTTTAATCTGAAGTTTCCTAATTGAAAACATTGACTGTCAGTTTAAATTATAATAGTGCTCTCGTAAGAAAAAGAACACTGGCGCGGTGGAAACCAATTTTGTTTTATAAAAGAAATGAAATCTTTAGCATTCTCTAACATTAGTCATTTAGACATGTAATCTTTATTTGGTGCTCCAAAGCTGACGAACTTCCTGTCTCGTGCACAGTTTGTTTTCACAGTTCTCAGATATTGTTCCTGAAGTGCATTATTTTCGCTGGACGTTTTTAGTTCAAGCTCTGTCGTGTTCATTTGTTTTCTCCCTGAACGCCATCTAGTTCTTGCCTGGTGAACAGGCGCCTGTATTCGCGTTCCTCCTCTTCCACAAGTAGTAATTCTGTTTGTCCTGGAGACTCACAAAGCTATGCTGACCAGGCCCAATTGAAGAGTGTTGCGTAGACCTTAAGTTGAAGTGGAGAAGAGGAAGGAATGGACCAAGATGGAAGATGCCGTACAGTTTGACATCATGGTCTGGTGGTACACCAGTATCAGATATTATTTGCAGTACGCAAGACAGAAGTCTGTGGACAGATATACTAATACCAATCGGCGTAGACTATTTGTCAAAGCATCGCGTGGGGCTCCACTGAGGATAAATCCACAATATCATTTGATTAATATTTAGTGTAAACAATGACGTTTTGCGTCAAGTCTATTAACTTTATTTTAAGAGTACATTCAATGTCGGCGTGGCTGAAAGGTTTAATTTCTTCAACTTTCTCTTCTTAACTCGGCTTAGTGGTTCGTTCCACACTCGGGTCTTGCAAAGAACATGCATTTATGTTTTAATGAGTGCACTCAGTCACTCACAGATGAGGAGCATTCGTCATTTAAAAACTTGCGGGATCCGGGGGATCTGATCATTCAGCTCTCAAATCAACATGGTTCTGGTGGCAGTGGTTGGTTAGCGCCCGATATGGTCTTTAAAGTCAGGGAAGGTCGAGTGGAAGAAACAGATTAAAACATAATCCATTTCCCTTGGAAGTTAACTGGGGATCAATGAAGGCAAAGCAGACATTCGCGACTGTGGAAATTGCGTGCACGGCAAGAATGGCCTGCGAATACCGCACAGGGGAGCATTTCATGACGGCGTTATGAATATGTATGACGTTGAACAATTGTACTTTATCGAAAGTGTTTATTCAGTTTGAAGACTGGGTTTATTAATTTGAGAGTTATCGAGTTCCAGATAGAGAGTTGTCAGGGCCCAGATAGAGAGTTGTCATGGTCCAGATATAAAGTTGTAGGAGTCAGATAGAAAGTTGTCAGGGTCCAGATATAAAGTTGTAGGAGTCAGATAGAAAGTTGTCAGGGTCCAGATATAAAGTTGTAGGAAGTCAGATAGAATGTTGTCAGGGACCAGATAAAGAGTTGTCAAGGTCCAGATAGAGAGTTGCGGGTTCCAGATAGGGGATTGTTAAGGTCCAGATAGAGAGTTGCGGGTTCCAGATAGGGAATTGTCAGAGTCAAGAAAGAAAGATGTCAAGGTCCAGTTAGAAAGTTGTCAAGATCCAGAGAGCGTTGTATGGGTCTAAAGAGAAATTTGTCAAAGTCCACAATGAAATGAGTTGTCAGGGTCCAGATAGAAAGTTGTCAGGGTCCCGATAGAGAGTTGTCAAGGTTCAGATAGAAAGTTGTCAGGGTGAAATGGTTGTCTAACCATTAAAGTACCAGTGTACATTGCCAAGTTACGAGTATATGAGTTGCGTTTTCTCTGAAATATATATTACCTTAGCTGTCAAGTTCCAGATAGGCAGTTGTAAGGATCCAGATAGAAAGATGTCAGGGTCCATATAGAGAGTTGCCAAAGTCCAGATAAAGATTATTCAAGGTCCAGAAAGAGAGTTGTCGAGGTCCAGATAGATAGTTGTCAAGGTCCAGATAGAGAATTTGTTAGGGTCCAGATAGATAGTTGTTGAGGTCCAGATAGAGAGTTGTCATTGTCCAGATAGAGAGTTGTGAAGGTCCAGTTAGAGAGTTGTCATGGTCCAGATAGAGAGTTGTCATTGTCAGGGTCCAGATAGAGAGTTTGAATTAGTTAAATAAAGAACACATCTTTGTTAGAAACAGACCATAGCTGACGTAAACAAACACATATTCAGAGAATATATTCAGACAAGTTAGGATGAGCTACTCAGTATCAAGAGTAGAAAGTAGACAAAGGGGTTAATAAAGGAGGCGAACTAAATTCACATATGAAAGGTCAATCAGCCGCAGATGGTGAGAGATGAGTCTTTACTTTGGTATAGGAGAGCGATCAATTAACATATAGAGCTATCCACTTCTCTGCTTCGAATACTCTGCAGAAAATAAGTCCACCTCTCTTCGACGACGTCTCCTTTATCTAGGACACTACAACAACTATCACCAAATGTATAATATTCTCTGGTGGGAGACGTTGATGGTGCGTGTTCACGTGCGAAAGTGACTGTAGCTTCAACCAGGAACGTTATTCTTATTATGCATGCGGAAGAAATAGTAGATATCAGTGTGATAACCATGTACTAGAAAAATTAAGAAGTATAATCGGACTGACCCAAATGGATATTGAGAATACTCAATGCATCTAGAAGAGAGAAAATTAGATATGAAGAAATCAGGACTAAAGTGTGGGTTATAGATGCGCTAGATTTTATTAGAAGGCAGCAAGTCACATGGTTTGGCCATGTAACTAGGTTACAACTAACAGTATACCATAACAAGCAATGATGTACAGACCAAATGGAAGCAGAGTCCATGGTAATATCGATACATGAAGCCCATAAACGAGCATTCTCCCGTTGTTTATACTTCACGTCGACACCGCAAAATACAAGAGGAACACGATGAGATAAGATGAAATGACAACACTGTACTATTGCTAACGAGGGACCATCTGATCCTAGACAGCTGTATTCATCAGACAATTTGTTAAGGCACCGACGGAACGATTTACGAATGGACAATCGTACAATTGTTATGAGATACGGCTTGTGTGTAGCATCTAGTGGAAAGGTGTGAAATAGTTGATTTGCGACCATTAAAGCACCAGTGTACATTGCAGGTTACTAGTATATGAGTTTCGTTTCACTAGTATATGAGTTTCGTTTCCTCTGAAATATAAATTACCTTAGCTGATGCAGTCAGTACGACTTGATAAGCGACGACTTGATCCAGTCATCGTCTTATGGAGGGAACAATTGTCAGCGAATGATCTACTCAACAGATAGTTAACCGTAGACTACCCATCAGTAGACACTAAAAGAATACTAAAAATAACTTGGTCCTCACCTGGTGACAAATCAGAAAATAAAATTGACCACTTCTTTATCAACAGGAAATTTAGATCATCTATGCACGACGTAAGCGTTTTTAAAAGAGCAAACGTATATGCAGATCATCATCTGCTGCTAAGTAAAATGAATCTGACGCTCAAGAGACACATAACATCTCACACACACTAAAAAAAAAAAAAACAGAAATCAATAGCGTTGGATACCTTAGAAATCAAGATACTAAGGAACATCGTTGGTCAATTTATAATTAGTACCATTGCCATACAACAACTTAGTAGACGAAATTAGTACGGAAGGCTCCTTGCAGTCGGTTTAATCATTTGAAGTGAATCGTATTTAGAAGCAAGCGGTAAAGAAAATATAAAACAAGGTTAACACCGGATACCCTTAAAAAGACAGATGAATGGAGCAGCCAGAAAGCAGATTTGAATAATACAAGATTAAAGCTAAGAAAGCCAAAGCCTATACAAAAATATGCATAAGCTAATAAAGAAGTAAGACGCCAATAAAAGAGGATTTACAAAAAATGAAAACAATATGTAGACTACCTAGCAGGAGAGGCAGAAGAAGCAGCATTGGAAAGAACCTCAGAGACTTTTACAGTACCAGAAGGAAAGTGGCAGGAAAATGCAATCAACCAGAAAGACTGATCAAATATAGAAATGAAAAAGATCTCACTAACATTAAAGATAACTAAACAGATGGGATGAATACTTGAAGAATCAGTGAAAAGACCATTCTTTATTAGACCTCCAGATATTCTGCATGTAGAAATGGAGAGACGCCGTCAAAAGAAGGTATTAATGTTAAAAAATCAAATTTCTTAAGCATGAGAAAGCTGCTGATCCATAAGTCATTCGAGCAGAGGCCGTTAAAACTACTGTAAATACCTCAGCTGAATTACTGTACATATTATTTGACAAAAATTGGGAAACTGAAGAAATACCATCAGACTGAAGAGAAAGAACTGTGGTGAAGTTGTGAAAGAAATGGGGCTTGTAGGCTTGTGCAAATTAAGGAAAAATAATGTTACTGTCAGTTTGTGGGAAAATATTAAGCAAGAGCATTCTGGAGAGATGAAAAAATGCCATTGGCAAAGAACTGATATGTTCTTGAATGTCATTGATAAAGAGTTAAATAAGAACAAGAGTCAGGCAATGCTAGCTAATAATAAACCGGATTATGAAGACAACAACAATTACTGCCAGGAATTGACCCCAGTGGACTCCTCTGACAAAGTATATCAATGGTCTGGACTTCACCAACGAGATTGCCCTCCTGTGTGGCAAGAAATCAGGAGGAAGTTAAACTAACAACATGGGATGGAAGGTCCAACAGTTATGTTTACACATTCATTGGGGAAAGACAATGGTAATGATAGTAATTCAAGCAAGTTATAACTTGATCTTCCTTTGTGAAACCTCTCTTCAAGAGACTGAATCAAACACTTATTTTGGGTAGCAATGTAGACACGGATGGTAGAACAGATAAAATTATCAGAATAAGAATACGGAAGACTAGAGAAGTTTAATAGCACTATGGAATTTGTGAAGTCAACAGAAACTAAACTTAGTATTAAGCTTTGAGTAATTAATTCTAACGTTAAATTAACATTAATGTATGGATCAGAAACCCGGATAAGAATTAAAACGATTACAAATAAATTACAAGCATTAATTAACTGGTGCCTCCGAAAAGAAGAAGGAATACAGTGGTATGGCGGATCACCAATGTGACGCTCATGGATAAAACTACACAAATATTATAGAATCATTACGTAAAGGAAAGATGCTGGCATTGAATAGGATACACACTGATAAAAACTGAGGATAGTATAAGTAGTAAGCCCTGTGTCCCAAATTTACAAGGCAATGGAACAGTAAGAAAAACAAAACTCTCTGCTTTGAATAGGAGGAAGATCAAACAACTAGGAAAGGAACTAGATATCACACACTGTAAATCTTTGTGATGTTCTTAGCACTGCAAACACCAGGGTGTGTCTTTTGATTTTCTGTGTCCAACAAATTATCTGTGCTGTTCGGCATGATTTTGAGCGCGTCGATAAGATGTAATTTCTCATCCATGGTAAAGCGGTCAACATGCTAGCCTGCACATATCATGGCTATTGCCAAGACAAGCCGCCTTCAGACCTAACACCTCACGAAGACCGTCACAGTAAATATTGCATTTAGTACGAAATTCTGTATTGGTTGCCCTTTTTCAGGAGATATGAACCAACATTCATAACTGTATTCTTCATCAAATCTCACAAACAGCTAATCTTCATTGGTCACAAAATTTTCACTGAGTTCTCTGACAAGTTTAATGTAACCATGACTACCAGTATAACAAACGTTCACAGCAACCCGTATGACAACCAGTATGTGGTTAAATACGGTAATAATTACATACTTACTGATCCTCTAATAGATTATATCCACTGGCTTGTCGTATTTATAATCACCCCTACAATCACAATCCTTGGGATCATCGGAAATTGTTTAAGCCTCTTTGTCATCGCCAAGCAAGGATTCAGTAAAAGCTCCAACATCTTGCTGTTCAGTTTAGCCATTTCAGATATACTGTTTATGGTCGGCATCAATGGGCCGCCTAAACTAATGTACGAGTGGGGAGGCGGCGGTTTTGCCTATCCAGAGCCTATAGCGCGTATGTTGTATTATTTGTATCAGTTTTTTGACAGCTTAAACTGGATAACAGGTCCAACGTCGTGCAGCATCCCAGCGCTGATAACAGTTGAAAGATTACTGGCTGTGTTCCTGCCCCTCAAATTTACCGCTATAGTGACTCCGCGGAGAACTATAATCTCTGTCACCGTACCTCTGATTTTATCAATTGCTGTCCAGATCTACATCCGCACCTGCTTCCAGTTTGAATACACCTTTGATAGCTCCCGAAATATTTCCGTAGGTTTATCCACGAGAAATAACGTGTTCTTTGCTCATCGCCAAGTTTTCAAACGTTTCGAGATATTTTTCAACTCTTTTTGTATCCTGGTTATTTTCGTCGCTTGCGGATCAATTGCTATCGGAATCAAAGTTACGTTAATGTCCCAGATTCGGAGGAAGATGACTAGCGCATTGAAAAGTCAGCAGATAGCTAAAACAGAAGCTGGTATGTCTCGCACCACGAAGATGTTATTATGTATATGTGTTTTCTATACTGTTGCCTGCGCACCAATTGGTTTTCCAGCAATCATACCCGGTTTCATGGTATTACCAATTTTCGAAGAAGAGCCAAATTTTCGATCCATGGGAGTTTTCATTTACCATATTTATAAATTATTCTTCTGCGTCAACTCATCAAGTAATTTCATCATCTTTGTAGCCACGAACAAAAAATTTAGAGACATTTTAACAAGCTCTTTCTCTTGTTACCAGGACTCCATTCAGAAGTCTGGGATTTAGCCAGTTTTAATCAATGTAGGTAAATGATATCTGGCAAATAATATCCGATTATCTGAGATACGTATCCACACAACAACTGAAAGTGCAAAAATGACAAGTAACGCATTTATTAGAAACGTAACTAGAATATTATTCTAGATGTTGTTCGCAACTCTAAACAGCGCAATTAAACAAACTATATTGTTATCATAAAGCGACTTATGATGAGTTGTTCTAGTCAATCTGTGTACATCCCATCCTTAACGAACATGTTTTTGAGTTTGTTGTCCCTAGTCTGTGACTGTCCCCAGTCTACCTTAAGGCAGCAGGTTTGTGTCTCACTTCGTCTGGTTCGTGCCTCCTGTCCTGTCCGATTTGGGAGAACCACTCACTACACGAAAGTCGGCACCAAGCCCCTCTACCACTTCAAGTTGAAGACACAACAGAGATAAAGAGAGACTGAGAGAGAGAGAGAGAGAGAGAGAGAGAGAGAGAGAGAGAGATAAAGATAGAGAGATAGAGATAAAGAGAGATAGAGATATAACAAGCGACAGAGAGAGATAGAGGGAGATAGAGAGAGAGAGAGAGAGAGAGAGAGAGAGAGATAGAGACAGAAAGACAGAAAGAGAGTAAGAGAGATAGAGAGATAGAGAGAGATAGCGAGATAATGACGGAGATAGAGAGATAGAGTGAGTGAGTGAGAGAGATAGAGTGATAGAGAGATAGAGAACGAACGAACGAACGAACGAACGAACTTTATTTTAAAAGGGTAACAAATTGGGCACGCTGGCCCGTCTTACATTCGGCCCTTTCAATTACTCATCTTTCATTCATCAAATGTGCATGTTACATTTACATAGGGAAAAAAAACATTGTCAAATGGATTTTATAAGCATAAACAATGCATATTACGCATGATGCATTCACATGGGGAAAAAAACCATTGTTAAATGAAAGTTGTAAACATAAACAGTGCATATTGCAATGTTGAGAGACACCTCGCCCATCCAACCTCACATCCCGCAGTCACCCACACATCCCGCAGC
This sequence comes from Cepaea hortensis, assembly GCA_963921405.1. Taxonomy (NCBI): domain Eukaryota; kingdom Metazoa; phylum Mollusca; class Gastropoda; order Stylommatophora; family Helicidae; genus Cepaea; species Cepaea hortensis. The sequence goes on from OY992887.1 coordinate 78,717,746, forward strand.
CACTCTCACATCCCCCACCCACCACACCTCCCCCACCCACCCACACATCCCTCCACGCACTCACACAGACCCAGGCAAACATACATTCCCCCACCCACCCACTGATACCCCGCCCACATACATTTCTCCACACACAGAGACATTCCCCCACCCATCCCATAACCGACACACACACCCATCCACATATTCTCCAACACCCATCCACACACCCGCAACCACCCAACAAAACACACATCACAAAACCACACACACAAACCACCGCCAACCCACACCTATCCACACACACATCCCGCACCCTCACAATTTCCCCCCCCCACCTACACACACACATCAGCCAACCTACACCCACTCACCCACCCAATATCCGCCACCACTCAACTATACATCCCCCACCTATACACAAATCCCAACCCACAAACACATCTCCCCACCTGCCCACACATATCCCCCACCCATAAACACCCAAAAACACACACCTCCCACCGACCGACCACCCCCCCCCCCCCCCAACACCCCACCACCCACATATACCGCACCACACACATCTGCCGCTCACACGCATCTTCCCACAAACACACACATCCCCCACACATACACTCATCTCTCACACACATCCAACCACTAACGTACTCATCCATCAACCACTCACACCCACACATCACCCACCCGCCCATCAACACATGCATCTCTCATCTACCCTCCCATCCACACACACCCCAACCACCCAGCCAAACACACATTCCCCATCCTCACATACATCCTTCATCCACCTGCACACCCCACACCTCCCCCACCTCTCACATATCTCCCCTCCCACACAAAACAAAATCCATGAACACATCCCCCCCCACACACACACACACACAATCCACCACATGCATTCCCCATACACATCCCCGCGCACACATCTCTCACCCACACACACATCTCCACACCCACCCACACATCCTGCACCTACAAACATCCTCACCACCCACACATACATCCTCCACCCACTCACATTTACCCAATCCACACACACACAATCCCACCCACACAGACATATCCCATTCACAGACCCCCCCCCCCCCCCACACACACACACTCATCCCCCACACCCATTACACACCTATCCCCCATCCCACACAATCTCCTACACACCCATTCACCCACCCCCAAATACACATTCCCTACCCACACCCTTAACCCACCAACACCCACATACTTCCAACCATCCTCCCAAATATCCCCCTCCCCACACACACACACACACACACACACACACACACACACACACAAATCCCTCACACACACATACAGAGAGAGATAATGAGAGAGACAGAGAGATATAATAAGATAGACAGAGGGAGAGATGGAGTTAGAAAGACAGGGAGAGAGACAGAGAGCTAGTGAGAGAGATAGAAAGATAGAGAGAGATAGAGAGATAATGAGAGGCAGAGAGAGATAGAAAGATAGAGAGATAGACAGAGAAATGGTGAGAGAGAGTGATACAAAGATAGAGAGATAGAGAGATAATGAGAGAGACAGAGAGATATAGGGAGACAGAGAGACAGGGAGAGAGACATAGAGATAGAGATAGAGAGAGACATAGAGAGAGACACAGAGAGACACACAGAGGGATAGAGTGAGATATACTGACGGACGAACGGACGGACGGACGGACGGACAGATAGACAGACAGACAGACAGACAGTCAGACAGACAGACAGACAGACAGACATTGTATTTATTATCTTTCAGTCACATATTAGTGGAAGCACTAAACATAAGGTTAAACGAAAACTGCAAGTACGGTATAGATATAATACATATGCAAGTAACGTATTACAATCATTTATGTATATAATTTTTTAGAAAATACAACACAATGCCAAAGAAAGCATATTTTTGAATTTTAGGTAAATATATGGCTGCCGGCCGGCTTCGTGGCTTAGAGGTTATGACCTTTCTCCGTAATCTCGTATACTCTCGTCGGGAACGTGATGACGGTGAGAATAAGCAGTGGTTCGAATCGCATCGGTAACTTACGGGGTATGTGAGCCGGCCGCTCAGAAAGCAATGGCAAACTACTGAGCGTAATCTTGCCAAGAAATCAACATACGGCTGAAAGATGCTGTTGTTAACAGCGATGTCCTGTAAAGGATATGCACCAAAAAAAAAAAAAATGGCTGCCGATGAGTCGTTATTTACAAGACTGGCGAAATCCCCAAGGACGATAAAAAGGTTAACGAAAATAACTTGACAGAAGGTAGCTCGCAAAGACAACTGGTTAATCACATCAGATTAAAACAGCCAATATTCCTTGGGCACAAAATGAGAAGAGACAAATTGGAGTACTTCCTGTCAGCAGGACAGTTGAAGGGGAATGGCAGCAGGGAGATGCCAGGATACAACACGTTAGACAAGCTGGCATAATGGCGTAAAGGAGCATCAGCAACAGAAATGACTGGCTATAGACAATGACTGTCGACAGGCATGATGACCAAATTTACGTCGCGTAAATTATAAGATGAAATGAGACAGGTAGGGATAGCATACCACCTTGCAGGTTGATGTATTAGTGTATTACCCGTCTATTCTTCTTGGCATCTGTAATCCCCAATGGCTAAATATTAAGATAGGTCGAAGATATTTATTGCCATTGAAATTAAAAGATTTAGAAATTAACATATTCGGTACTTTATTTTTAATTTACCGCAAACAAAGGAATCCCGGAATTTTCCGGAAAATCACGGGACATGATGATGATTCCATATTGATTAATTACAGATACAGACATACAATTGCTTTCGCAAGTAGAAGGCATGCAAGTGTGATGCATTTATTGACATAAAGAATCATGTAAATTCTGGTTGAGTGTGTCGTGGACTGATAGACCGATTGATGGATGTAATAAAAGTTTCTGGACCCGGAGGACCCTCACTTTCGTCGGAGTGTTTATCCATATCTTTTGCTACTCGTCTTATCTTGTGTTTGTCCCATCTGTCTACGATCATCTTTGATGCATCTGAAGAACAGTTAACGAAGACAATGGCATGCGGTTTTGGGTACTCCTTGCTGCAAACTTACTTGTCGTCTGACCACGAAGTGAATCCCAATATCTCTATTCTGAAAAGCGACCATCCCACCAGATTTTTTTTTGGCATATCCCTTACAGGGATCCCTTACAGGCCCTTACAGGACGTTGCAGTCAACACCAGCATTTTTCAGCTGCTGTTGATGTACTTGGCAAGATTACGCTCAGTAGTTTGCCACTGCTTTCTGGGCGGCCAGCTCACATACCCCGTAAGTTACCGACGCGGCGAGAACCGCAACCAATTCTCGCGCACACCACGTCACTTACGTGAGTATACGGGATTACGGAGACACGCTAACCCCTAGGCCAGGGAGACCGACCTCACCAGATTTAGGCCAGTGCTAAAATAACTACGCGGTTTGTTTGGTGAATTAAAAATGAAGTACCACATACTCTACGCCAAAACATAATGAGGTACAGTGACGAATTCCATTCCCCACCGTCTTTTCTTCTCAGTTAATTCCCAGAAAATACTGAAAATTATCGGTTGCCCATTTTACGAAGCTAGGGCAGCCCCAGAGCCTTACAAGTAAGGAAAAATGACTGTAGCAGAACTGGAGGTTGACTTAGACTTGTGTCTTTGCTATTACTCCTACCGTCTATTATTCAATACGCATATGTTTACTTCCGAAATCAGTTGTCGGTGTAAAATTCCCATTCAAGTATGAATATGATATATCCCAGTTGAATGAAAGTAAACGTATTGTTATAATTATTATTTCATATTACTGCATATTATTGCACTTATACTCATTACTTATTACTCATATTATTGCATGTCGCTTCTTCTTCACATATTCTGGCTTGTTGATATTGCGTTATGTTTTCTTCTTCAATTATCCTATCTTGTCTATATAGTTTCTTATTACCGCTACATACAAATTGATTTCTAAATAATAATAGATTGTTTGGGTACATTTCTGCTTGATATATTGCTCTTATTTTCACAGATTGTGCTAGACGAGTTAATTCAGAGCATAAATAATACTATTTTCTTTTCACATACGATTATTTTACATATAAATATGATCGTTAATTCTCAACAAATGCAGCTTATTATCTGAATGAAAGCCGTAGAGCTGTTGTGTTTAGATTCTTAAGTCTAGATTGTGTAATTTAGCTACTGCTGTGGCGTCTTCCAGGCTGTTTTCTAATCACTGTAATCTCCTCATTGTCTGGACTGTGAGTACTTTTTCATAGCCCATTCCTTCAGAGAAGCCTGATCGTGTATTATTGTATCTTTCTTCTATGTTAGTGAGAGTGCTCCATTTCATCGCTCCAAGTTGTATCCCCAGAAAGACTGCCAGCTAGTGAACTTTTAGATATGTCAGTATTTAAGTTGGCAGTAGGCTACTTGGTAGAATCCGTTCACAAATGATTGCTCTCATTCACGATTAATTTCTTGATAGACAGTTTCTTATGCGTGAGCGCTCCCAGACTGTTTTTCTGTCGCAGAAAATGTCTCTTCTTACTCGGCGTAAATGGCACGTTACCTTTTAACACGTTGTGACAACACTCTCAAATTGACTGGACGAGATCTTGGGAAGCTGTTTTAATCACAGCCTTCACGACGGCTGGTTTCACCTCGCCCAAGAAGCGAAGCATGTTACTGTGTTGTTTTACCCGATTTGACATATTATTTGTGGACGTAGACAACTTGATGCTGATCGGAAAATATATGGCTGCGTAAGCGGTGTTGACACGGTGTTTCCTGTCGAAGGTCAAAAAACAAATACCCATGTGGAGTTGCTGTCGCGTCCTTAAAACTTTCTTGGACATAGGCGGTCCGAAATGGGTACATTTGCTTGACTGTGACCCGTCTCAGAGGTGTTTAAAAATTACTATGTAGTGCGAATTCAAAATGATAGTTCTTTGTTCTTTATTATTAACTAATAAGTTATGTAATATATATACTTGCCCATTTTAACACTTTGCCACAAGTTGCACACATGTGGTTCTCTGCTAGACATCTGTTTAATACAAGTTACATTTCAGTATAATAATACAAGCAATAGTCGACTTGAAACAAGTTCACAGCTAGATGTTGAATATGGCTTTGACTATTATTAGTTCCTACATGTCCCCAAAAGGCAATATAACTCGAGGTTATCGCTATTAGTAAGTCGTATAGATTTGATTTGATTTGATTTAACTTAATTTTTAAAGGGTTACAAATTGGGAGCACCGGCCCGTCTTACAAACGGCCCTTCTAATCACACATCTTTCGTTCATCAATAATGCATAATACATTCACATAGGAAAAAACATTGGCAAATGCATTTTGTAAACATAAACAATGGATATTACTATGTTATGAGACACATCCCTCATCCACCAACAGAACCACCACCCACCACACAACCCCCGCATACACCCCCACCCATCCCGCAACCCACATACACTCACCAATCGAAACACCCATTAATTCCTCAACCATCCAGCCGAACAGACATCCAACCACACATCCTCCACACACATCCCCCACCAACCCACACAACCGGCCACCAAAAACACACTTCCCGCATCCACCCACACACACACACATCCCACACCCACACATCCCGCACACATACATATTCCCTATCCGCACAATATCCCACCACCAACCCAAACACACACACATCCCCCATCCACACACATTCCCCACCTACACACATCTCCTCACCCACAAACACATCCTCCACCCATCCCCCCACACATACACTAACCCAACCACACATCTTCCACCCACCAACCCACAGAATCCAATCACCCATTCCCCAACCACACATCCATTAACCACACATCCCCCATCCACACACAAGTCCCCACCAACCCAAACATCATGCACCCACATACACACATCCCTCAACCACTCACACATCCCCCACCATACACACACATCGCAATCCACATACACATCTCCCCACTAAAACGCACTTCCCCACACAAACACATCCCCCCACACACATCCCCCACCCACACACCCCCAACCATTACACAATATCCCAATCCACTTACACATTACCATTCACCCACACACATCCCATACCCACACTTACCACTACCTACACATTCACCCAACACCCAACCAAACATCCGCACAAACAAACACATATTCCCCCACCCTCACACACATCCCCACATCATTCCTCCACATACACTCCCTCACACCCGCTCACACATCTACATACACACATCCTCCACCCACCCACACTTAATCCACACACACATCTACCCCACAAACAAACATCTCCCACCCACCCACCCACCTACACACCCACATCATCCACCCACATACACATCCCCACTCATAAAATATCCCCCACCAGCACACCCGCCACTCACACACACATCCCCAACACTCCCACACATACTCATACCATAAGCACATCCCCAAAACACATCCCCCACACACACATCCCCACACAAACACATCCCAACACACACATACACACATACACACATTCTCACATCTAGACACATACATGATGCCTCACATAATTACTGAAACTAACATGAACAAAATCCCACACTTTAATCACACATACAAATACACTGACAAATATCGTGAGCATTCTCACAAAAATGTAAAAAATCAATTGAGAACAAAATTACACACACACACACACACACACACACACACACACACACACACACATATTCAATCTCGCACTCAGTCTTTCTCTCTCATTAACACTCACTAACATTCCCACTCACTCTACAGTAATGTACATGTGTTTATATTATACATGATAAAACCAAGTGGCATTCAAAATGAAAAAATGAAAGATGAGAATACACAAACTGTATAGAATAGCGTGTCACATGTCATGCATGCGCTCAACTCTCTCTCTCTCTCACCCTCTCTCTCTCTCTCTCTCTCTCTCTTTCTCTCTCTCTCTCTTCTTTAATGTACACACACGCATGCACCCACACATACATAAATACACTAACATCCCCCACCCAACCGCACACCCTATACCCACTACACAACCCCCTAAACACACATCCCTCACAAGCAAACACAACCTCTCCCAACCCCCCAACCCACACACACACAAACTCACCTACACAACCACCCAGCCAAACACACATCCACCCAACCACAGATAACAACCATAGATAAACAAAAAGATGTGTTTTTCACGAGTCTAATAAGCAGTACATTGTGTAACGTCGCAAACCACATACACATCTCCCCACTAACACCTACTTCCCCACACAAACACACCCCCCACACACATCCCCCACCCACACACCCGCAACCATTACACACATATCCCAACCCACCCACACATTCCCCATTCACCCACACACATCTCACACCCACACTTCCGATCATCTAAACAATCATCCCCCACCCACCCATATCTGACTCACTCACAGACCTGAACACGTTTTCCAAGTGTTTGTTTCAATCGTTGATAAACTCTTTGCCGATGTCATCAACAATGGAAGAATAATGATGGTGCTTACACTTTGCATGCGTCTGGGTAAGAATCCGAATGATAATTCTTACAATGCAGACGTGAATTTACAAGACCTAGAAGAAAGCTTCGCTAAATTTACAGGCACATATATGGTTGATAAAGTAAATCCTTGGATACTGCGACAACAAGGTGGTTGACATAATTATTATACTTGGCTGCAAACAACTGTTGAATAAATAAATATATAAATAAATAAATGCAAAGCTTGCATTCAGTATTTCGTTGTTCTTGTGCATGTGAGAGCGATTGAGTGTGTCTACATAGTACATATAGTAAACGCCCACCTAGCGTGGAGGGCCATCTTTCTCTAACATAGCTCTGAACAAAGGGAAGAGAAACATCGAAGGCTCCAGATTATGACGTCATCCCTCCTCTCACCACTTCAGCTGATTAAAGAGAAATCTGGGGTTTTGAAAAACTTCAGGGTTGTGAAAAAATACTGAGTTGACTTTTGCACACAGCACAACAGTGCTGACGTGGCCGTCGCGTGTTTTGATAGCTACGAATTCCCGCCCGCAATCACCCGTAATCGCTGGCAATCACCCGACAGGGCGACTGACCGACCGATCGCTTTCCTTTTCGTCTGCCCACTTAGACAACGCCAGGCATTAAACAACGCAACTGAGCTCCCCTTAGTAACGAAAATCAGCAATAATTATCTCCCACTTAGTAACTACAATCGAAAGTAATTATCCCCCTTTATCGATGGAAAAATATTTAGCTCTCTTTAATAACGAAAACCAGTTATCTCCCTTAACAAGGACAAAACCGAAAATATTTTTCTTACCCTTAACAAAGCGTTTTTGTCTTTCCGAAGCCACATTGACTATGTGGCTTTGATTTGGGTACCACCCGTGTGATGTCGTTAGACGCAAAGAAGCGGCTTTCGTTGGCTTCAACGCCACATTTGGGTGTCGTTTTGCGCCTACCTTATTACTGACCTCCTGTACATGCACCCTATTTCAGCAAACTTAATGCCACTCTCGTATTTGTCAATGATCTCCTTCTTCAACTCGATCGTGTTCCTGGCCTTCTTCTTTGAAGAGCTACTGGCTATAGACATTTTATTTTGTTCCATGATGGAGATAACAGCATAGGGTTCACTTATTAGCAAGTGATGCTCACACAACGAGAAACAATTCCAAACTGAGCAGAAGAACGCGTGGGTCCCTTTGTTTTCGCCAAATTAGCATCGAGGTCCAGCGGGCACGCCGACGAAATCCGAGGCAACCGACGAAATCCGAGACAATTTTTCCGTTGGAACAATCGACGAAAACTGAAATTGACGAACACAGAAAGCAATGGAAACTGAGGTTTTACTATGTGTTATTACATTTTAATCGCTTGTATCCGCTATTTTCCTGTTTCATATACTATAACAGATGTTGGCACTGTGCTGAGGTCATCTAAGTACTAAATCCAAGAATTGCCTTCTTCTGGTCTCGGAAGGCGCAGCCTGTGATGAACGAGAGATTAAATCTACGAAAGTATGTACGCAACCACATGGAGGGGTAGAAGATTCCTCAAGAGAACTTAGCATCAGTGCATCATGTGTAATAGGCTCTGCGTTTTTGAAGCCTTCTTGAATTACATGGAAACCGTGTTCAGGTGCTGCCCACTCTTGAAGGCAAAAAGACTGATCCTGCCCCGCCTGCCGATGGACACTACATTTAGATAGAACAGCGAGGATGACATTACCGCTATGAGGCCGTAAAATGTCCTACCTAATTCTCCGGAGGGGCCACCAAATGCTGGGAAGAAGTCAGGTGTATTTGTATCCTCCGTATATTTGCATAGTGTCATAGCCCCATATTACACCTGATGACTTAAATCTAATATAACACATAACTACTTGGGTTTAAGCACAGCTCTGTGCATGCGTGGTGCGCACCATTTGTGTAGGAGAGAGAACGGAAGACGTCGTTATTATTGAGATAGTTAGAGATTAGGATAGCGTTGGGGAACTTTCGGGCTTGAGAACTTTTTTTTAGTTATGGGGCTGTTTTGGATAGGCATAACATACTTAGTAAGATTAGCGGGTAGTTAGTGATTGTATGATTCTCTTGGAATGGGGATTTAATTCATGGTTTATGTAATTTACTTTAATAATCATTAAACATTGGTTTTAATGTTATCACAACGTTGTTGCTGTTTGATTGCCATGACAACCAGTTCGGGGCGGTTGGGGGACATTAGTAATATTACTTTCTGTCATAAGCCATATGTGTTTGACATATAGATTAATCTACTTTCATTAGTCAATTATTATTATTATTATTATTATTATTATTATCACTATTATTATCATTGCATTTGTTTGTATTATTATTATTATAATTACCATGATAACCATCATCATTATCATCATCTTTATCAACTTTGAGACACAATTAGCACAAATACAGAAGAAGAAAAAAAAAACAGATAAGATAAAGACACTTCTATAATGAAAGAAAAATCAAATGCATTCGGTCACGACGCCAATGATTTCATATTATTATTATCACTATTTTTTAAAATTGTTATTATCGCTATTGCTGCTATTACGTTTATTATTATTATAATTGCCGTCTGTGACATAAGGGCAGCTAACGTACTGCACAATCCCGCATACTGGGTTTTGAAATCAGCTGCAGGAAATACTGATGTTTAACTACAGCATGAGCGTCGGTTGTCCAGAAAGCATTCGCGAACAAGTGAACATTTTGTTGACTAGAATATCACAAACAGCTGACAAATGCTGGGATTAATGCGCCGTCCTGCAAAAGGCATGCTATTAATTTATTATTATTACCATAATCCTCATCATCATCCTCAAATATCGGTCACATGAACAGTAATCACTCTCGTTTATATTTAAATTTGTAACCTATGACAGCTCACATCACATATATTACAACTTTAAATAATATATTGAAAACTGAACCCACACATATCTTAGAAAACAAAATGTAAATATATTCATAACTGCATATGTTGGCAAATTCTAAATACAATGTTAATAGTTGTTACTTGATCTGGCTTGTGTGTAAACCTTCCCTTTGCTTCTATTTGAGCTCTCCTTTTATTCAGATTAAAATAAACAGCTTTTCTGGGTAAATGAAAATAATTGTTATAAGCAATTGTATTTAAACAGCTAAAACAGGAAGGTAGCGAGTGTAGTCCTTTGATCACGAAGGAACACGTTATTGAAGTGGAGTGATCAGCCATGATCTTATTGCCAGGATACTCATCATCACATGTGTCACGCCGATAAGCGTGGGGGTCACGTTTCGCCATCTTACACGATCATGGATGGAAGCTCATCTTTGTGTTCTTGTCTCGACTATACCATGTGGTCAAACCATCAAGATCTTTACTTCTCTGCCTTCCCCTTGTTTTTCCCCTCTATCTTGCCAGCTGTCACCAATTTCTCTTGCTTATTTCTTTTCATAACTTTCTTCTTTTCGTTATCTCTGAAGCCAAGCGGCTTTAATGTATTCTTCTGTCATGTCAAAACAAATCTTTATGATGAAATTGTTATCACTAATCGAAGAGAAATTGTCTTACTTATTCTGTGCTAATGCAAAATTTACATTAAATAGTTTTTTATTTGTTTTTATTTTCTTTCCCTAGCTCGTTTTAAATTCATGCGTAGTCCATACACGTGCTAATTCTTCTAATGCACTGGGCTTATTTTGTTCTGGATTAGCTTCCCCTATTACCAATGTTCCTAGCCATTAGGCGAACCCACTTCGACTTCCGTGGTACTTGTAATTTACATTCCCAAGTCAAGGTCTAGAAGTAAACATTTTAGTCCATCTTACTGGCGTAGGGGTTGAGCCTTCTACCTCGGTATCATCACAACGAAATTTTAACAGCGAACTCTCTTTTCCATTTGAGTATGCTGACCTCCAATATTTCTTATAATACAGACAGATTTTCGGACGTACACTTCTGAAACACACACAATCTTGTTACAAATATGTTTTAAAAACTAACAATTATTATGCGACATGTGTGATGATCATGTTTGAGGCCTATCTTCCCTGCTGTAGTTATAATTATAAATCTATAACCGTTACAGTAACCTTGGGTTACAGGGTCACATTTTCAGCAGTAAAGTATTTCTAAATTGGTGGCTTATTGCGTAAACACTGGCATAAGTATCCAGTTATTTCAGTGCAGAGCAGTGCGGTTATTGCTACTATTATGTATGGATAACGATTACTTATCAAAATGATAATGTTATTACCGCGCAGTGAACTTATTGCTACGCTTATGACAGGAAAAGATTACGTATAATTTGTGAATTAGTTTTTTTTTTTTTTTGTGATTTAATTTGTGGTTTAAGTAATATTTATTTCGGTTTTCTTGACTCATAACAACATGTATATAACAGAGTAATTATAAGCATTGTATGGTCCTTTGTGTAGCATATTCATACTGAAATCAAATAGAAGTGACAGAATAGATTTCAACATTTTTCAACACAGAAATCTATATTTAACGTCGCTGAGACATGTTATAATCTGAAGTTTTCTAATTGAAAACATTGACTGTCAGTTTAAATTATAAATGTGCTCTTGTAAGAAAAATATCACAGGCGCAGTAGAAATTAATTTTGTTTTCTAAAAGAAATGAAATCATTAGCATTCTCTAAAATTAGTCATTTAAAAATGTAATCTTTATTTGGTGCTCCGAATCTGACTGACTTCCTGTTGCGTGCATAGTTTGTTATCACAGTTCTCAGATATTGTTCCTGGTGTGCATTATTTTCGCTGGACGTTTTTAGTTCAAGCTCTGTCAGGTTCATTTTGTTTTCTCCCTGAACGCCATCTAGTTCTTGTCTGGTGAACAGGCACCTGTATTCGCGTTCCTCCTCTTCCACTGGTAGTAATTCTGTTTGTCCTCAAAACTCCAAAAGCTATACTAACCGGGGCCAATTGAAGAGTGTAATCGTCAGACAACCTGTTAAAGCACGGCTGAACGATTTACGAATGGACAATCATACAATTGTTATGAGATGCTGCTTGTGTACAGCATCCAGTGGAAAGGTGTGAAATGGTTGATCTCATCTCACCTCATCTCATCATGTTCCTCTTGTACCTTGCGGTGTCGAGGTGAAGTATAAACTTCGTGAGAGTGCCCAATTATGGGCTTCATATATCGATATTTCCATGGACTATGCTATTCCCTCCGCCCAACGTTTACGTGGTCGGCCTCTACCTCTGTTTCCATCTGGTCTGTACATCATTGCTTGTTGTGGTATGCTGTTGACTGGCAACCTACTTGCATGGCCAAACCATTTGACTTGCTGCTTTCTAATAAATTCTAGTGCTGCTTTAACCCCCACTTTAGTCATGATTTCTTCATTTCTTATCTATCTCTTCTTGATACGTTGAATATTCTTCGCAGGAACCTAATTTCTGTTGTTGTGATTTTTTTTTTCTCTTTTTCTGTCATTGTCCAGGTTTGGCATTAGTAGCATAGAGTTGGTAGGAAGATATTGTGTTGTACAGTGCTTTCTTAGTAGTTGTTGATACATGTTTGTTCTTTAGTATTGGTGCCATTTGTCCAATGAGTTGATTTGCCTTATTGCAACTATTTTTGATCTCGTCTTCTGATCTGCCATTTGATATTATACTTCCTTGGTACTTGAAACTCTTTACTTGTTTCAAGGGATGTTCGTTTAGGTGAATTTTTGTTGTTTATTCTTCTTTAGTTATAGTCATTACCTCTGTTTTGCTTCTGTTAATTTTCATGTTATGTTCCCTATACATTTCGTTTAGACTATTCATGTGGTCTTGTAATTCAGCTTCTGATTTTGCTATTAGTGCTTGGTCGTCCGCAAATAGGAGTTCTCTAATGGTTAGATTTGCAGATGGTTCTTCTTCTGTGTTCTCGTCATGCGGTATTCTTGCTGTCTCTGCTTGGCTGATTTCTTTACATATATTGTCTATATATGTTATGAACAAGAGAGGGGACAGGACGCAAACTTGTCGTACTCCAGATCTTATGGTGAAGGGTTCTGAGTGACCTCCAGTTGCTCTCACTATGCATTCACTGTTTTTGTATAAACTTCTACATAGGTTTATTAGATGTGTACTCACTCCATATTGTTTAAGGATTTCCGATAGCTTGTTTCTATCTACTCTATCGAATGCCTTTTTTTGGTCGACAAAGGCTAAGTAAAGTGTTTCATTGAATTCAATTGATTTTTCTATAAGTTGTCTAATAGCAAAAATGGCATCTGTGCATCCTTTGTTTTTCCTAAATCCAAGTTGTGTTTCGCTTAGCTGGGGTTCTCAAGTAGTTCGTAATCTTTGTTCAAGAATTTTGCAAAATATTTTCCCAGTATGACTCAACAGTGAAATGCCTCTGTATTGTGTGCAGTCTCTTTTGCTGCCTTTGTTTTTCCAAATTGGGATAATTATGGCGTTTCCCCAGTCTCGTGGTGTCTCTTGTTCTACCCAAACATGGTTGAATAGTCTATGTAGCCAAGCTGTTTCTACTTCTCTTGCTGCTTTAATTAGTACATTTGGTATTTCATCCTGTCCCGGTGATTTGTTCAATGGGGCTAATCTGATGGCTTCTATAATTTCTTCTTTTAGTATGTCTGGTTCTAGTTCTTCGGTGACATCTGTGTAGGTCTCTTGAATTCTCTGATGGGATGTTGAGAAGTTGTTCGAAATACTGCTTCCATCTTATTAGGATTTGTTTTTGTTCACTTATTGGTTCTCCATTTTTCGCTGTTAATTATTTCAGTTGGTTCTCCTCTGGTTCGCATTGCACCTATCTTTTTGTAGAAGTTTCTAGTTGCCTCCTTGTAGTTTTTATTTAGGGTTTCTCCATACTCTTCCCAGTCGTTTTGTTTTTCCCTCTTTACTATTCTACTCACATGTCTTCTCGCTATTCTATATTCTACCATTAAAGCACCAGTGTACATTGCCAGGTTGCGAGTATATGAGTTTCGTTTTCTCTGAAATATAAATTACCTTAGCTGATGCAGTCACTATGACTTGATTCTTTCATCGTCTCGTGGAAGGAACGATTGTTTGCGAATAACCTACTCAACAAATAGTTAACCGTAGAATACTCCTCAGTAGACACTAAAAGAATACGTAAAGTAACTTGGTCTTCACCTTCACAAAGCAGACAATAAATTTGACCACATCTTTATCAACAGGAAATTTAGATCATCTATGCACGACGTAAGCGTTTTTAGAAGAGAAGACGTATATGCAGATCATCATCTGCTGCTAATTATTATTAAACTGAAGCTCAAGAGACACATATTATCTCGCACACACTAAACAAACAACAGAAATCAATAGCATTGGATACCTTAGAAATCAAGACACTAAGGGAAAATGTTGGACAATTTCAAATTAGTACCATTGTCATAAAACTACTTAGTAGACGAAGTGAGTACGGAAGACCGCTGGCAGTAGGCTAAAACATTTGAAGTGAATCATATTTAGACGCAAAAGGTAAAGAAAATATATAAAAAAAGGTTAAAGTCGGAAACCCTTAAAAAAGACAGATGAATGGAGAAGCCAGAAAGCAGATTTAAATAATACAAGATTAGAGCTAAGAAAGCCATAGCCTATAAACACAATATATGCATAAGCTACTAAAGAAGTAAGAAACCACTAAAATAAGATTTTAAAACATGTAAACAATATGTAGATTACCTAGAAAGAGAGGCAGAAGAAGCAGCATTGGAAGGAACCTCAGAGGCCGTTACAGTACCAGAGGGAAAATGGCAGGAAAATACAATCAACCAGAAAGACTGATGGAATATAGAAATTAAAAAGATCTCACTATCATTAAAGATCAATTAAACAGATGGGATGAATACTTTGAAGAACGAACGAACGAACGAACAATCTTTATTTTCAAAGGGTTAAGAATTGGGCACGCAGATCCGTCTTACATTCTGTCCTTTTTCTCTATTTCCTCTCATACATTCTTTCATTCAACATAACTTATGAAGCAAATCTTTGACAACAAAAGACCAATAAGCATTAAAACGCATGAAAAATAATCAATAATACATGACTCACTGAGGCAATGTTTAACAATGGGCATTATACATACCTAAGGAAGGTGTAACGTGCCATACATATGGGAATGTTTTTTGATAGTTTTCTTTTGAGATAATTTACTATTATTATTGTCTTTTTTTGTTGCTTTTTTGTTTGGTTTTGAGGGCATGTAGTTGGTTTTGAGGGTATGTAGTCTGTACTGAGGTAGCATTCAAACAGGTTGCGAATGTATGTGTAATGATTGGTGGTGTCTTTGATTTCTTGTGGAAGATTTTTTCACTACTCAACGTCAGAGTATGCAAAGCTTGGTTTATAAAAGCCTATCCTAGGTTTAGGGACATGAAGTATATTTAGTCGTTCGCTATGTCTTGCGTTATATTTAAACAATGGCCAAAAGTAGCTTGGAGAAATTTGAAATAGGATTTTGTGAATTAGTTTAGCCTTATTAAATAGTAGACGTTTGTGGAGTGGCAGTAACTGAAGACGTTCTTGTAGGTTGGAATTGTTGGTAAGCTTTTCACCATTAATTAAACGCACTGCCCTTTTCTAGAGTAAACAAAGGCGTTTTGTTATTTTTTTGGGACATCCATCCCAGATTGTGGAGCAATAATCATTATGTGTTTGTATATGGGAAGTATAGAATATGTTTCTTGTGTTTTCGTTATGGACATTTTTTAATTTGGCAAGTTGATATTCTTTTATGACTATTTGTTCAACGAGAGCATGAACATGGGAGTTAAAGGTTAGATTTTGATCAACGATAAGACCCAGTGCCTTGTGCTTGGTTACACTTTCTATAGGCGTGCTACCAATGTGCAGCTGAAGAGCTCTCTGCGAGTTTAGACTGTGAAGTCTTTGCCTGGTTGCTATTAACATAGATTCAGGGGACTTGTAGGGGTGTGTAAATTAAGGAAAAATAACGCTACTGTCAGTTCGTGGGAAAATATTAAGCAGGAGCATTCTAGAAAGATAACGAGATGCCATTGACAAACAATTAAGGAATACAGAAGTAGACTTTCGATGGCATAGATCCTGCACTGACCAGATAGGAACATAGCGCCTAATAACAGAGCAAAGCTTCAAACTGAACTCACGACTTTATAATGGATTAGTGGACTATAAAAATGTCTTTGATAACAAAGATACGGAATCCAAACTGATGAAATACCACAGAAAATTACAAACTTAATCATGGCAATAAATATAGACATGAGATACTCTATAAGGAAATACTAACACAGGCATTCGAAATAAGAACAGGAGTGGGGCTAGTCTAGCTAATGATAAACAATGATATGAATAACACAACAATTACTGCCAGAAATTGACTCTGGTGGACTCCTCTGACAAAGTATATCAATGGTCTGGACTTCACCGACGAGATTGCCCTCCTGTGTGGCAAGAAATCAGATGGAAGTTAAACTAACAACATGGTATGGGTGGTCACAACAGTTATGTTTACACATTCATAAGAGAAAGACAATTGTTATGATGGTAAGTCAAGCAATTTATGACTTGATCTTCCTTTGTGAAACCTCTCTTCAAGAGACTGAATCAAACACCTATTTAGGTAGCAATGTAGACACGGATGGTAGAACAGATAAAATTATCAGAATAAGAATACGGAAGACTAGAGAAGTTTAATAGCGCTATGGAATTTGTGAAGTCAACAGAAACTAAATTTGGCACTAAACTTAGAATAATTA